>CM029565.1:19691232-19792012 GCA_017309665.1 Coelopa frigida | reverse complement strand
ATGCTTTGTAGTTGTAGTTATTGTTACTGTTGTTGTTATTCTGACTCATGTTGTTCTTCGGTATTTTCCATGTATTAGTTGCTATTTCTTTCATTTTCTTCCTGGGGTAGGAAAACTTCAATATAATTTAATTTATTTTACTATTTGTGGAAAATCGTAAATTTATATTTTCGTATTTATTATGTTATTATTTTCTATTCTCAAATATTAATTTGGAAAATATTTTTATTTAATTATACACTTATTATTCGTTATTTATTAATCACGATTTTTTTAATTTTGCCAACAAAAATTATTAATTATAATTTCATTATTACATATTTAGTATTTTTGCCATTTATTATACATTACTAACTTTTGATATAAGTAATTTTTCTTAATATTATTGTCATTATATTAGGGGAACTGATTAACTTCTTCCATGGGCATTTATTACAATCACATAATGTAGTTTAGCTCCAAACGTTTTCCACCACAAACCCAATAATTATTGCATACATAAACGTGTTCAAATACTATTGAGTTGTAAAATTACTTGTTGATATTGTACCATTAGTATTTAGTAGTTTAATATGGGTATGTGTAGTGCTAATTGATGTGGTTCTTGTTGTTGCAGGCACTACTATCTATCATTAAATCATAATCAATCAAATCCGATGACATTGGGCCAAATTCCTAAAACGAGGCCACCCAGAAGACATTCCCAACAAGGCGATATCCAACAACAACTATGAAAATAAAAAATATGAAACAAATCGAACGACAAAAATTTCTCAAAATATGGATTGATTGAATGAAGAGCGAGTACAAAGTTTGGATCCCACGAGGCGGCGAAATGACGCCACACGTCCAGACGTAATTAATCTCAGGAGGCGGAGAAGGTAAACCACGATATGACGGCGGACGACGCCATCTGTCCGTCCGTCCAAATGTCTATCCGGCGGCACATGAAGGAGACCGACGTCTAAATTATGCTGTCACTTGAATAACAAACTAATCATTCTTAATATGTGTTTACCTTCCCTTCCATGCGGCGAGCAAATATCGAAACTTGTCGCCATCGGCCATTATCGCGAGAACGCAGGAAGAGACTCGTGGTCCGCGGTGGTGCAACCGATTGGAACAACGAAGAAGGGTGGCAACGCGATAAGGTCGAACCACAACCGAATGAACGACCGTCCGACATGTAAATTTTCCGATGATAAGCGGCGAAAATTACACGAAATGTAAACAAAAAAAAAATATATGGCCAACAGACCAACGATCGGAACGTGGCCAGGACACGGCGAGTAGTGGGCGTAGAAGAGGGGACAAGAGGTCAGTGTAATTAATTACAAAAGAGAGGCAAGAGAGAATGAGATAAGTTAGTGGAGAGAGATAGAGAGATTAGAATGAAGGTGGTCTCGAGAGATTTCTGAAATGTCGAAATATCCAGCGAAATATCCATATGAAAGGATCATCATGAGTAGAATGAATCAATATGAAGAAAATGAATGAAATGAAGAGAATGAACTGAGAACAATAGTTTAATTTGAGTAAAATATAACAACAAATTAAAAAATAAGATAGTAATTTGAGGTCATTTGAAATATATAGAATGAAATCTATACGAGAATGAATTAAACTATGAATGAAAAGGAAAATTAATTTAATGATGATTGCAATTGATGATGAATGAAATTAGAAATAACTTCACAACTAAGAATTCAAGAATAATATATAAAGAAATAAACAATTAATTAAATGAAGATTTGTTGATGTCGAACTTAAGAAAACTAAGACACAATTAATTTAAGAATAGAATGAATAAATGAAATTAATCAAACGACATTTTTTTTATAGATTAAAGATCAAATAAATAAGATATAAACATTATTATAATAAAAAAATCCCATGAGAAAATGAAATAAAACAAAATGAATAATGAAAGAATCTCCGCTAAAATTCGTTAGAGATAGAATTATGCATGATGTACGGCACTGAATGTGTCCAATGAACAGAAAAATTAAAGAATGTGGACTTAATTTTAATATGGAACAAATTCGTCATATGAAACACCCCACTTTCTTTCTCCTCATTTTCCTACTGGTCGTAATGATATCGTCCGAATCTCTAAAGGTACCGCCAGAAACTTAGATCCCTTATCGGACACGACATTCGATAGCACAGCGATAGACATCGTGGCCGAATGGACGGACGGACATCAAAGGCGGTGACGGCGCCTGACCACAACATCATAGTCACATGGGATTAAAACGAAAGACCGCCTTCGACATTAAAATAACAACAGCAACAACAAGAAATGGGGCAACAACAAATGTGGTAACAACAAATAGGTCAACAACAATAAGAGCAACAACAAGGACAGCAACAACAGCAAATCATGAAACAACAACAACAACAAATAGTATAAAAGTAACAACCAACTAACTAAACTTTTCAAAGGGTTTTTTCAACACGGCTCCGATGGTAATTAATTGAGTCTTCTTTGAAGGTGTATGTGTGTGTGTTTCTTTTTTGTGGGCGGATGGGATGTGGCTCAGAGTGGGAGTTGGTGGGTGTTCTTGTTCTTGTTGTTGTTTTTGTCTTTGTTGCATTTGTCCTTGTTGTTGTCGTTCTCGAGTTGTTGGAACAAACTTTCTTTAGTCGTCGTCGCTTATCGCGGGAACCCATAATGCATTGCAATTTATTACACACATATAGAGTTCATCTACACACACACGCTCACATGGGTTGAAACGGAACAAACACATGTACAAGGAATGAATCAACATACACAACTACACCCACACACACTTGCATCTTCTCGAATTTCGATGATTTATCGAGAGTCCATCGGAGTCGTCCCGATGTCGATGCCCGATGCACGTTCGGCTCGATGCCATTCGAAAATCGAAACTATTTATCGCAATTTGCTATCGCGTCGCCTTTTATTTTGGGAAACAACTTCATTTGTCTCACTTTCTCTTGTTGCCTCTCTTTCTCTCTATATACATACATCTCCCCCTTCCCTTTCTCTCACTCTCTCTATCTCTTATTTGTCTGTAGGTTATTCTGAAGGTATATTCAGATATTTCAAAGCTAAATCTTACATTAGGAGAACAAAATATATTTCAGAGAATTTCGGAAACAATCGAAGAAGAACAAAGTATTCTATTAATACTATTTTAAGAAATTAATAATTTTTTTTTTTTTACATTGCTTGAAAATTAAAAGATAATAAAAAAATAGACCAAAATATATTTCAGAAAGCTTCGGAAAGAATCATATACGCCTTTGATTTTTGTTCATTTCTAAGAAATTAATTAAATAATTTTAATTTCATGGGAAATTAAAAAGCACAAAATATTATATTTTTAATACAAAGCCGAATTTTAAAAAAAGTAATAACTTCAATCATAAAATATTTAAAAAAGAAAATTTAATCAATAAATGAATTATAAAATATTCTGAATAATAATACGTTTATCCCAACTTTATTTTCATGTCTTAAGCACAAATGTAACTTCATTATTCCCTTAAAGAACAACAACAACAAAATGAATAGATATATAAATTATAATAATTTGCAAAAAACGTTTATTTAATGTCTTTTTCTTATCGTAAACGCATTTATTGCCAAAAATTTTATGTAACGTAAAACTTGAGATAAAATCCTTTTGAAAAATTTCCCCCACCCCAACATACAGACAACGCACTCACACACTCACACATGACTCATATATCATTATTATTATTATTGTTATTGGAGTCTATCGTAGAGATGCATGTGTGGGTTCGTGTACACATTGTACATGTGTGCATGCGAAATATTATCTCTGTGTGTGTGAGTGTCGTGGATGTCAGGCAGTGGGTGTGTGAGTGCGATTCACTGGGTGTGAGTGTGTGTGTGAGTTGGAAGCAAAGGATACATTTTAATGTGAATCTTGATAAGAGATTACGAAAGGAGCAACGGACCATGGGATGAGGAGACGAAGGGAAAGGGATGAGGAGAAAAGTGGAAGGAGGTTGAAATTGGAAGGAGGAGAAAAGTGGGAGGGAGAAGAAGGTGGACAGTAGAAGAAGAAGAGGAAGACGACAGGAGGAGGAAGAAGAAGTGCAATGGGTTGCGATGTAAAAGAAAACAAGAGAGAGAGAGAGAGATAGAGAGGAGAGAGAAGAAATTTTGAAGCGATAACGAAACGTTGCAATGACTTGAATATTGCATTTATTTTCAAACATCACACACGAACACTAGCAAACACACGCACACACATAGACCAAAGACCAACAACGCACACAGAGACCATCCATAGGGTAATAAAGACGTCTCTGTCTTCCTCGTTCTCTCTCACTCTACGGCGGTGTGTTGAAGGATTTTCCTCGAGCTGAGGCCAACGCTAAGCTGAGATGACCGAATGAGGAACAAAATTCTCTGTCTCTTTTTCTCATCTTATACATTCCCTCTCTCTCCTTTTTCTTTTTCTTCGCTTTCTCCATCTCTACACTGTAAACATGTTTCGATTTTTGGCGGCAAAAAATAAACTTCAAGTAACAAATGGTGTGCATTCGCATGGCTGCATGTCTATCTCTCTCTCTGTTTATTTCCTCCTCTTTCTCTACCCTTCTTCCTCTTTCCCTACTTTTGTTCCCCTCTCTTTCCCCCACTCGTTCTTGTCCCTCAAAGAATGTGGATGTGTGTGTGTTTGGTAAAAATGTGCAACGTGATTTTAGATTTTGCTCAAGAGCCAAGGATACAAGTTGCTTGCAATGAGCTGATAATGTTTCGTACTCACACATGCACAGACAAAATCACACACACACACATAACCCCCACACACACACACCCACACTAAGAGCTCACTAGGAAGCAGGAAAAAGAACTTCATTACGGCACAACTTTCGAGACCTCTCCTCAAACTCCCTCAGCTCTTGGCATGTGTGCGTTTCGGATGCCAAAATGGATGAGGGCGTGAGGGATGGAGTGAGAAGAAGAGAGAAAAAGGGAGCAATAGATAGAGTAAGAGATAAAGTGAGAGGAAGAGCGGATGCCGCGAATGAGCGCTTAAATGTTCACTCAACTTTCGGCAGATAATGAGAGCTCGTGAGCATTTTAAGCAGCTCCCAATGGGGGCGAGACTGGGGCGTGGGGCGTGTCGTGGTGGGCGGTAACGACGAGATGTCTAAGTTTTTGTCCAAACACAGACATCCACACACACACAGTCACATAGCCACTGAGATGCATACGTGCGCATCACATTAAAAGCCATGAGTGCGATAGCGTAAAGACTGCGATAGTGTTGCCAGATGGCGACGAATCGGCGTCTCCAGTTTGGAGCTCAACTTTTATACCCTTTCCAATTTCTCTTACAAAATATTTAATGCGATGAAAAATTGATTTAATTTTCTTACCGATGGGAAAATAAAGGGAAAACCATCACAGGAGTTTAATATTCAAAAGACATACCTGAAAAGAGAGAACTATTTTAGTTAGATGATCAAAAGTCAATAACTATGATGATTTATCGTTTTTTGTGAAAAAATAAAATATTTATATTTTTACAAATAATATGAAAAAATTTCATTGTTATTGGTATGTATATTAATTTGTAAAAATTATAAAATTTTATACAATAAAATTAAATACAAAAATATATACCAAAATAGCATATTCTAAAAATACTAAAATGAAATCATTGAAGTATAATTAAATTCATTAGAAAAACAGTTTCAAGGACACTAATACTTAAGGGATGATATATCTATGGATATAATTTATTGTATTTAAACTATTATTATTACAAAAAAATCTCTAAAGTGTCCCGATCAAGGTTTTAGCATAAATTCCCATCGTTCGATGACCCCAACAACACAATGCGAAAAGTTCATTCATCAGAAAATAATAAATTCACGCCATGTTGGCTCAATCCACAGTCATTCGCTCCGAAACAATTATTTCATTACATCCAATAGAATTTTGTAATAATTATAAAAAAATAACAATAACAACTACAACCACAGAATAGATACAAAAACAGAACAACTACAAAATAATAATAGTAACAATAATAAAATATAACAATGATAATAGAAACAAAACATTTGTGAATATTGTTTTACACACCCTAGAACAACTACAAAAACAACAATAATACTAATGACGATAGGCAAAACATTGTAAAATAGCAAATAAAAAACAATAAACAATAACAAAAATAAAAGAAAACATGAACAAGAGCAACAAATGAGAAAATGGCGGGATCAAAGCGCAATTTGTAATTAGAGATTTTATCTAAATTGAATTTCAATTGAATTGAAATCATATTTCAATTTAGAAAATCTAAAATAAACAGCATTTTGCGAAATTTATTTTAAACGACAACAAAAACAATCGATTATATCAACAATTACAATTGCAACAACATTGTGAACATTGAGCAAAAATCACAACAATAACAATCGCCAATAACCGCACTTTTACAACAATAGCAACCACAATAGCAACAAAAACAAGTAGAATAAAAACCGAGCGCAACAAGAGCTGAATGAATTAAGGTGACCAGGTGAATGCGTGGGGCGGATTGAGTGTGAGAGTGTGTGTGAGTGCGAGTGTGTGAGTGCGAGAACCGAATGCAAAAATCGGATGACCAACGATGGGTGAAATGTGGAAAGGGGGAGAAAACATGGAAAATGTCAGTAACAACAATTGTGAGTGGAAATGGAAAGTGTGCAACAACAACAACATATGATGACAACAAGAACATAATATGATGAAAACAACAACAATAACATAATTGGTAAGAGCGAGAGGCACAATTTGAGTCGCCACTCACACTGCAATTAAATCCATTGATGTGTAAACTTTAAAATTGTGATAAAATTGTTCGAAATTCGAAATAACAATAAAACACACATACACTCCCATGTATATAACAATAAAGTAACAATATTACAGCCAAAAAAGAAACAATAATACAACAAAAAGAAACAATAATACAACAACAACAAGGATAACGTAACAATACATCAGTAGGAAAAGCAACATAATGGAGAAAAAGAAAAAAATTGATTGTAAATGATTTCCATTTGGCGCAACGGCCATCATCGGTGGCCACAATCATTGGCGATGAACAACAACAATATATCGTCAATATCAACAAAAACATCAACAATTGCAACAATAATAACAACAACAACATTGAAGTCACCAGTAACAACTGCAACATAACGACTTCTGCATCCTTTCAACGATCGATTGCATGCAGTGAATGCGGTGGCATCAATGCATCATGCATCAAGGCATCAATGAAAGAAGCATCAAGGCATCAATGAAAGAATGAATGCATCAATGAAAGAAAGGTATCAATGAATGAAAGAATGAAAGAATGAAAAAATGAAAGAAATCCATAAATGAAAATTATAAATAAATGAAAGAAATGAATAAATGAAAAGAATGAATCAAGAAATAATGGTGAACGATGCATGGTATGACTTGAAGGGTTATTTTCTCCCTACAATAAGGTGAAAATTGAAAACAATACAATAAAACAATGATGAAATCGAAAAAAAAACCACAACAAGTTGAAAACAAAAACAACAAAAAATATCAATGAGAACATTGTGTGGGAAAAACAATGACAAGAAATATGTAAAAATTCATATCTTTTTCGCACAGTGATGAAAGGAGTGAAAACTCTACGAAAGGATAATTTCGAAGTTGATGGAGGGGAGTTGGACGAATTTGCGTTGTTGTGGAATGCTCTAGAAAAACACAGATTAATAGTTTCGATAAGATTCTTGGAAAAAAGGACACAATTTTTATTCAAAGAGTCAATTTCTAAAAAAATTATATCTTTTTCATTTTTTCAAATAGTTTTATATAATATTATTTTATTTATTATTTTCCAAATTGGTATATTTGTAGAAACATTTATTCGTAAATCGTATAGACTTTTATTTAATTATTATTATATTTATTTATTTTTAAATTCTTCCAATGTGGTTTCAAATTAACTGTTTAATATAATTTTTAAATGAAATGAAATTTTTAATTGGAATATCGTTACATTTTTGTATAGTATTGAACTTATTCAACACTTTCTCTATGATTTCCCATGTCCAACATTCCCATAGAATATCATAGTCAACACAATCATTGCCACAAAGTGCAAGTAACTTAACTATTGGCAAGTGATTTATCAGATTCAAACTTAGTCTAAACTCTACAAATCATTCTCTACCCCAAACCAACGCGATTCTTCCACAAACCCTTCTCCATCGCCGTTAATCATTAAACTCAGTCATCGTTGGACTCATTTTTCACGAAGTTCTCTTGCCAAGGAGACAACATTCCATTCGAGAAATATCGATAATTCGCATTTGTTCAGTGAATCCTTCATCGCGATTGCACCCGCATCTGGGATCGAGGTATCTATCACCTTCACCCTTCTAGTAGAATAAAGAACAACAGATAGTAATAACTATATAACCACAACGTAATGGGAAATAACAACAATATATAGACAAAAGACAACAAAATATAGACAAAGGACAACAACACATATACAAAGGACAACAACACATAGACAAAAGACAACAACAAATTATAGAGATAGAACAACGAAAGGATCCACCTCAACCTTGTAGCAACATTTGGGAGACAAAAGAGGAGAAACACTTTCTTCGATGTTCCAATAGCGACGTCCTTCGGGAGTGATGAGGATGAGGAAGAACGATGAGGATTAAGTGGTGGTGATTGTTTAAGATGATAATGATGACGAGGCTCCCATTGATGATGATGCGCCCACTGATGACGACGATGATGACGACGATATAGTGATGAGGACATTGGCGCCAATGATGATAATGATGTCAATTACAACAAAATATACAATAACAATTACAAAAACAATTGTAACAACATTTACAACAACAACAAATAATAACAACAATGACAATAAAAACAACAACAATCACTCTTCGAATTGCAAGGAATCCCCTACTTTGCATGAAGCACCATGAGCGCCATCTCCACAATATTGTTGTTGTTAATGTTTTGTTGTTGTTATTATTTTGTTGTTGTGTTTTTGTTATTGTAATCTTCCTTGTTATAACCCCTTGTTGTTGTCTTTGCTGATGCTGCTTATGGATTCCTCAACGATATCGCCTTGAAATTGGAATTCGATGAGACTCAGAAACCGACAGACGGACGGACTTGAGACTTGATATCTCTCTCTGTCTCTCTCTTTTTGAGTCTCTTGCAGATGTCGTCGCCACTGTTGCTGCCTCAGAGTCAGCTTCAGCTGCTTCTGCTGTTGACGATGGCGCTGTTGCTATCGTTATCAAATGAATGGCGTCTGGCGCGGCTCAAGGTAATGGAATCGGAGTCAATTTCATTTGCGTTCCACTGCGACGTTCACCGATGCTCCGGTTTGCTTGAGTTCCTTTCGGCTCCAACAACACCAACGCTCAGTCTCACCCACTCTTCTTCATCTTCATTATCTCTCTCTCTCACACACAGTCTCTCTCGCCCTTTGGTTTGTCCTTTTTCTTGGTCGCTCAATCAATTTGGCGTCGCCGCGATTTGGCCTGGACTCCCGATATGAGTTATCTTTCCCGATGCACGTTTATTTTTCATTTCATTCCATTTTGTTGTTCACCTTTCGTCCATTGCCCACCGTCCATCGTCCGGCCATCCGTCCGTCCGCCCGACCTTCATGACCATCGTTCCTTGGAGCCCTGAGACCGAAACGAACGGTGGTCATTGCTTGGGGCCGCTTGGAGACGATTTGTTATCACTGCTCTCCATTTACATCCATCCATACCAACACTGGTATACATATATATGTATATAGAAATATGTATATTTAATGCAAAGTGGTCTGGAGAACCTTCTTAATTGCTTCGAATATTTGATTAATTTGAAATCGCAGACGTAGAAAAGTAATTTTATCGATAAGTAAATCGATTCAGTTCGCGAGACGCAATAACTCTAGCACTTTGGGATCTTTCTGGTGGTAGAAGGGGGAAGTGACGCCTCTTTTTCTTCTTTGCTGATTGGGATGATCGATGATAATTCCACTGTATTTGGAAATCATTGGAAATGCTTGACTGATTCAAGGTTTAGAATCGAAACCGGGTTTTTAGGTATACCAACTTTGATTTGTCTTGGGAATTTTATTTCTTAATTTTGACATAATACAGTACTTAATTTTCGTTTTATATGTGTCTCAAAAAATGTAAAGTTTTTGAATATCATGGAATTTTTTTTTAATTTGTTTGTCATAAATGTTTGAGAATCTCATCACGAGATCTTTTCACACCTGTATGCCCAGGTTAATTAAAAACTAAAAAATATGAAACTGTTATAAACAAATTTTTTCACTTTCTATAAAATTTCATGCCTTAATTTCATAACATCGTGGAGATAATTTGACTAAAAAATTTCGAAATTAAAATCAAAATAATGAAAATTTTGAATTTGTTAAAATTAGACCATCGATATAAGAGGTTTTTAGAAAAAGCGGTTTGAAATTTTTTCGATATATTTCATATACTATATAATAATTTTAGGCTTTCGAAATCTTTAGATTCTCAAACCACCCCCACATAATCCTAAACCGCTTATGGATCCACCAATGCGGCTTCATTTGGCGATCTCCTCAATCGACTCAGCCAAACCAAGTCCCACCAACCATCATCGCTCTAGGGAATCACCATCCTATCCCATCACCATCACATCGTGCCCCTAGAGAGAGAGAGCATTACAAGAACAACAAGAACCTCAACAACAACAACAACAGCAACACCTATAACAACAAATGGAAGTATCGCCCGTTGAGCAACCAATCAATGGCAAAAATTGATCGACAAAAAGATCCGTCGGCAATAAATGCGAGGCAACAAAAAGATGGCAGAAAGAGAGAAGAGAGATGGAAAAACAAAAGAGACTACATCGTCGAAGGTTTCTGTAACTACCAACCGTGTATAGGGTTCCGTGTGTATGTGTGTTTGTGTGGGCGTTGGGGCGACACTATCGGGCACACTAATACAACCGCAAAGAACGCCATTCCTCAACATGCCACCAACGAACGAACGAACGACTGAACGAACAACAAGGACCAACTGCTGGAGCAACATCGACAGCAACAAACTAACCGAGCAACCATGTGACAGTGGAGCCAGATGATGCTGTTGTTGGTTCTCTCATTGTTGTTGTCGGTTCTCTCATTGTTGTTGTTGGTTTTCTCATTGTTGTTGTTGGTTGTCACATTATTGTTGTCGGTTCTCTCATTGTTGTTCTTGCATTCTAGTGGTACTCGTTGTTGGTCTCGCCGTCGTCGTTACCGCCGTAATCGTGTTCATTGTGGTGGCGGTGATGGTGGTGTTTGTGCCAGCTCCATGGAGGCCAACGGGGTACCAAAGGGAACCGCTGAGGCCAAGAGCGAACCAGAGAGAGAGAGCGACTACGACACTATCTATGTGTATGTGTTTGAATGAGTGAGTGAGGGGAAAAAAACGCGCGCGCGATAATACAAGATAAGTGGCCGCGGTTGGGCGAAAAAACCAGATATGGGCGGCGCCATACCGCGTCGCTGCCGTCCAATCAGAGCAACCTTTTATATATTTTGTTTTTATTTTCGGCTCGGTCGAGAGATAGAAACATGTTGCTGCCACAGCCGTCGCCACTGATGCCGTGCCTTTGGTGGCTGCAATAAATGCAACAGTGTTTTATGCAGTTGTGATAGATTTTTTTGTATTCTCCTTCTCTGCCAGGTGGTTTTGTTTTTTTTCCCATTTCTGTTTCAGGGGAGAGTCTGATGGTGTTTCAAGTGGTTCGAAATGATCTCGTGAGGAGTTTCTCAGGGAAGATAATGATGCCTCAGAGGATGGGCGATGATTAAGAGATCATAGCAGTTAATAAGTGTCTTAATCTTCCGCATCAACCCCTTTTTTCCTAAGGAATGACATGTAGTTAATATATTTTGGGAGGAAAATTATCGTTGATAGACGATTTATTCACCAATAATTTATAATATTGTTTTACATTATATGAATCACTTGTTGAATTTATGATGAATGAAGTTTATAAAGTTTATATTATATCTTCAGATATAATAAGTATTGGTAACGAAATTATTTATAAATAAATTATTTTTAAAATTCCTAAATTGCAATCTTACGAATTCTGTATGTGGACTTATACAGAATTCGTTAGATTGCAATTTATGAATTTTAATAAAATCTTAATTTTATATATTATAATATATAAAATAATATATAAAATATATTGTGGGCCATGATATATTGTGATATATTTGAAATCATAGCACATTTCTTCAAAAAGATCTTCCTTTTTATGAATTACACAAGAGCTGATTTATTTCATTATAATTTTTGTATTATGTATATTGAAATAAATGTAATTAATTTTTAAAAAAAAAATATTTCTCAAGATTTTTTGAAAAATAAACTTTGTATTTAAAAAATATACCACATATGAGTTAATGAGAAAAAAAAAAAGAAAAATTAACCACAAAATTGGAAAATATTAGAATTTTTCAGAGCGAAACATATACAACCAAGATACTTTTAACCAAAATTTAAATATTAGTATGCATTTTTGTAGTATAAATTTTAAACAATATTCACCAAGTTGGATTCACATTTCTCATAATTGAAAAAAAGAACTACAAAAATGTTTAAATAAATTTGTATTCATAAGAAATTCAGCGAATTAGCATTGTAGTTATATAATTTCCATCAGCTGAAAACGCCACAACAATGGCAACACTGCTCGCACTGTATATCCAAGAATTCAATTTAGCCATTTAGGCGTCTCTCGTCGCAACTTAATCGCAGATTTTCCAAGACTCTCGCTATGTCGATTGCCCATTCCAGCCCCCAACCCTCTCCAACCTTCTCCGCCTCCTCCTCCTCGCTTACGCCCCCATCAAGCTCTGAAACCGCTCTCGATGCTCGACTCCAGCCTCTTCAGGAGGCTCCGATGTTGGGAGTGCATCACGAGGCAGTTAACAGAGAGGACGTCGTCATCGTCGTCGTTCTCGTTGTCGATACGGTTTCCTGCGTTTTCATCTCACCAACGATCGAGTCCCCAATTCAGCTCTCCCACCCCCTCCTCACACCTCTTGACCGCTCCCGCTCTTCGTTGAACAAACGGGTTTGTGCTTTATCTGTAGTTGTGATGCACTCCTCGATGTCGATGTCGGCGTCTCCGTCGTCGCCGTTGTCGTCATCGTCGTAGTCGTCATTGTTGTTCTTGTTATTGCTGAGGCTGTGGATGCTCCTGATGCTGCTGGTATTGTAGTTGTTGTTGCTGTTACTGTAGTTATTGTTGTTGTTACTGGTATTGTAGTTGTTGCTGCAATGTGGCCGTGGTTATCGTGGTAGCAAATCGGAAAACGAATAAAGTGCATTTTTTGCGCTTTTTTACTGCGTTCTCTCTTTCTCTCTCCTTACATGCTACACCAAGCTCTCACACTCTCTCTCTCAAACACATATACACACACATGAATATGCACTTGCAGCACCAATACATGTGCATCGTGTATCATCGTTTCATTCGTGGCATCGACGCCGCACGCGGAAGAAACTGTTCCCGCCTACATGAGCCTGATGAGGCTGACGATGGCTGCAACCGAGTGAGCTACAACAACAACAACCAGCAATGATGATGGCGATGGTGACGATGCGGCTGCCGGCCAGAAGCAAAAGACTCGAAGGATGACATCTGTAAGGATTCTCAAGTGCCGATTGCGAGAGAAGGGTGTTTTTTCATCTTCCTCCTCCTCGTTTCCTCCTACTTCACGAGGATATGCTTCCGGCGGAAATGTAAGAACTTTGCATATTTTGCAAAAATCTTGAAGCAAATCGATTCGACTTGTGATAACTTCAAATTTATAATATCAAAAATCATCGTTATGACAATAATTATTTACGAAATTTTAACATGTTTGAGAGAAAGATATTTGTCATTAATTTCTGTTCGAAATTAGTTATTGTATATACGAAATATAACAATGTATGTAATAAATATAAAAAATAACTAGAATGTCGATTTAAAATAATCGTTTAATCAGATGGAACAAAGAAAAAATCGGTATTTGTTGTTGTTAAAATGCAAATTAATTTCGAAAATTGATTAATACAAATTTCAAGTATTATTTTAAAAAATCAGGCTATTAAGACAAAATCAATTAGAGTTATTGAAACAATCGGAGTTCAAATCTTGAAACGTCATCGCTCTTGGCAAATTAGAAAAAATTTAATGTGAACAATATTTTTTTTATTGCACATGATTCAAATCGTATGATGCGATAAGCGATTTGATATAAAAAGAAATGTGAATAAAAAACAAATAAAAAGCCGAGATGATCCATAAAACGCCTTTCATTTAGATAAATATTTCGCTATACCCCACACAGAATAAACAAAATTCCAGAGAGACAAAAGCACGAAATGAGTCTGAGTGGAAAAACGCGAATTCAGCATCCGCTTTCTTAATGTTCGAGCAGCTCATAAATTATTGTCAACGCAGATACAGATACATTTTAAAGCGATTTTATCAGCACACTCAATCTTTGAAATTATTATCTGTGCCGAAAACAAAAGAAAAAAAATAACCCAAATGTGTAGATGTTTTAAAAATTTCACACTCAAAGACAATGCCAAATATTTATCGCAAGAATTTAAATGAGAGGGAGAAAACCCCCAAAGATTTTAACGAAAGAATTTACGATATGGGACAGAATTTACTTATGATAAAATTTTAACTGAACGTCTAATAAACGAATAAAGAAAATTCTTGCTTTCTCTCTTCCGTTAAAATGAGAATGAATTATATTTTTATTCGGTAAAAATTCTATATAAATTGAAAATAAAAAACACTCATTATAAAATTCCTTACATAAACAAGGATTATTAAATATGAATGCTTGATAAATGTTTATAATTTCAGGATGTAGATGAGAAAGATTCTTATTTCAAAATCATACAAAAATATTTTAGTATACATTTTTTACGTTTTATTTACGCTTTTGATAAAGAGTTTTGAAAAATATTTCAGTGTAGAAACGCTCAACTACTAAACAACGACCACGATAATCTAGAGTTTGAAAAAACAACGCTTATCTGCGAAAGATATCGCTAGGAACTTTTTGCACCAATGCCAGAAGGGCTGTTCTCCCCTCCCCCTCCACCAACGCCGACCGACCGCCAGACCGAACAAACGGTCGTCGGATCGACTCCGACTCCATGTTTCGCGCCCATTAAAACCCCCAGCGTAATCAGCAAATAATAAAAATACAACAAAACCATCCGCAACAACAATGGAAAATGAAATAAAGAACAACAAGAGAAAAATTATCGCAAAATAATGTGTAATAAAAAATTCAAAGATAAAGAGCCAAATGGAGTGAACGAAAGAGAGCGAGTGATTGTAGAGAGAGAGTGAAACAAAAAAATCTCTTATCGCGGTAGAAATTTATTTTGTGGGCGTTGCCAAAAAAAAACCAAAAATGTTATTAAGATAAGATTTTGGGAATTTCGTTTTTGAAAAGTTTTTCGAAAAATCTGGAAACAAAGAATTTCTTTCTGAATCACTTTTAATCCCAACTGAAATTTTGGGTTGGTCTTACTCATTTTTTTTAATCTACTTTTAGCATCATTTTCTATATTTAACATCGTTTTCTACATTTAACTTTGTTTTCTACGTTTAACAATATTTTCTACATTAAGCTTCAATTATCACCAATAGCTTTATTTTCTGAGGTTCTTTTTGTCACGTTTTCGATATAAATCTGGTAGAATTTTCACTCCTTCCGTTAAATGCAACCAGTATAATGTTTTCTCCCTAATTTTTTCAACTCCCACTTGATCATTTCGTTCATTCCACGAATGCATCTCATCAAATATTCCGAGTTCATAACTTAATTTAAAAAGGTGCCGGAAACGAGCACGAAGCGACGCCATTTTTGACATAGAGTGATGATGGAGTCGCTGCGACTCCTAATTCTACTGCTTTTTCTCCTCCTCCCCACCATCGCAATGGGTTCTGTGCAGTTGTTCAAATGACCGAGGACCAACGACCGACGCCACGCAACGACAGTAGCGACAACAAAAACTAGAATAAGTGGAAAAAATTCGTGGCAGCACCAGTCGTCCAGAGGTTGCAATCATTAATAACATCACAAATCCGATCGGAATGTCAGCAAAACATTTGGCTTTTTCTCACTTCTGACAGCTCGTTTCCTCCTACTGACGACTACCCTTTCATTCTACCCTTCCCCCTCTCTCTCGACTCCTTTCGCACCTTTTTCACCACTTCGGGCACGCTTTCTTCTTCCTCCTACTTCTATGTTACCTTTTTCCCCTATGCAATTCCCCCATCTACTGTTCTGCTTTTTGCTCTTTTACTACTCTTATTGGTGTTGTTTAATTCCGTTTTGTTCGTTCGTGGCTACGATTTTAGCCACGTTTTAATACGTTTTGCAACATAACGACATCTGACCAGATCTGATAAGTTCTACTTTAATTGACATGCAAACAGGTTGAAAATATTTTTCAAATGTAAATTTTTCAATATAAAAATGTGTGGATATACTTTTTTCCATCATTGGTATGTCCTGTGATATTTATCGCAAATTAAATGCCATTTTATATGTGGAGTACATTTTTTTCAGATTTAAGTTCAGTCGTTGTCGATAGTGAAGTTCGACAAGGTGATAAAATATGAAAACGTTAATTTTGAAATACAAATCAATTAAGTTTTAATAAGTGTTGATATTTTATCAGCTCCATGAGATGAGAAAAACTTAAAAAATATTGTTTAAAATGTCCTTCCCTTAGAAATCGTTGATAGACTTTTCATATCGAATTCATATAAAATTGTTTTAAACTTTAGTTCAAAACCAATTAATTTAATTATAATATCAAACAAGTTCAAACCTTCAAAGACACAAATAACAATTTCAAGTTGTTTTTCCTTCCAAAAATTACTCTAATTGCTAGAACGGAACTAAATAAAACTATCACCCTTCAGAGATCCTCTTTGAAAACGAGAGACTGTTTTCCAACGCTCGTTATCAACTCCTTCACAGAGCAAACTCTTTCGCCAAAGATCCAATGGGAACATTGAAATCCTATCATCGAAATTTAATTAAAGCCCTCAAGCGACACAAAGGATCCTAGAGGAAAAAAACTACCTACAGAAAATTGAAAATCGAACTGAAAACGTGAACAAGAAAATCAAAACAATTTAACGAGAAAATCTTAAAAAAAAATTGATTTAAAAAAGTTAGAAATAGACCCAAAGAGAGAGAGAGAGGGAGAGAGGGAGAGAAAAGAGAAAGAAAGAGATAAAAGGTGGGAGAACAAAAAGAAACGAAGGTATGTTGGTGGATTCTCGTTCTCATGTGATTTGAATTCGCGCGAATTTTTCAATTCTTTTTCGCCAGCATTTGCCTATCTAAGATTTTTATAGCGCGTATAGAAACAAGAACAAATGCAACTACAACAACAATTGCAACAACAATAACAACAATTGCAACAACAGTAACAACAACAAAAATAAGAAAAGCCAAAACTATTTTCCCTCCAAAGAGAATCGCGTGCCTGGCCAGACGAAGAGTCGTGTCGAGGCCGTCGTGGAGTCCGTCCGATGGACGCGTATGCGATGATGCATCCACCAAGTGCAGCAGAGAGTATTCAAAACAACAACAAGAACAACAAAATCAAAACCAACAAGAACAACAAGCATCATTTGGAAGGTCAGACACCAAACCAAATGGACAGACACATGGACAGACATCGCCGTATCATGGAGTGCGAATCACCGAACGGGTAAACGAAGCTACGTAAGGTGTTTTTGTTGTTGTTGTTATTGTTACCGTTCGTATTTGGGTTTTTGTTGTTATTTTTCACTGCACTCTCTGTTATCCTTGCCAGAGAACGAAAACGTATGCAAGTTTCCACCGTATCTGCATTTGACCAATCGCGTCGGCAACAAACGAAACCCCATCCCCCAAATCCTCGCCGCCGAACCACTCTTAGCTCCCTCGCCCACGACTCCTGCTCCTCCACCATCCACCTCCATCCACGCTCCAAGAGAGAAACGAGCTTTGGAAATGAGTTCGGAATCTCTGGAGCGAGAGACTCGTTCGTTGCGATGCGTGGAGAAGGAACATTTTCACCAATTCTGATGATGGCGATGAGGATGATGATGATGGTCGTGCTGGTGGTGGTGGTGGCGGTGATATTGATGAAGACGATGGCGATCCGGATCCGGCCCAGAGTGTGAAGATGATGAGAACGACGCAAAAGATGTGCGGAATGTGAAGGATGTTCAGGAGAATGAAAGATGATGATGATAATGGCGAAGGAACGTCGAGGTTATGGTCCAGAATGTTGAAGGTTGAAGGAGATCAAGAAGATGAATTTGAGGTGTGAGTGATGCTATAACCAATGGAATGTTGAGGTCAATCATGGGAATATCATGGATTTAGTTGGAGATGGTGCAGAGTGAGTGCGATGATGAAGAGGACATTGATGTGATTTTGAAGGAGGCAATTTGATGAAATTGCCGATGTGACAAATCCAATCAGTACCAATGATGATATTGAGAATGAAACAAAACATACATTTCCTGCCATGACGATGACTTCCAAGCATGAAACAACGAGAGCTACGGTGATGGTGATGACGATGAGCAACAGCGAGCAGCCTCCCCAGATCGTCGATCGCCGAGGAGAAGAGTTACCACCACCGACGACACCAACGGCTCCAGATTCCTTCGCAAGATCTACTCCAAAGCGTTGCAGCTTCTGGCCATTTACAGCGGGCGATCCACCGACAGCCGGCTCTCTCGTCTGCCCAGCCAAACAGCCGCCTGGCTGACCGAAGGAACGAAGCAAAGAACGACGAAGGAACGAACGAACGACCGACCGATCGAGCGAGGAAACGACCAACCGATCGATCGATATGGCAACGCTCAACGATCCGTGAAAGTGTTATAATGCACCTTCGTTTCGCTGCGTCTACTTCATAGTGTTGTTCTTGTTGTTGTTGGTTCTTACTGATGCACGTTTCCTGGTGGTATCATCGATGTGTAGAGCGAAGAACCTGCAAAGTTGGTTTTACCATGGTTTTTTATTTGGTTTGCTCTTGCCTTCGGTTTTGGTTCGCGGTTCGTTTCTGCCGTTGGTGGCGATGGTAGAGATGATGGTGATGGTGGATGGTAGGTTTGCCTTCGCTTCTACCAAGATTACCCACTCACATCGCTTGTTTTTTTTCGTTCTCTTTTTTCTGATTTTCTGGCTCTTCTTGTGTTTACGTATTCCCCGATTTCCTTGTAAATCGGTGCTGCGCATCTTTTTGCGAAGAAAAAATAATCTGATTGCAAGTGCAGTCGGAATTAGTTCTTATTCTTATTTTAGGTTTATATACTCTCGATGCAACCGACCAACAAAGCAACCAGGCTTCACCAGCCAACCAACCAACCAACCGATATCTTCTGTGGAAATCACCTGTTTATGACTGGCTTATGGTTAACTCTCTTATCGACAATCGGCGATCGGACAAGAGTGGTCGAGCTGTTCTTATTGTTGTTGTCGTTGCTATTGTTGTTATTGCTGTTAGTTAGCTAGCGTTGTTGTTGTTGTGATCTGCGAAGCGTCATGCGGTTATGTGTAAAACTGTTACCACAGACGATATGCAATTAAACCACTTAAAATAATGATAACTTGTTATTAGGAATGATAATCGTTGGCAGGAGTTTCTAACCGAACTCTAACGACTAGTCACGACGACTAGTCTATATTTTTGTCTTCGTTTCTTTATTCCAGTTAGTGTCTATCGTGATAACTTTTACATGAACTGTTTTTTTTTTCTTGACACAATTCGCACAAATATATGTTCAAATAGTTGTATCATTCTATATCCCATATTCATTTGATAATCAGCTCTCATAGGTCCATGGCAGAGAGTTGTATAAAAACTTCAATCCAGATCATACTTTTCCTTATGGAACCCATTTAATTTTTCCATAGTAGCCTCATGGAGGCAATGAACCATTATGTAGTCCTCTTCGAGATATCTTTCGTCTGCGGTAGAGACTGATTTTGCGAAATCTCCCAACTCTCTGATCCGCTCTCTGTCTATAGCATCACCACGATCGAGCAATCCAAACGATCCTCAGCTTAATTAAAATGTTTAACTACAGTCAGAGGAAGAGATCGTGCTGATGATGTTTGGAGTTAAGTTTCGAAAGGATCGCAAATGGAGTGAACGGTAAGCATTGAAAAGGAATATAGGAAAAAAAGGGAGAAATAAACCCATAATAACAACAACAAAAGGTAATGCCCAAAATCGAAATCGACAAACGAGCAACTGACCCTTAACCAACGAGCCATCGATGACGACGAAACACCCAGCAGCTTCTCAAAACACCATAAACCAAAGCGAAGAAAACCACGAGCCACCAAACGAGACAAAATGAAATGAACCACGATCAGACGAGACCGACGAAAGACAAAACCAAAGAATCGAATCGAAAAGAGAAAGAGGAAGTGAGAGAGCACAAGCCAAAAATCGTCGAACCAACTTCTTCATCGGAGAGACCAGACGAAGTGAACCAAACGAAGCCAAGACAGCTGTTTAATTCGTGCTTGTAACTATTTTATTTGTACAAATTGTTGGTGCTGGCCCGAGTCACAGGCAGCCAAACAGTCAGCCAACGAGCCAGTCACTCATTCACGGGCTTCCACAATCGGAGTCCCCGACCCAACGAGGCCGATGCTGACTGCGACTCGCGATTCTCTGTCTGCAGCTCGAACGACCAAAAGTCTGTCTGTCGTGGCTGGTTAGTTGGATGTCTGTCTTTCGTTGGGAAGCTGGGATGTCTGTCTCTTCTTTGAGGTGTCTGTATATCTGTCTGTCTGTCGTACCGCGCTTGACTGTCTGCATGGCTGGCAGACTGACCTTTGTGAACTGACACGCTCGAGCTTGTGGTAATAACGTAGAGAAATATTTAAGTCAGGAAAATTAACACCTTTGTGGAGATTTTGCAGACCGATTCCCAGACGATGGTATTGAAGTCTGCACCTTCCTTCCTTCCTCTTCCCCCCAGCTTGCCACTGATACTCTTGTTATGTTGTTGCTTTAGTTTACCATGAAGCGTGGGAGGAGTGCAAATAAAGTGCAGAAA
The DNA here is from genome assembly GCA_017309665.1 of Coelopa frigida. NCBI lineage: Eukaryota > Metazoa > Arthropoda > Insecta > Diptera > Coelopidae > Coelopa > Coelopa frigida. The sequence continues at coordinate 19,770,813 of CM029565.1, read as the reverse complement.
TCACCAATTGTTAGCAGCAATATTTTTGCAGTTAATACGGTTGGTGTTAGTGTTGTTATTATATCTGTTCTAGTGGTTATTTGAGCAATGAGCTCAGTTTGAGAGATGTGATTGATGATGTTACACATGTATATGGAGTACTTTAAGAAGACCTCTTTTGTCTCATTGGCTGCAGATGATTTCGAAGACGAACAGCGATAAAGAAACTATTTTTCTATTCTCACCTCTTCTCACTAAGATTACTCTTTACATTTATTTCTTCTACCAAGAAATTATTGTGATTTTTCTCAAATTTAAAGTAGATTGTGTGAAATTCTTAGCGAGGGTATTTGAATGGGATTTTGCGGAAGCTTTCCACAATCTTTCTATAGAATTTCCACAACCCATCGGGGTTGCCATCACTCAACCTCTTTCACTCCTGATTGGACTCTCCTTCTTCGTCTCTCTCTCTCTTTCTCTGTCAAGTTCCGATGATGATCTCTTCTCATTCTGGGCGTTTGCATTCTGTGTCTGTCTGTCTGTTGGTCTGGCTGGCAGGCAGCCTGTCTATCCGCCAGGATGTCTGTACGCCTCTCTTACTGTCTGTCTGTCTGTCCATCCATCTGTTTGGCTGTCTGTATGTCTCGTTCCACTGGGCCTGTTGCCATCGTGCCGAACACCATTATTAGCTTTAAATACACCAATGAGAGTGAGAAAAACCACAGCTTCGCCACCATCGGTCCATCGCACATCGGATTGGTATCGCACTCAGACAACCGCCGACCGACGATTGTGTTCACGAAACAATTGCTTTGTTTTTACCATTTTTGTGCAACCAAACAAGATCCCATCCCGATTAGAGGAACTTTTTCAACTTGCGAGTTGGAGCGTTTTGGCGTGAAGAAGAAGAAGTAGAAGAAGAGGCTTCTCAGAAGTTCTCTTCGCGCTTCTCAGTGGTTGGGGATCGGGAAGCTTGGGTGGGGCGGTGGTTCTCAAAGAGATCGACGAGGCTCGTTTAGATTCGGAAAGTGGACAGCATAATGATGTGGCTGATGAGGATTATGAGGGTCATGATGAGGATGATGGGAACGATGCTGATGATGGCTGGCTGGTTGAGGTTATGCGGAAGGTTCAGGTGATGAGAACATTGGATTGAAAATGGTAATGATCAAGAAGATTGGAATGAAGTTATCAATGATGATGAGTAAAATGAGTAAAGTGACGAACATAGTACAGTAGAATTCATTTATAGCGACCTCGGTTATAACAACCATCCGTTTATAACGACGGATTTTCAAAGCAAGTTTGGTTCTTAATAGTTTGTACATGCGCACACTTATTTGGATACAACGACGTTCGGTTATAACGACGTATAATTTCGGTCCCTTGGCGGTCGCTATAACCGAATTCTACTGTATTCAAAAATGGGATTGAGGATGATAAGATTCACATAAGCACGATAATGATAATAAAAATTTAAACCATGATGATCACAGCGATAATTAGGATTACCATGATGAGCTTATTTTCGAAGATGTTACTAAAAATAGAGGTGAGAGAAACAGCATTTTGTACAAACCCTTGTTGACTACTTGTATTTATGGTATCTGACATCCGGAAAGATTCGGACATGTCTTTTCATCATACATATCTTTTCCAAGATCAAGAGAGCGGCGTCTGTGATGATAGTACGGACAAGATGTTTCTCACGCAAACATTACATGTTCCCAATGTTTCCTTTAATTTCGAAGAGATTTTTCTTTTTATAATCTTTTTATCAAAAACCGTACCGAATACCATGCGTATTTTATCGTATCAATTCCAAATACCTATTGTTTTGCCATGCCAAATCAACATTACGATGGGCCTACATTCAAAGGAGCTTCTTTTCTCTGAGAAATCTTCCTTCTTCTCTCATATTGCATTTTATCACATCGATTTTTCCCCTAACAAAGATGCAGATGACTCATATCGAAGATTGCTAAGAGGTTGAGATCATATTGTTGTTACTGTTCTCCTAGTGATGATATAATGTGATGAGTTGTTCATCCATATATTCCGCACTGTTGGTAATCGTTCGTAAGTACCCGCAATACCAAAAGCATTATCACCATATCAACTAGCCGCAGAATGCTATAGTGCCAACAAAAGAAACAAAAACACTAAATTCTAGCAACAACAATAGTACATATCAAACATCGAAGGACACCATGTAAGGTGAAGAATTACCAACCAACGATTCTGCAATGATGACCAATGCGACCAACAACACCAGTGACAACAGGCTACCAGCAGCAATAATACTACCAGCAACAACAATACTTCCAGCAGCAATAATACTACCAGCAACAACAATACTACCAGCAACATCTTGTAGAAATATCTCTGGAGATTCCAAACAAATGAGTTTAGCAATCGAGCAAATAGTTATGCGGCCCATTAGAGGGCACAGGGCGCACAACCTCACAACGCGACACCGCGACCACGCTGGCGAGAGAAGAATGGGGAAGGAGATGATGGCCGGCAAAGAGTACGATGAGAAAGAGAACGGAAAAGAGGACGGATAGGACGATGATGCAGAGGTTGGCGCGGGATACAAAACGTGCCTTCCACCATCCTGCTGAACCCAGTGAGGTTCCCTAAGGTAGCCACCAGCTACGATCGGTGAACCAGACGTTCCTTCGAACGAGGCACCGAACCGATGGTGGTGGTGCGATTCGTCGGTCGGTCGATCGATCAGTCGATGGTCGTTTCGTCGTCGGTTGTTCCGACGGTCGCCGGATTGGTTGCCTGATGGTTGGATGGTTTATTCGTCCGTAGAAAGGAAGTCGGTTAGTTGTAGTTGCACTGGCCCGAGCCACACAGCATAATGTGAATTAGACACGATTCGTGATTTATGAGGTGCGAATTGCACCGAAAACAATTTTTTAGTTTTATTAAATTTCGATGTGCCGATGATTCTCGCTGCCGCCACTACTCATGATCAAGTTAGTTATGGTCGAAAGTGGTAGTGGTAGGAGTAGAGGATAGTTATGGTTGAAACTGGTAGTGGTAGTAGTTGGGGTTAGTTATGGTTGAGGCTGGCAGTGGTAGTAGATGAGCCTAGTTATGATTGAGGATAGTTGTGGTTATGCTATGCTTGTGGTTGGTGATGGTTGGAGTTAGTTAGGCTTCAGCTTAGCTTTGGTTAAGCTTGGTTGGTTGGTGACGGCTAAGAAATGTAGTGGTTGAGATTGGTTATGCGAATTGCGAATTGTCCTTCGTCTTCTTCTGACACTGCTGTCACCTCTCTTTCCTATACTTTTCCTTGAGCTCTCACCTTCTTCATCATTCGCAATCGAATTCTTCAATTCTCCACTCTACACCATGTAATTGTGTTTCCAATTAGTTTCGTCGGCTGCTTTTGTATTGTTTTTCTTTCTAGTCATTGTTATTGTTGTTCGATTCTTTTTATCTAGTTTGTGTTGTTTTTTTTCTTCGACCAGAAAGGTTTATGGCTGTTTGCCTAGAGCTGGGAATGCAACGGTACACAAAAGGTGTTGCTGCGATTGAAAGGTGTGAACTGATCACGATTTTCTCTGTCTCTCTCTCTAACTCACTCTCTCGTTTGTATTTCTCTGTAGTTTTTGCAAGATAACGCAAATAAAATTCTTAGAAATAATGACATAGACATGAGGTGTTAACAGTTACCCAGCGGTATCCCTCCATGGCCCATGATTAAATATCCCTCGCCGCCTTATTACTGGTACCAAATCATGTTGACCCACAAATAATGAGGGGTCAACGTGATTTATGGCCGTGTGCGATGACGATGGCGAATATGACACGATATTAATGGTATTTGAAGGAGATCTGGGAAAGGTCCTGATCTCTTGGCGAGGTGAACGGAGTTTCCAACCCAACTGGGATGCTATGACGTATCTATTGAGATGCTGTGAGGTTTTGTTCAGGACATAGTACGAAATTTTATACTAGAGTATGATACTTACTACTAAAAGGAACTTTACCTACGAATGCTATAAAACTTTTATCAAAAAAATGCTCAATTCTCAAAGGTTTTAAAGAAAGAGGAATCAAAAATTATTGATTAGCACCGGAAATAAAATAGACGGAAGATATTGATGGTTGAAACTCAAATCCCGTAATCCTCCAGACTTATCCAAGACTCAAAATCGATCTCTGGGATTGAGAAAAAAACACAATACAACAGGGAAGTCTGTAGGTCAGTTCCCGGTAAGCAATGATTTTCTCGGTAATAAACGATCGCCACCGATCAATCGGTTTGAGTGGATGCCAAGACAACGAAAACGAAAAAAGTAAAAACACAAAAAATCAAAAAACAACATACACCAAAGCAACAACAAGAAAAGCAAAAAGAAATACAGGGGAGAGAGAGAGAAAAGCACAAGCCATAAAAATAACCGATGCGATCAGCTTTGAATGCTGCTCAACGTCGCATATTAACATTGTAAAGTTGAATCCTCGACAAATACTCGGAATTACGGAACGAGATAAGAGCGAAAATTGTTTAGGAACGTAGAAAATATGCAGAGAGATAAAATTTTGCTCGCTCGCTCACTCATTCACTCACTCGTTCGCTCGCTCTGTCGTTTGCATACTTAAATGCACTTCACTACACCACTCGCATACGCCCCACAGACACAGATATTCACACATACAATCCACACATAAACTTGCAATCCACAATTTCAAGTGCGCAAATGACCAACGGAACGAGGACAAGAGGGTGATTGGGGTTAAATCGAGGGACCACGATTAAAATGGAGAAAATCAATGACACCAAATCCACAACAACAATAATTAAAATACGATAATAACAGCTAAAATAACATCAACATTAGAGAAACGACGAAAATAACATCAATAAAAGACAAACGACGAAAATAACATCAATAAAAGTGTAACGACTAAAATAACAACAACTTAAATAACACCAACTAAAATAACAACATCTAAAATAATAACAAAATAGCAACAACGAATATAACAACAATAGTACAACTATAAGACTAATAACAATAACAACCACAAAATAACAACCATATCCTACTACCGAAGTCAACCCATAACACATTATATCGAGGCTCCACATGACGAAGTCAGCCCATCGCAGCAAACAGGGAGAGTGACAGAGAAAGGGATGAAGAGAGCCAGAGGGAGAGCGAGAGATGCGAGGCTGTGGGGCAAACGATGGCAATGGCGATGACGACGATGGAGAGGCGACGGGTTTTTAAAAAGTCGTTGCGTTTATCTCTCCACAGCACTCAGCTAATCTACGAAAATTATCAGCGCAAATGTCTGGGCCACAAGAGTGAAGACCAAGTGGTGGCGGTTGGTCCTGTTGACGAGACGAGACCAGACCAGGCCAGACGTTGGTGGTGGTTGTCTCCATTTTGGCGCGCAGGATGCACTCGGGTAATATATGTACATATAAACATACATATGTATGTATGCATCGCCAGCCTATCTGTCTGTTTGTCTCCGTGGCACTATCTGTCCATCGTCCGTCCTTCTGTGTGTGTCTGGTCTGGCCTGGGCTTCTTGTGGTCTCTGGTCTGTGGTCTGAATCATGTGCTCTGGAATGTGAACTGATTGAGCGGGATTTTTCAAATCTTTCGTTGCCAGACGATGGATGATGGCGCTGGGTGGAGGAGGCGAGGCGGACGTCCAACGTTTTGTTGGAGACTTTGTAGAGATTTGTGCATGCCACGATAGAGGACTAGATTTCATGTGGCTAGAGTGAGCGAGAAAGAACGAGGGAAAACTGGGAGAGAGAACGAGGGAAAAGTCGGGAGAAAAGAGATACAAAAGAGGCTTTTAAATAATTACGCCCAATCGTGTACCGTACGAGCTAATCTGGTTCGACTTGGGTTTACGCACCGCGCCCACCTCCCTCGCCGAACACCTGTCTGGCCATCTTTGGGTCCCCTAGATTTTCAGATCAACGTTAAGAAACCTGTTGCCCGCTCGAGATCATCAGAGGTGGCGACAACGGCTGCCGTCCAGCCGGCGCTTAAATATCAAAACTTCATTTTTTACCTTTCGGTTATCGCGGTGTAAGAACTTGAAAATTTCTTACTTATTGACTCGTTATCTCGATTCATTTGGGGAAATATTCGAGCCGTAAAGGAGCGCCGTCTTCTGGTCGCCCCATTGTCGTGGTCGCCATCGCCGACGTCGTCGTCGTCGTCTGGCCGATATCGTGGAGCCTCTTCGGCCATCCGGTATCAGAGTCCAGTGTCTCGAGCGTGGTCGCGGTGTCTCGAGATCGAGCCGAATGCATTTATAATTTTCGAAATTGATAATTGTTGCGCGTACGCACGCTCTCCATCTCTCTCTCGTTCAGTATCAATCCCTCTCTCTATCTCCCTCTCTTTCGATATCTCTCCCTCTCTCAATCACTTCTTCTCTCTGCCTCCCCCTCTTTCACTTATTCCTTTTATCTCTCTCTCCTCTCCTTGTTATGACTCATATTCCTTCGACTCTGACTCTTACTCACTCTCAGTTTATCCGTCTCTCTGTCCGTCCGTCTGTCTGTCTGTCCGTCAGTCTGACCATCTATCTGTCATTCTTCCTGCTTCCCCTTTCTGTCCCTCGTTTGACCACCTTCTATCTCCCCCAATCGTTAGCTTTCTCTCTCTCTCTCTTTCTTTCGGTGCTGCCATGATATATTGAAGGCGGTTCGCCTTTATACTCGACTTATCTGACCATCGCATCTTGAGTGCTGTGGCTCCATATTTCCGTCGGGGGGTTTCAGATCGAGTGACAAGTGTTATTTTCGTGAAGTTGTATTTCGAATATTTTTCATGGCGGGCCTTTCGACCCTTCCTCCTCCATCCGTCTATCCGTCCATCCGTATGTTTGTGTGTCTGTCTGTCCATCCGTCCGCCTGCCTTTCTGGGTGTCTGCCGTATTGCGATAAGCCTATTTAGGACAAATTGATTATGGACTACTCTTAGCGAGTGCGTACGGGAGTGTTTTTTGTGTGCGTCTCTGAGTGTGTGTGTGTGGATTTAAATTGATTAGTGTTTGGAGAGTTTAACTAATGTAATTATTGCGATAACGTTTAATTGCTCAGGCAGAGTAGATTTTGAAATTTCTCATAGATTTTATACTCACGACCGACGACACGACTTGTATGATCGGTGGTATTGGGTGGTGCGGTCCAGGGATGAAGGGGTAACTAACCTGTAATGAAGAAGAAAAAATCATCACAATAATTTCGACTGCTAAATCTATTCGATTCCCTCACATTGATCTCCTATCGCATGAACTCATCTCAATACCATATCGCACCAACCGAAACTAACTTTATTGGCCTAATTAGTTTCCCCCAACATTACAAGAACAATGACAATCAATACAAATTAACTTTTCACCATCGACCAATCGAGGCCCATTTGAAGCAGGAAAATAAAAATGAGGGGAAACAAAAAATATCACCATCTCAATCAACAATAAATAAAAAATGTTCTACAACTTGGGCAGAGTTTTCGAAACAACATTGTTATATGTACTCTGAGAACATTGTCTATTTGTTCGATTGCAATTGACTGTGTTTTAATTTTCACCTACAACAACCACAATGACAACAACAACAACAGCGGAGTCGCCTACTAGGCACTTGTATCTAAATATCTGAACATCGATCTAACTTGTGGATGGTATCAATTGATTCCATCTCCTGTGCTCGAAACCAATTGGAATCCTGATAAGTGACATCGAGGAACAGTAGAAGATGTAGAAACGCACAAACGAAGACGATAGATTCGAAGAAAAGATACTAAGGAGAGACAGAGAGGGAGAGATGGAGAGTGAGGTATCCGAAAGTGAACAACTGATAAGAGACAAGTGGTGAGGTTTAGGGGGCGGATGGGATCCGGTGGGTTACTCAGAGGTTGGATGACATTTCATTTCAAATTAGGCGAAACAATTTCGGAATTCTGCTCCTCCTGTTATTGCGTTTGTCGTGTCTGTTGTTAGTGCTTCTGTTGTTGTTCTGACTGTTTCTGCTCTATCTGTTCTGTTCTTCAGCTGTTCATGTTAATGTAGCTGCTTTGGCTGCTGCTGCTGCTGTTGTTACTCTTGCTGATAGCGCTTCAAGTCAAGTACTCAACTCCAGTGCAGTATCTTGAGGAGCCTATCGCCTCCAACATCGCTCACTCAACATCTGGGCGGAACATGACTGGCATAGCTGCGAGATACTCGAACAAACTGAACTCTACTCTACTCGAGTCGATGCGATTCGTAAGATACTCTTGAATCTCGGAACACCAACCGAGAGCCAACAGATTCGTTTTTCGTTGTTATTTAGTTGATGTTGTTGTTCTTATTGCTGATGTTGATAGTAGTCTTCTTCGCGTTGTTGTTGTTCTTAGTTTGTATATGATTTTGATAATTTCATGATTTATACTTTTGTTGCTGTTGTTATTAATATTGTTCCATCGTATTGTCAACCGAGGAAGAAATCCTATCGCCACCAAAGATCGAGGTCATTGCTGTAGAAGACATCGACATGGGAGATGAAATCGATTGGATTGCGAACGCGAACGCGAATGAAGTTAAAGAGCTTCCTGTACGCCCCGATAAGGAGGGCGTATCAACAAAGCAATTACAGCGAAGAATCGAATGAACTAATAGTTCTGAGAAATGTTCCTCCTTTCAATGACTCAAATCGAGATGAGTCGATAATATGAAGGGGGGAAAAACGATTGGAACAGACTTCTATGAATATTTATGAAAAATCTGAGTTTATATGAAAAGATTCTCTGCAGATAATGGATTATTGAGCATAACAAGAAAATTAATCTCTAATCTCTCTAGCCATAATAATGTTATCATAAAAATTAATATATTACAAAAAGTTCTAATGAATGATAGAAATAAAATATTTTATAATTACAAACAAAATTTTATTTTTTTATAACAATTTTAAAGGAATTATTCAAAATGGGAATTTTTCAAATAGAATTAAATAATATTTCTAAATAATTAAATTTCAAAAGTACTCAAAATATTTCAAAATATGAATTATACAAAATTATGTAATATTTCATATTAATGGACTATATAAAAGTACTCATACCAAAATATACTAAAAATTTAACTTATAAGATTTAAAAAAAAATGTGACCAAAAAATTAAATTTATTCTTAATGAAAGAATAAAAGAACAAAAAAAATTAAATAACAAATAAAATATAATATAATAAATTATTATATTATATTTTATTTGTGAAATTCCATAAAATATAATATAATAAATTATTATATTATATTTTATTTGTGATTTAAATTGTTATTATTAATAAATAAATAAGGAAAAATAATAATACATAAGAAAATTGTAAATAAATTGCAAAACTAAATAAAAATTAATAAAAATACTGCAATAAAAAGGCGATTTAAAAAATTACTTTTATATCAGAGTGAAGTAAAGTGACTTTGGAAAGTATGACTCAAAGAAATCATCCATGAAATTCCAACTTCTCCATCAGCAATATCAATAACAACAACCACAAAAACAACGACAACAACCACAAATCGAAGAGCAACATCCATCCAGCACAATCTGAACACAAAATTGCACGCTTATCTCGAATCCAGTCTCGGCGTCTCGTCTTCCATTATGATGCAAAGATACGGAGCAGAGCGTGGAGAAGGAGAAATCTCGGTGAGACCTAATCGAATGTCGCCGATGATGCAGGCTCGCTTATCACTCCACCTCGGCCTCTACCTCGAGATGAAGCCGAAACCGAACCATTACCGAAACAGCTTAAGAGAGAGAGAGAGTGAGAGCAATATAGTGGTAGAAGGATAGACAGACCGAGAGAGAGAGATGGAGGAGGAAAACCACTCGATGGAGATGTTGGTCAGTGAGGAGAATAAATTTACATAGCAACAGCGAGCAAACAGACACATGGACAGAACGAACGATTGACCGACAGACGGACATTTAGACAGAAGGACCAACAGACAGACCGAAAGAGAGACCGACCTCCAGACAGACAGACAAACTGTCGAACACAATCGGCAGGCGCCAGAAAATATTTCAAACTTGAGCTGCGTGAGCCAAACAAACAAGCAAGCAAAACATGAAAGAGCAAGACTCAAAAATTTATCGCATGCGAGAAATTTCATTTCGAATCGTGGAGGGAACGCGAAGGACGCACGCATGCGCACAATTTACAACTTGTTCATGGCAGCGGAAGGTGCGGACATGAGTGAAGAGGGTCACACTTAAGTAGGCTCCTTTTGATTTGTTGTTGTACTTGTATTTGTTGCTCTTCTTGTATTTATTGCTGTTCTTGTATTTATAGCTGTTCTTGTATTCATTTCTTCTTTTGTTTGTCTCTTCTGTTTGTTCTTCTCCGAGGATGTTAAATGCCTCCCAGTTTGTTCAGTTTAGCAATAATTTCATTCGCTTATGGCCATCGTCTTTCATCCATTCTCCCGATGCACTCTTTCAACTCCTTCCGTCTTTCAGCTGCTCCTCTTTTTAATCCCTTCTCTTCCTCTCTCTTTCTATCCCTTGCCATTAGTAAATGTGTGCGGGGAAAAATTAATGTTAACAACATGTTTTCTCAGGTGCTCCGCGTGCCGCCGTCGGACGTTTCTTCGTGCACGTCAAGGATCCGGCTGCCGAGAGCCGGACGCCGGACACGCAGACCACCGAACAGACAGACAGAGACCATTGGACGGACAGACAAACCACTGAACAACGGACGGACAGACAGACCACTGAACGGACGGACGGACAGACAGGCCCACCATCCTTCATCCATCCGACGAAGACCAGTTGGACAGCCGGCAGTCAGCAGCCTTCGGGTATTCGATTTCATTGGATCGGTACAAGGTGGAGAAGGGAGGAAAGGAGTCTGGTCCCTAACCACGGTATGACGACGGCTCTCACATGCTCCACAAATGCTTAACATGTTCATTCCCGGCCGCCTCGAACGGAGCTTAACCGAAGTACGACAAGCGGTAGGTGTTGCTTTGAGCTGCATTTTAATGTAAGCCTCTTAGCTGCGGATCCTCTTTCTCTGTCTCCTTTTTGCCGTCTGTCTTTCTCACTCTGTCTTTCCTCCTCGTGTCTCTCTTTGTTCTTCCTTCCTTCTTCTTTCGAATCTCGTTAATGTTTTCATTAGGTTTTCGAAGTTCATATTTTCATCAAAAATTTCATATCCTAACGAACTCATTCCACTTCACATATTATTTTGGTTCTCTTTCTCCACTTTTTATGCCCATCTCTTGGTGGCGCTCCCCATCGTCGTCGTCTTCTTCATCTGTTGGTTACCTCTTCCTTCGACTCGTTGCTCATTTCACGCGACGTCGGTCCAGTTCAGAGTGTTTCCTCTGGGTGTTAATGATTGTTTGAAGGGTGTTTAATTTTTATGGCCTACCTGTTTCTACTTCGTCGGCTCCTTCTTCGACATCTTCTCCACCTCCTCCTCCTTCTTTTTCGTTTATGCCCTCATTCCTCGCATGCTTATTTGTTTGGTTTTGTTTTGATTTTGTTGTTTTGTTTATTTTGGTGTTTATGTTTTATTTGACGAGGTTTCTGTGTTCGGTGGGTTTTATTATTATTATTGTTGGTGTTGTGTTTTTGTTTGTGTTGTTCTTGTGTTTGTTGTTTCTGTTGTTGTTATTTTTATTTGTCGTCTGTTGATTCTTGTCGGCGTCTCAGTTGGTTACAGTAGTAAAGAGTAAACAAAAAGGTGCCGCGCCACAATTGACACCTGTGCCGAGGCATCCGTGGCTCCAGGCATCGATCTTCGGAGTCCTCGACGACTTCGACTTGTTGACAGGTTGAGAGGGAATGAAATTAGAGGCGGTGATGATGTCTTCAACGCAATATGGTTAGCAGAAGTCTCCACTAATTGTCGAGTTACGTGAAATTCTCCGACTCCATCGCTTGGTCGACTATAATTTGCAACGGATAATCGGACAACGCTCGCCAAATCATTCCCATTAATCGATATAGCGAATAGGTTTATCGCTCGATCCATTGAAATCCATTCAAAAAACAGCATCAACTGGGGTTCGAAAATTTCACCGAATTTAACCGTATAATTAGTGAGCTTCGCCTTCACCCCAGCGCTAGACATTAAATTTCCAGCCAATCTCCAGATCGATCACCGTATTTACAATAGATCTCTTCTCTCTCTCGTTCCCTCTCTCTGTTGTTTCGTTTCGTCTCGTCTCGTCTTGTCTCGCCTCGTTGGGTTTCGTCTCAATCCAATCCAATCCAATTATAAATTTATCGCAATGTTCAAGCGAACGTTGCTCATTTTCATTACCATAATTTCGATCGATTTGAGCTGATTTGAAATTGATTCATCGGTCGATCGTTGGGTTTGTTCTTTTTTTACAACAGAGGCGTTTTTTTGTTTTTTATTTTTTTCAGCTCTTTGCAAACGTGCCCGCACATACACATATGGGGAGATAGATATCGTCACACCAACACAGAGACAGACACTTGGCATTGCTGCAGCCCATAATTATTCTACGATCAGCAATCACAATCGCTGATCCCGTCGACCGATACCGTAGAGTGTCTGCGATGCCTGCCACAGCGCACGGTGTTTAATTTTAATTTCAATTTCCAGCTGTAGTTCTTTTTCTCTCTCTTTCTTTCACCCTCTAACTCTATGTCTCTCTCTCTTTCCCACTCTCTATCACTGATTCTGTTTGGTTTTCCGTTTTTGCTGTTTATTTTTCAGCCTTTTTTATCTGCGATCAATTTTAGTTGCTGATTGCTGAGATTGTTTTTTCGAAATATTTCAGTCGAAAAGATTTTCGTTGGTGATACGTCGAACGAACTCGCAGAGACACTGACAGAAATCACTATAGTTTCCAGGTCATTGAAAACATCGATCCGGCCATAGTAATATGGAAGTTCTTCGTCAATCTCATTCTGAGATTTTCTCTCAGTGTCTTCTATTTACTTGAAACTTTAAAAAATAATAATTAAGAAAGAAAACTATTTGTTGTAGTTCTGAATGACTTTGGGTTATTTCTTTGACGTCGACATCAGGTGAATTCGATTTGTCTCCAAATTCAAAAGATTGACCTCAATTTTTGAATATATAATTCTATAAATAACTTCTAAAGCATAATATAAAATTGTAAAATATAGATGATTGAACTTTATAAAACAAAAATCAAATATGTTAAATTGAATATGTTAGAAATTACATCACTTTCAAAATCCAGTTAAAAGAGGTTCTTTGGATTCCAAGCAAGGTACCTTCAATCAATTCATTTCACTCACACCAACACAAACCGATTGAAGTCCATCTAACACAAAAACACTATCCAACACATATGAAGCTTTCAATAATTTGTTAAAACCTAATTAAACACTTAAATTCCAAAGTTGTGCTGATTTCACGCGTGGCAATCAATTTACTTTATCACGAATAGATCGGTTTCAGTTTTATATAAATAGAAATTTAACACTTTTTTAGGACAGAGCGCAAAAGAAAAAGCGACAGTGAGCAAAAAGATTGCACCAAATCTCAATAAAAATCAAATCTTTTTGCCGATAACAAAATGTGCCAATAAATCTTTGTCAGTTGATTTACTTCTATTTCATTGATATACACATTTAGCTTTAGCTTTATTTTTCCTACTGAATCTGAGATCTTTGCTATATGTAAGCGTTCAATATAGAGTTACGCTCACTGATGTCTATCGATTCGTATTTGTCGCTCATATCAGACAGACGAATGAGTAAGAAATCGATTATTAAATCTGACCGCATGCGAAAGTATTCACTTTATTTTCTATGATTTCGGTTTTATTTTTGTTTTTCGTTGATGAGGTTGCTTTTAAAGTTTGATTTCAAAGTTATCAATTGAAGATTTTCGAAGCGATAAAATAAATCATAAAAAATTATTGACGACAAAAACCAAACGATAACCTCAAACCCTATCGGTTGTGGAAATGTCGCCAGATATATGCCGGGTAATTCTATTAAAAGCGCATTAATTATAAATAAAGTAAATTGATTGTTGAGAATGTTGTTGATAAAACAGAAAAGAGCGAGAGTTAGGATTGGTTTCCTCTCAAGTAGGAGGAAGTAGTTAATTGAGTTAGGAAGAGAGAGAGATATAGAGAAACAGGGGCTGCAAAGTAAATATTCCATAGATGTCATTAAACTATAAATAATATCAACTATTTTTAGATCGTTCATCTGATTGGATTGAACTTTCCATTAGTAACAGAATCAAACTACAATAAATATATTAGATTCAATATTTCTCTGTCAGTTGTTCAATATTTGGAATTTCTCAATCATACTATATAAAGACTTTTTATTACATTTATTAGAGAACTTTCTTCGTTATCAACTTGTGGTTCATCGATGATGATCCAGAGTCGGAAACAAATGCTGTCCACTCGGGTTGTCCTTCTGTTGTTGTTGTTGTTGGAGTGTTTCTTTTAAACTGATTAACATCTTATATATTCCAATATAAGAGATGTGTTTTTTTTTATTTGGTTTCCTACCAGAGTTCCGAATTTGTTGAATGCTCTCGTGGTTGTTGCTCATTCTCCTGTCTTAATATTGGTATTATTGTTGGTGTTGTTTGATGTTGTTGTTGTTTTTGATGGACAGAACGCTTTGGCTGTTGTTGTTCAAGCTGGTCAATTAAACAAACAGCCAGCCAGGCAGGCAGGCATCATCAACAAAGTCCGAGCAAACAACAAAACCACCATCAACCACAACTACAACAACAATAGCAGCAGCAACAGGCAGAAAACAGCGTATAGAGATCGCTGGGCATAGATAACAGGACCTCATGAACTTTTTGAAAAGATAAGCGCGAAAAAGATTGATAAACATTCGAGATTCTAAAATGAAATTGAACTGCTTGCGAAGGAACGCGAAGAGTCTTAATTAACAATGAGCGAGATAATAAGAATCGCCAAGAATACAAGACCCATACAACAACAACAACAACTACAATAACAATCAAAACAACAACAACAGCAAAAAAATAAATACCATCATCAAACACAACAACAATAACTATATATTGTATACTGAATTAAAACAAAAAGATCAATGATCATCATAGAATATTTTACAAAGACGCTTCTGACGTCCTGCTGTCTCTATCTCTCTCAGTCAATCTCTCCCTCTCTCTCTTTCTCTGTTGGTCTGTCCATTGCTTGCTTTGAATTTTTCTTAAGTGTAGCGATTGTTATCGATGAGATTGTTTTCTCATGGTATTGGTTGTTCTTTTTAAATACTCTTCTTCATCTACTTGATATTGTTGTTCTTGTTGTAGTTGTTGTTCTTGTTGTTATTGTTGTGGCTGTTGCTCATTTCTTGATTGAGCTGATGTTGTTATTATTGCTAAATTGAATTATTTTTCTTTTCAAAAGTTAATTAAATCTTCGAAAGATTTGATAGGTGAAAGATCCTTATTTTGAAAAGATCAATGGAAAAATTTATTGAAATATATATTACACAGATAAGGAGCCGAAACACGAGCCTCTGGTGGGCGTTGACTGCCCGCCGTTGCACCCTTAGAAAGTCAAGGCCACAAAAAGAGAGAAAGAGAGAGAGAGGCGAGCGGGACAGAGAGACAAAGTGTAAAGCAAGACAGAGTCTCCTTGGAAGGTTGTTTAACCTCCCAGATTGCAATAACTCTATAAATAAAGGTTGCTATCGCACTCGAGATTAAGTTGTTTCGATTACGGATCAAAGAGCTGTTACCTTGAAATAGATAATTAATTGAACAATTAAAAAGCTTTTAAGATCTCGCCAAGATGGTATGAGTATGAGTCTCCTGTGCATGGATAGCGATCTCATGAGAAATACCTGGAATATAGTGAGTATAGTGTGTGAACCTCGAGATTACACTCAACCAGTACTTTCCAGGAAATCATCCCATAGTCGCATGATAACACTTTCTTTCTCTCTGACTATCTGTTTGTCTGTCTATCTGTCTTTCTTTCCTTCCTTCGCCGTGGGTCACATGACTCCCCATGAGGCCGGAGGAGTCGTGATTGTCACCACGTCTGTGTGTCGATTACGAATTCGTATAACGAAATCAATCAATAGTTTTTTTTTTTTTTTTTTGTAAATATTCTTTTATTTGCAATCTATTTAAATAATAATAAGCAAATTTGATTACATAAATTTAACAGAGTTATTTGAACTTCATTAAGTCCAAAAATACAATGAACATATTTAAATGAACATTAACAACAACTTAAATATAAAATAATAACAAACTTAAAATAGCTATATGTACATACTTATTATCTAAATGGTAAATCTAGTGTATGATATCTTTTAAGTCTTTTAATTTCATTAGTATCATCAAGAAGTCTTATAGCTAGAGTATTGGTGTGATTACTAAGTCTAATAAGGTATCTTGCGCTGAAGTTATTTAGTTATTTATTTAGATGCAGTCCTAGATATTTAATGCTGTCACAATTAGGAATTTCAGAGTTATTTAGAAAAACTGCAGGGCAGTTTCCTTTTTTTAAAGCGAAAGTTACATGAGCCGATTTTGAAGTATTTATTTTAATATTCCACGTTGTTAACCATAACTGAATTTTGTTGAGTGCAGATTGAACTAGATTTGAAGCCACAGTTGCAGATTCATTTGAAGCAAGTACAGCAGTGTCATCAGCATATGTAGCTGTAGTTACCAAATCTGTTATAGGCATGTCTGAAGTAAAGATCGTAAACAGAACCGGTCCTAAGACACTGCCTTGTGGCACACCTGCTCTTATTTGCTTAATATCAGATGTTTCATCATTGATTTTAACATAAAAACAACGATTTTCTAAGTACGATTTTAATACTAGGTAAACTGGAGCAGGAAGGAGTTTTTTTAGCTTAAATAATAGACCACTATGCCAGACTCGATCAAAAGCTTGCTGAACATCCAAAAACACACCAGAGCAATATTTTTTGTTTTCCAGAGAATCAATAATGACATTTACGATACGATGGCATTGTTCAGGTGTGCCGTGATTACTTCGAAATCCAAATTGATATTCAGGTATAAAATGCTGTTTTTCAAGAATAGGTAACATTCTTCTTAAAAATATTCTTTCAAATACTTTCGAGAATGTTACTAATAAACTCTGGTTTGTTAGGCTTGAGAATCATAATTATTTCAGCACACTTCCACTGACTTGGAAATTGACAAAGTCTTAATATAGTATTATATATAAGCGTTAGTAACAGAATACCTTTATTAGGTAAAGATTTAAGTACTTTGGCATCCAACTTGTCAAATCCAGGAGTTTTGGTGTTATTCAACATCTTTATTTCAGAACGAACTTCAATAGGGGAAATATGTTTCAATGGCAAATCCATTTGACAGGGAATGTCTAAAAAGTTCACAATATCGGTGGTAGTGTTATTTATATCAAATGGTTGAAAACTTTGTTCTAAGTGTTCAGCAAAAGCCTTAACTTTAGACAAGCTTGATCTGCACCAAGTTCCGCTAGCGTCTTTTATTGGAACGTTACGTTTTCTAGGACGTTTTAAATATTTAGTAGCTCTCCAAAGTTTGTACTCATCGTTATTGCAACAGTTCAGATTTTTCAAATAATTTCCTAGAGAATCATTTTTAATTTCATGAAGTCGTCGTTTCAGTTGATTTGATGCAAAATTAAGGTTACTTTTATCTCTCGGATTTCTGCTTATTTTCCAAATTCTTCTTAATCGCCTCTTATTTCTGATTAATTCTCTTATTTCACTAGATATGATAACAGTGTTATTATTTTGAATAGGTTCATTGATTGGTGTTGATAAAAAGGCTGCTTCATGAATTAAACTCGTGAAGTTTTCAACTGCATTGTCAAGTTCGCTACCACTCTTTAACGCTATATTAAGATTAATGTTTTTATCTATCCAGTATTGAAAGGATTTAATATCAGTTTTTGAGGAAAAGAGTTTGTTGGAATTACAGTTTAAAGTGTTCAACGTCGTATTAAAATTCATGATGATGGCTGAATGGTCTGAACTTAAATCATCATTATCTATGATATCTAGGAGGTGGTTCGCGATCCCATGGTAAACAAAGAAGTCAAGCAAATCAGGTATTTTTCTAGGGTCACTGGGCCAGTATGTGGGCCTACCAGTCGATAATGTAGAGTAATGATTGTTTGATATGCATTTGAATAGTTCTTTTCCCTTAGGATTAGCTAGTCTTGAACCCCACCAAGGATGTTTTGAGTTATAATCTCCACCAACTATAAATTTAGCACCAAGATTTTTAAAGAATGCTTCATATTGTGAACAGCTTATGTTATATCTTGGAGGGCAATAAATAGCAACAATTGAAATATCGAAATTGTTACACTTGATTTTAACTCCCGCAGCTTGAAGATAAGTTTTACAAACAGCGTCTATGACTTCAAATTTTAAAGTAGATTTTATTATTATAGCTGCACCAGCATGCGCTTTATCATCTGGGTGATTAGCAGAAATAACATCAAAGCCTCTGATTTTTAAATGAGATCGAGAGGTAAAATGAGATTCAGATATCAATAATATGTCAATAAAATGTAAATGCAAGAACATTTCTATTTCTTGGGTATGACGGGAAAGCCCATTGGCATTCCATGCTGCGATTCTAAGATCTATTTGCATAATTTATTAATAAGTATTGACATCATATTCATTAATGAATTGGTTAATTCAATTTGCTTATTTAGTGCTACTTCAATCCTATTCATAATGTCATTATTATTTTGATTTTTTACCACTTGCGCAAAAGACATATTATTAAAGTTATTGTTGATATTTTCTTTATTACCACTAGTGTTTGTGTTAATGTATTCTTGCTGGACAGAAGAGAATTGAGTATTACGATGATTTTCCAATTTTTTGTTGTTTATCATATTAGACGATTTCTTTTGGAGAATCTCTTGGTAGACTTTACATCCCTTATAATTCGCAGTATGATTTTGTAGACAATGAACACACCGCGGTGGTGAATTAATATCTTTCCTACATTCAGCTGTGGGGTGATCAAGTCCACATTTAACACATCTATATGGTTTACTACAATAGGATTTAGTGTGACCAAATTGTTGACATCGATAGCATTGAATTAATTCATGGGTTTTGAGTGGTGGCTCAATTTTAACTATGCAGTTATTAATATGTACAATATCATAAACTGCTTTATTATTCGGAGTTAGATCAACAAAAAACATAGATAAGGGATTTTTCGTCACGCGGCTTTTTATGTTGGTAACATTTCTAGCTTCGTGACCATTTGACAGCAGATCATCTTTAATGTCATCAATTGGTGTTGAGTAATGTAAACCCTTAATAACTACTCTATATGCTCTCTCTTGTTTTAGTTGATAGGTGTGGAAAATTACCTTGCTTGTATCAAAGTATTTAATAATTTTTCTATATGAATCAACAGTTTTTACCATTAACCTAACTTGATCATCCTTAAGTGATTTATAAGTAAATTCATTTTTAGGTATAATAGTACAAATATTACTTATCATAGCACAAATATCTTTAACACTAGGAATAAATATAGGAGGAGGCTTAGGAGCTCCAGCTGCACTCATAACTTCTGTAGATGGTTCTTCTTCGTCTACTTCTAAAGCTGCAAACTTATTTGCAGACGTTGCATTACGGGATGTTGTTGGTTTATCGGCCACAAATGGTTTTTTATTCCTTATGGCTTTTGGTGAATTTTCCGCATGACGTTTATGCGGTTGTTTGCTGGGAACACTTTGCCAGGTCAAGAGGCGTTCATCACCGTCGTCACTCACATCGTCATCCATTTTTAAGTGTTTTTGGTTTTTTTATTATTTTTTTTTTTTTTTTACAATTCTCACTAGAAAGTGTTTTTTTTATAATCTTGGATTTCTATATTGTTTTTATTCACAATTAAGCACAATAAATTTTTAGAAATAACACGTGTTAAATTTTCTTTGACTTCGCACGTGCGTTGTCATCGACGTCAAATTTGACACTAATCAATAGTTAATTACAGCTTGTTTCAGCATTTCAAACTCTCAGCGACAAGATATTGGAATCCAAGGAATAGGAATGTGGCAAGAGATAGAGATATCAATATTTGAGCGGATGGAGGAGGGAAAAGAAGAACGATCGCCAACCATTTGATGATTGTAAAAAGAAGAGAAATAAGAAACTAATTACAAGCCCAGACGCACTCTAAACCTAATTAAGTGATTCCCTTGCCAAGGCTTATCGCGACAATTGCAATTAAAGGCATTTTCAGCATTTGTCACTCGACGGATGGATCGATGTATGGTTGGTTGGTTGGTTGGTTGGATGGATGGGTGGGTGTATGGGGTGATAGATAAGCGTAACCAACAAGCCACAAATGTCTCCTCCCACTAACCACACATGGTTGTTGATATCCGACGACAGGAAGAAAAAGGTTACCAAAATGTGGGCCTTGTGAGCGAGGTAAGCAAACTAATTATGCGATAAAACTACAAGCTACTTAGGGTACATTCTTGGGAGGAAACCCACAACAACAAAAGTTCTAATAGCAATAACAACAGTTTCAATAACAACAATAACAAAAACTTCAATATTAACAACAAATGTTTCAATACCAACAACAAAAGTTTCAATACCAACAACAATGATAAAAAGTACTAGAACACCAAACGTTCGAAACCGGCCGAAATCGATTAAAAATCCATAAAATACATTTATAGATTTTATTTGCTGATGATGTTAAATGCATAAAGGAGCGAGTGATACTTGAGGCGACGGCCGTAGGCAGGCGTACACATAACCAGATACAATGACAGACAGACGGACAGACAGACAATCCGACATAGAAACATTTACAGTAACCGCTACCAACCCGCAGCGATAGATAGAAAGATACAAACAAACGAATGGACGGACGGACGGACAGAAATTCGTGAGGTTGTTTTGCAGACAAAATATCGTATAATTATCGCAGTTAAATAATATTTTGTATGTGATTTGTCTGTATCTGCAGTCGGTAATGTAACTGTATCTATGAAATGTATCTATGAATCTACGCGTGCCCCAAGTGTTCGTGTGTCTGTTGAGTGAGTGCATGAGCGTGTTTAAATGAGTGAATGAGTGAGTGAGTGAATGAATGTGTGCTTATGCCATCGACGATGAATCGCTGCTGATAACTCAAAAATAGGTTTTTGGTTATGGTTTTTGTTGTTGTTATCTTTCACCGAAAATTAAGAACACACAACATTCCGACAACTTATTTGGTTTCTAATTGAAATCAACGACAAAATAAACATCAACAAAAAATTTCATTTTTTTTTTTCTCTTTATGTTATTACGTTTCGAAAGATTATAAACAAATCATTCATGTCTTTCAACAAAAAAAAAAGAAATCAATCGTCACCGAAAAAACGAGTGAAATAAAAAGCCAGCACCAAAAATATATATTTTTTGCACCTTATCATCTGCGCCATCGGCACATAAAAAATTATATAAAAAATCTCATTAGCTTTTAACAAGATTCAAATCCGAAATTTCTACTCAATTTAAAAAAACCTCAATATATTGTATATTATTTCTATATAGTATATACACATACATATGTATGTGGAGTGAGAGATTCCCTGATCTTGACAACGTGCTGAAATTTGATGAAATTCGACAAAAATATCGCATGACATCAGTTCAAGAATCAAATTTTCAAAGACATCTCAAGTCGACTTGAAAGATTAAATTGCGTGACTGAAAGTATTTTTTTTTTTTATTTTATTCAAACGGAAGCAGGTTTTTCGATCGAGTCGCTCAATATATCGATCAATGTGAAAATTTCTGTCGTGAGTATTTTCAATATAGATTTTATCAATGTAACTGCCATATTTTATTCGTTAGATCTACAGATAAACTCTAGTAATTATTGGTTTTTATGACTATATTCATTATAACAACTTTTTTTCCAATGCAATCATTAACATGCCGAGTATGAATATAATATCTTTAGAATTTTTTTATATCTAAATCTACATAGTGAGATTTATAAAAAAATCAAAGAAATATTTGTATTATCTTTTCTGGTTTAAAATAATTTAACAAAATAAAAAATAATAATAATAAATTTGAAACACAATTTATTATTAATGATATGATTTATGTTATTTATATCCACTTTATATATCTTCCTCTAAGCATCATTTGTGATACAAACCATTGGATTTTTCAATCGATTTCGATTTGATTCCAAATTGATTTCTAAAGTTCGATTGGAACTCAGGAATTTCTCAAGTGTGGCATCTCTGTTTCTTCTCAGAGACACTTGTGGCTCTCACTACAGAAGACCGAAGTCCGAAATGCAGGCCAAACGTTTGGAAGAAGACCAACCAACAACTACTTCGGACAACTTCAACTTTCCGCCAATAGAGGGCGCCGCACTTCATTTTCGAGAAACAATAGACTTCAAGCCTATATAGTATATGGTTATGTAAAGTAGAAATTGACTTTGGATAGATAGGTTTATCTTCGGAACAATTTTCCACCAGCACGTTCATTCTACTTTATTAATATTTTTATTTCGCAAAATGAAATCGTACTGTTTACAAGTTGCAAATAATATTCCGGCAATACCAACAACAGCCAAAAGAATGGCATTATATCGACTACAGCAGCAACAACAGTGAACTGATAAATTACCACCTTATCTATGCAGTTTTCAAATAGTCGTTGTTGTTTGTATTTCTATTTTTTTGTTCGGTTGAAAACTTTTATAATTATTTGCATTTTATCTGTTTGTACGCAAATAGTTGCCTTTTTTCCCCACTCACCTTCATTCTATTTCGAAATTGTGTTTCAGCTTTAGTTCCATTCTTTTCATTCTGTCGCCGTCATTTCGTTCAGAAGGAGATAAACTTTTATCGCAGGCGTATGAATTAAAAGAACAAAGAAGCTAACAAAATCATTAAGTTCCACGGAACAATTCTATCATCGCAAGGTGGAAAACGCAGAAACACGACGAGCTGCGATATGAGGTGCTTTATCTGGGAACTCATTTATGCTGGTCGGGGGAGTCGAAGAGCCAGGATCATCGTTTCAGGTCTATCAAAGTCACAGTTGCTTTCAAACTCTTTCGACTGCCTATCGCATGTTTTTCGATGATATTCATGAAGTAGTTGAATACACAAAACAGAAGAGACTTCTGTTCTATCAACCCAGGTGCACTTGTCTATCTATCCGCGTGGAATCTGTCCAAGGCTCCTGCATGGATCCAAAGACAATGCGTATGCAAATGACCCTCCTCTTAATTATCGTCTGTTTGCAACTGCATTTCTTATCACTTCAATAGAAAATAAAATTGTACAACATAAAACAAGAAAAAACTACTTCGCGGTTCCCCCTTTTTTCCCGCCCTTATATTTGAACTTTTTAATTGTGGAACGTATTTTTTTATGATTATTATGTCCGTAACTCTTTCTTATCCATCTCTGCCAGCATTTTTCGTCACACGTTTCCTCCCCTCCCCCTCCATCAGCCTTGTCTCCTTTTGATTCACCTGTTTGCGGTGTGTTGGTGTTGGTTTTCATATACATACATGGAACTTATCTTCCAGGTTTACACTAACAACAATAACGAAACACTCATTTTCACATTCCTCGCAGTTTCATTCGTTCTGTACATTTTTATCGCATTTAAATTTAATTATGGACATTTTGGTAAAAAAAAAACTCCTTGCATGAAACGCTGGTTAGTTTTCGTCATATCACATGAACTTTGTTTCTCTTACTTTCAGTATTATTATTTTATTTTTTTGTTTTAGCAAAATTTCAGCTTATCTCTGCGTTTACGTCGTTTTTGGTTCTGAGTGTTTTTCATTTCTCTTTTTTTATTGGGTTATGAGTCACGGTATTGAGTTTTAAGGTCCGATTAATCACTTTTGCTAGAAATTCAAGTCGGAAACCATAAACCATAAGGGTTCGAATTGCATTGAATTAAATACAAATTTAAAAGTGAATGAAAACATTTAAAATTTAATTGTTAAATTCATTGTGAGTAAAAAACTTTTCAATGTGAGCGAAAAACATTTAAAAGTGAATGAAAACATTTAAAATTTAGTAAAAACCATTTCAATGTGAGCGCAAACATTTAAATGTGAATGAAAACATTTTAAAGTGAGCGATAAAATATAAAACTGATTGAAAAAATTGCATTAAATCGAAAAAATTAAATTAAATAATTAAATTGTTTCCTCAAAAGTTCATTTGATTTCACAAAGGTATCATTTAATTTCATCACATATGGAAATTAAAACGATTATTGATAAACTTTTTACGATTTTTGATAAAATTGTACGATTTTTGACCTTTATAACAAGGTTTCATTAAATAAAATTCATTAAATAAAGTAAAGTATTTAAAATCGAATGATACAATTGAAAGATAAAAATGAAATTTAACCAAGCAAATGTTTTGAAAAGGAACGTCACACGTTTTTTAAAAACGTCTAAACTTTGTATCGAGGGTCAGGCAAAACGGTCAAGCGCGATGCAAAAATTTAATCGTCTTTAAGAATCATTAGAAGGGTTTTTAAAGTGGTTTTATCTTCATGCTGGTCACTTTGCATTTAAATACCAAAGCGGAAGTCGTGAAGTAGAGAAACCCTCACCGGAAGCGATGGAAGAGCGACGGTAAAACTAAAAGAATGGACAACGACGATGAGGGTGAGGTGAAGGAGAATGTGAAGGAGAAGGTGGAGGAGAAGGTGGAGGAGAAGGTGAAGGTGGTGAAGAAGGTGTCGATAACGGACGAGGTGGGCGCATTTGGTGCCTCTGGTCAGCCAGCAGATTGCGGTCACCATGTTCGCGAAATGTTGCCGACAAGTGTCGATGTTGTTCGGTGGAGCTTGTAAACTGAATATTTAAATGGAAATAAAAATATTCACAAAGCGAAAAAAAAGACAACTGAAAACAAACAAAAAAAAACAAAGCACTGGCCAACGCCACCAACAGCACCATTGTCAGCAACAGTTGTTAACCGGCTGTTGCAGTGCTTGTTGTTATTGTCGTTGTTGTTGTTCTGTGTTGTTGTAATTGTGTGTTGTTATTTTGTGTTGTTATTATTGTGTTGTTATTATTGTAATAAAAAGTAAATGTGGAAAAAAATAACATTTTATGTCATTTTAATTCGTTTGCCGCCGAGCGACCAGTTCGCGAAGCTGTTGACACACCTTGCGGGCTAATTAACTTTTCAGATACCTTCGGCGGAGGGCGGGGGAGCAGATTGGGAGGGCAGGAGGAGGGTTGGCCGGGGGCGTGCGGGCTCCCTCTGCAGGTTGTTGTCCACATATTGTTGTTATCCATTTGGCTTTTGTTATTATCGTAAGCGCTGCCATTGTTGGTGCACAGCACAGCAGGCAATTGCAATTAATCTGCGTCGCTGCCGTCCTACCGATCGGCAAATGAATTTGTTTTAAAACGATTGTTTTGTCAAGAATTTCACGGCGATATCAGTAAAACGTGCTCGCTGCACACGCTGCACACCGCCGATATATATACATATATCTATTCTTCATATACACTTGCACGAAACACATATCATAGAAGAATTGAAAAATGAATTCGTTGATATCGCAAAACTTCTTGGGAACATGAGAATTCTTGTGAAATCTCTTCGCACCACTCACTAACGAGACTTTAAGGGAGAAGATTTCGTATCATGGGCGTTTAAAACTATAAAAATATCAATATCACAAACAAATACGAAATTCATTTGATCTTCATTAAAACGAAAACATGGATTTTGATTTAGAACGATACATTTAAATTATCTTGAAATATAATAATCAAAATTGCAATATCAATCTTTGCAAATCTTTCATTGAGATCAAACCGATTGAGGACAATTTTCTATTTTTGCGCTCGAACAGGAAACCATAAAGAATCGATATCGCAATCGATAGAATTATCGCCACGTGATCGCGGGATTAATTAGAAAGTGCTGATGATAGATTATTTCCTCTGGCAGATAAATAGATAGAACGGGTGTTCGAGTTCGCTCCATTGTGCAAAAAGTCGTGTCGAGCTGGCTTTCAATTAATTTTCCGATCAATCGTTTATAATCGATAGATCGTTATCGAAACGGGAATCGGCGGTGGAGAATATAGCGAGAACTCACCTTTATTCAACGGCTTCGGATTCGACTGTTTGCGTCTGGACATTTTACGTTGTCAAATCCGCAGGATATCCGGTTCGAGGGCAGCAGCTACATGTAAACCGTTATTTCATGCGAAATCGAAAAAATCCATCAATGAGCAAAGAGAAGCAGAGGGAGAGCGGGAGAGAGCGCGCGATGGGACAAGCGCGAGTTGAGTCTGGCGACGATGCGTTGTATTGAGGAAGTCACCGAGAGGAAACGGAAGTGACGGAACACGACGAACGGCGGAAACGAGGCGGTAAATCCGAAGCGAGCGACGTTGGACAAGTTTCGTTAATAAAGTATTTAATAAATGTGTTTATTTATTAAATCTATTCGAACTTCACCAACTGGCGGTTTTATTCCTTTATAATGATTCCAAATGTAAATCTCTAATCGGCACTCTTGCAATCAATCAATCACTCGATCACTTAATTATTTAATTAATGATGTGTTAAGAAAAAAACAATAAAACGTGCTATTTTGTTGTTGGAAAATTGATAATTTGTTTATTTGATTATCATAGTAGTAGTAGTAATGGTAGTAGTTGTTGTTAGTGGCGGTTGTGGTGATTGTTTCTGAAACAATTGTTCGATCGCTATCAACTGATAAAGCAACGACAACGGCAAATGACCGCGACAAACAACCACACGAACCACGATCAGTGCGAATTTTTCAAAATTCAAAATTTTATTATAAACGCGAACGGACGAGAGCGAGCGAATGAACGAACGAACGACAAGCGAGCGAGCAGTCAAAAGACGTCCATACAACGCGGCGAATTACTCACAACTGACGGCGAATGCGTTCGTTCGGCGACCGATGGTGTGCAACAACAACAACTACGACGAACGAACGTCGAACAGACGAAAGCTTAAAACAAAAAGAAAAACAAAGAACAAAAATAACAATAACAAAAAGCAACAAAAATGTCAACAGACGAATTCAAAACCGAATTCCGACACGAGGAACAAAGCGAAACGAAACGAAGAGAAAAGAGAACGAACGACGGCGACGCTTTGCGAAAACACAAGCGAAGGTGAAATAGCAGAGACCGGAACCGGATTTGGGAAACATGTAGTTGTAGTTATTGTTGCTGCTGCTGTTGTTGTTGGTGGTCTATGGTTTTTTTTTTGGTTTGCATTTTTCTACACGTGGACGTTGTGGAAACGAAACAAGACTTTTAGACAGCGAAAGAGGAGATTTCAAGCGAGTGAGAGAGCGAGAGAGGTAGATAGCAAAATGAGCAACAAATGCGCGCGCTCAACTCACTGCACTTTTTGACGTTTTCTTTTGCGGCCCGTTTTCTGCTCTCACTCGGCGATTCTCTCTCTCTTTATGTGGCTCTCTCGCGCCTTGTTGATAAGAATCAAAACAAAAAGTCGAAATATGCACCTCTATTCTTTTGTTCGCTGTTGTTGTTGCTCCTTATTGGCTGCTGCCGATTCGAGTCGCTGATAAGAGCGAAAAATTCGATTACGAGCGATTAACGATTTTTCGCTCGCACCCAAATCACTTTCCAAACCATTTCCATTCACTCAGCTTCGCACTCAATTTATTTGTTTTATTTGGATTTATAAAATTTTTATTATTTGTTTGGTTTGTTTGATATTGATATTAAAATCACATTTCAAGCCGTTATGCGAATTGGAAAAACAAAAAGAAAATAACAACAAAAATCACTCCAACTGTCAGTGGGAGTCGATGTCAAACGTCGTTTCGTTCTCACGGCGTTCCGATTCTCTTACAATTTCTTATAGGAATCATAGAAATTCCAGTTGGAACAGGTTTATCAATGCTGCTGGCTACAAAAACCACATAAGTAGAGAATTTATTGGTTTGTAACTTTTGCTAAATAATAATTCACAGGCTTTTAGCGGGGATCACCAGAGGGCGCTTTGGATTATTGGAAGACAAAGCAGTGGAGGAAGGTGAACAGTGGGACAAAATCTTACCTTGTATACGCTACAATTAAATTAATTCTTGTACTATTTTTTTATTGAAAAATCAAGGTTTCAAAATTAATTTTTTTAAAATTTCCTCTACATTTCTCACTCTTATGAATGTTGACCTCTCCCGCCAACATGTATAAAATCACTTCCAGAACGGCAAAATTTCTCCTTCCCACAAACCCCAGCTCTAATCGGATTAATAGACGATTTAATGGGAATTTTCAGACTTGGGTCGATTTGCGTTTTTCCCTCTCCGCTTTTCTCCACCTGCGGCGAAAATAGTTCAAATAGCGAAAAAGAAAATGTCTTCTAAATGCTTTGCATTGTTCGCTCATAGATTTTAAAAATGTCGACAGCAACGGAAATGAAGAACTTCCGGTGCCCGCGCTCGGGTGGCGGCCATTTCTATTTGAAATAAATTTAATTTTTATGCAAAACAAAGAGAGCGACGAGAACCGAAAAGTGTGTGCGGGAGAGAGAGCGAGTGAGTGAGAGAGATGATAATCCCTTTTAACATATGACTCTGTTTAATTTCTTTTTCTCACCTTTTGACAATTTTCTATGCATTAACCAAGCTCTGGTCATTTGTTGCAGGAAACACGCTCCGATAAAATATCGTAAAATATTCGTCCATTACTTTCTGGTCCAAAACGTCGACGTCGGGTTTCGTTTAGGATTTTGGATTTTTTCCCAAAATAATTGAATGCATTTTAATAGAAATCTCTATGGGGAAATAAATATATGTATGTAGCTCATACAACATGTGGTTTCAATTTGTTTATTGTTGCCGTGGACAATATTGGATTTTCCTATTTCTATCATGATTTTCCCCAAATTTATTAAACACCTCTCATTTTAAATTAATTTAAAATTGGGGGGAAATAGAAAAATAAAGAAATTTCTCTAGGAACTTTTCGACAAATTAAAAGTTCTTTATTACTCATACGTCTAGGCGGGCATCTTAATATTCTCGATGACATTTGTTCGATTTATAAATAGAGTTGTTAACTATGATTTTTATTTGAGAAACATATTTGCGAATTTCTAATTCGAAGAATAAATAAATACCGATTGAGATTTCGAATTTACCAGAGCTCGGAAGTAAACTTGACTACAAAGGTCTAGGAAGATCAATTCTAGAAAAAATTTTAATGAAACTAAAGTAATGAAAACTAAAATAAATAAAATTGTTCAAAAATATATCTAAATATTTTAAATCACAAAAAAAATTATTAAAAATTCTCTTTCTTGTCTCTAAGCGTGGATGCGAATGAACGAAAAATCCGATTGAAATTTCGCCAGATTCTTGCATCATCTCGATATCGACTTGCGAATCGAAATTCAAGTGTCAACAACCATTGTTATTGGACAACAACAACGTAAATATTTATGTCGTTATCGTCGATTAGTCACTGCCTTTTGATCGGAGTCTTCTTTTTTTACGCTCTTCTCACTGCTCTCGCTCTTACATTTTTATCTTCTTCGTCTCGTTTCTGGCTGCACACGTTCGACGATCAGCCTTTTTTATGATCGCTGCTCGACCCACTCAACCGCGCCCACATCGCGGGCCCCCTTTTTCGCCAAGGCATGCTTTTTACTTAATATTTTCATTCCGGCACGTTTAATTAGTGTATTTTTATTGCACACACAAGGGTTCATTGAGTACTTCATTTGAATATTTTTTTAATTGCTTTTTAAATGAACCTGATCCACAGAGTCGAGTGTTTCTAATTGTTTCTACTTTGGTTATTTTTTATATATATTTCTATTAATAGTTTCAATTATTTTTTTTTTTTTTTGTATTAAATTTTTTTTTTCTTTAATACTTTTTATGGCCTATAAACATGTTTTGAAATAATTTGCTATTTTTGTCGCTTTTCAGTTTTTATACAAATAATAAATTTATATTTTTTATATAGTTGCATAATATTTATATTAATAATTAATTTCATTAACCTCATTACCTTTTGCAATTTTTTCACAAATTTATTTTTAAATATTTTTTATTATTTTTCTTTAATATTTTCTAAATTTCTTTTTATGATTAAAATTGCTTCTAATATTTTTTGATTATTTTCTAGATCGAAAGAAGATCACTGAACTCTTTGTGTCTTCGATTCGTTGCCCTCAATGTACAATAATATAAAATTTTTTTCAAAAAAAAAAGTAATAATAAAGTCATAATTTTGGATTTTTGATTTTATCATTTCAATAATTTTTGTTGTTATCATTTCAGTAATTTTTGTTGTTATCATTTCAGTGGTTGTTGTTGTTCTTTGCTGAGTTTTGGTGAATAAATGCAATAATCGTGCAAATAACGATCCAAAGTGAGAGAAATTCAATTCAATTAAAATTTCTGATGAAACATTCGAGTTTTCTGTCATAAGTTTCATCCTTCCGAATCCGAAGTCGATGGAGTGAACGAAGCAGAAGGTGAAGGGAGTGTAAACAGTAAGAGAGAGAGAGAGAAAAAGAGAGAGTGAAAAGAAATGAGATAGAGAGAGAAGGAGAGAGAGTTTGTTGCAGTCAGGTTCAATGGAAGATTATGCAAAAAAGTTTCAAATCAAAAAGTTTAAACATTTGTTTAAATAATCAAGGTATGAAGATGATACTGTTATACGTGAGATTAGAATGAAAGTAGAAGTCGATGCTAGTCCTAGTAGAAGGAAATGTGTGTTCAATAAATTTATTATATTTTAGTGAAAATTGTGTAAAAAATATAGTAGAAGTTGAAAAACTGTGTTTTTTATATTTATTAGAATGATATGAAAATATAAAACGTAAGTGTATTGATTACTATATATATACTATATTATTTTTCAAACCAATATTTATACAAGAAAATTTAAAAAAATATTTTGTAATTTGTTGTGCCAAATTTTATGTGATTAATGCAATCAATAAATTAAAATTTATAAAATGGAAATGTAATGTGAAAATATATATATTTATTACTAAATTTTATTTTTTATATTTATAATATTCAATTCTAAAATATTTATTCTCTTTTAAATGGCTTTTACCAAATAATTAAAGTACTTAATATGCAAATATTTTTTTTAAATATTAAAAACCTATTAAATTCACTTTTGTATACTGTGTGTACACAAAATAATTTAAATATCATAAATTACTTTTTGGTGAACCCCCAACTGTTATACTCCTCAACCTCAAACTGTTATACACCTCTCTCCCCATCCACAAGCAGCTGCAAAAACTCTTCATCGACTCGATCACCAGATGTTGTTATTTGCTTTTATTCTATTGGGAGAAGAGTTCGGTTTTCTGTGAACGTCGATTTCTTCTGGGAAATTCTATGAAACATTAATGATTAACATAAAATAAACAACTTTTCGCGTCGTTTATATTTTTTGTTTTCTCTTTCCTCTTCTACGCGTTTAATTGCTACTGCTTTGTGTTCTTCGACATTGTTTTTATTTATATGTATTTAATTTTCCGTTTTATTTCTCCGTTTTCGCTCTCGTTTCTCGCCCACAACTTTTCCGTTCAAAGTCCAAGTTTTTTCCACTCAGCGACAATGAAGCGATCGCTTTGAGTTTTTTCTTTCTTTCTTCGATTCTTCTCGTTTTCTCTCTTCTTTTAGATTACATTGTTAACATGCATTGTTGTTGTTTGTATTATTATTCTTTTTTTATTTATTTTTTATTTATTTATTTTTTCATTTTTTTTATATTTTTATATTTTTTTTTTTTCTTCATATTGTATTCGAGGAAGGTCGATCTGAGGAAACTCTCTCTGGGTGGGTTTCGAACTCAGGGGACCCTGGGCGGAGCTACAACAAAAGCAATAAAAACAACAAACACATAATCATAAAGCCATAAAGTATTGAATAAATCTTTAAATGGTTCCGATTGGAGCAAAACAATTGCTATTTTAAATTTCATTATCATAAATACTTTCGAAATATTATCGATGAAAACCTGACAAAGTTTATCATAAAAATCGGAGAAAGATTAGAAGTAGGAAAGAGTATTTTAAATCAATATATTATGATATATTGAGGAAATTATGACAATTTAACAACATATTGAAATAAGATTTAAAAAAAATTAAAATAAAAAAAGAATATAAAAATGGAATTATTATGTTTTTTTGTAAAATTTTAAACATGATATATTGAAGAAGATTGAAGAGATTGAAATGAATACAAAAAATTTTAATATTTGGATCTTTGTTTTATTAAATTTTTAAAAATTAAATATTGCATTTTGACAATTTATATATTGAAATAATATATAACAAAATTAAAATACTAAAAAGAAAATTAAAATATTATGATATTTACATCATTCAAAATTTTAAAAAGATTTATAAAAGAAATTGTGACAATATATAAAAATTACAAAAAATTAATAAAAATTAAAATGAAAAACTGAAAATTTGAATATTATAATTTTTTTTTTTTGAACAACCAAAAAATAATTTCCACAAATTTAATAAATAATATCATTGAACACGTTTTTTATGGGCGTGGCCTTCATTGACGCACGGCCTCAAAAACTGCTCATGAGGACTCCACCTAAAAATTTCCGGAACTCCACCCGATTGACCTCCGGAAACGCCTACATTTGTTTACATTATCATATCGTTATTACTTCAACCTTTGCATAATCGAAGAGTAAAAAACAAAATGTTTTCATTGTTTTCGCTTATTTTGTTTATGATTTCAAAATTGCGTCCCCAGACGGTTGTTAATCTCACCGCGCGAATTGACTTCCAGACGACGCAAAAAATCAAAATCAAAATCGCAATCAAGAAAAATAAAATCAAAACAGAAAAACAGACATATTAAAAAAATGCAAAAACAAAAATAGAAGAAAAAGAATAAAAGCAGAAACATAAAAAACATAAGGAATTCAAAGAAAAGAATTTTGCTTATCAGCTAAGTTTTTGTTGTTTATTTTTAGTTGATTTCTGGCGGCTGCAGCTGGGAAAAAGGCGTGCATTTTGAGGCGTAGACAAGCGGAGCGCGGTGAGTGTGAATCACAGAGGGAGGGGCGGGAGTCGGGGGCAGTTCCGGGAACCAAGAAAAGGTCGGGGTAAAAATGACAGATGCCATTAATAATGCACATGCATTTTTAAATAATAATAATAATAATAATAATAATAATAATAATAATAATAATAATAATAATAATAATAATAATAATAATTAGGAGGAATTACAAAATCAGGGAGCTTTAACCAAAGTCATACAAGCATTACTCGAGATTAAACTAAAAATATGTAAATAGAATAAAAAGTAATCAGAGGATTTTAAATAATTAATTAGAATAAAAATTATTATATACTCAGGCTTTAAATTTAAAACTGAAATATAATTAAGATAAACAAAAATTTGTCAGAGATAATAAAGAAAAATTAATCAGACTTTAACACTAAAATTGATTCATGAAAATGAACAAAAAATGAATTACAAAAATTCACCAAAAAATGAATAAGAAAAATTTAACGAAGAAAAGCCAGAATTTTAACAAGAAGGAATGAAATTATACAACAATTAATACGAACTTAAAATAATTGAACAAAAAAATGTTATCAAAAACTTGTCAAAAAATTAGGCTACAATGAGTAAATAATATTTAAGATTGAAATAAAATAACATACAAAAATTTAAGCATTGAAAATTAAAGAAAAATTATTTATTTATTAAATTAAATGAAGATTTTATTTAATTAATGCAATTTACTAAAATAAAAAATTTAAGAAATATAAATTTCAATAAATATGAAATGTATAAAAAATGATATATGTCTATTTCGAACTTTGAGATCAATTAATTTGTAGTAAATCGAAAGTAATATTGTGCATCAGTCTTCAGTCTTGTCTACACAAGTCGCCCCCGTTCTGAACACGCCCGCTGCCCCGCCCCCGACGACCCTGGCGTCTGCCCCGACAAATGCTCCTTGGTCGATTAACTGCTTAATCGACAGCGAGTCGACAAAGTTGTTTTTATTGACAACCACGACGACAACGACGACATCGAAGTTTTCAACAGCGGTCATTGTTGTTATTGTAGTCGGTTGTTAATTGTTCTTGTAATTGTCTGTTTTTTGTGTTCTTGTAGTCGTCTGTTGTTGTTCTTGTATTTGTCTGTTGTTGTTATTGTAGTTGTCTGTTGTTGTTCTTGTAATTGTCTCTTGTTGTTGTTGTTGTCATCTGTTGTTGTTTTTGATTGTCTGTTTTTTATTGTTTTAATTGTAGTTGTTGGTTTTGGTTGTTGTTTTATAATAGTCTGTTGTTATTATTTTTTATTTTACTTGTTAGTCGTCTGTTTTTCTTGTTATTGTAACTATCTATTGTTGTTGTTGTAACTATCTATTGTTGCTGTTATTTTTATTGTTATTATTATTGTTGTTGCTGTTATTATTATTATTGTTGTTGTCGCCACCGCCTGTTGCCGGTCGATATCTGTTATTGTAATCAGTGTTGTTTTTATTTGTTGTCGTCGTTGATTCGCTTTGTTTTGGCGGCTTCTGCTTCGTCTGGGTCTTCAGCGCGCTTCGCCTTTGGACTTTGATTGTTTTTGTGATTTGTGAGACGAACGAATCGCTCGACTCACATTCCACCTCCCGGGCGGGGAGATCCCTTTGAATCACTCGGTCAACGAGTGATTTCGATATGAGAGAAAACTACGAAAACATAACATAATCAACAACAACAACATAATGAAGAACAACAACAAGAATTCATGTTCATATTACATGACATCATTCCAAAGTCCATTTGGCAAGGAAACTCAATTCATTATAGTATACAAATTTTCCTCTCCCATATGATTCTTATGATTATGATTATACGATTCTCTCACATTCTGTTTCTCAAACCTGGTCAGAGTTTTCAAAAGCTTTTCTCGTTAACAGAGTTCCGACCTGTCAATAATTTTTAAGAAATCAACCACATAAATGTATATTCTTTGGAATCGAACATCAAGTCTTAGGAAAACAAATTGAAAAAAAATTAATGAACAAAAAAGTAAAACAAAGGATTCTTAAAGGAATTTTGAAAATATTGCATCCTAAATAAACTTTTTAATACAAATTAAAAAAAATTAAGTTTATAATAAAATTAAGTTTAAGCGAAGATGGCTTGAAAATACTTTAAAAATTGTTCAATTCAATATTCTGGTCAAAAACTCGAAACTAACGATTTTTTTATAATACTGTTCGGTGGTTTTATTTAAATGTTAAATTATTTTTATTTCTTTCTTTACTTTTTGGAAAAAATTTGATAAAACTACAAAGAATTATGTGCGAAAATAAATAACAAGAAGAAAACCAAAACTTTATTTAACCCAACATCAGTTAAGAGAACAATTACAGCCCCAAATTTGCTACTACAGTAGAATTTGCTTAAAAAAACTCCCTGTCTATATATAAACAAATAAACAATATAATAAGACAACAACTATGACGACTGAAGAATAAACAAACTTAAGATTAGCGATGTTTGCCAAGAACTCGATATCCCACGAAGAACTGGCCGAAAAGAAGATATATTTGCTAGAGAGAGATAGAGAGAGGGAGCGGTACACACAAAAAATCGAAAATAAAATATAAAACAAAAAACAAACAGAACAAAAAAAAACAGAACGACGCAAATAAATAGAGAAATATTTTTCGGCATCTTTATCGATAAAGCTTTGATGATCGCAGTCGGCAAGGCCGTTTCAAGAGTCAGTGGGTTTGGAGGACGAGGGGAGTGTCAGGGATCGTGTTGGAGGGGGGAAGGTGGGGGTGGACTCGATCGGCCTAATGAAACTGTGGGAACTATCGGCGACCCCTCTCATCTGTGGGACAAAATTATAGTAAATGTGATGAATTTATGTTTTTGATTTTTTAATATTTTTTCCCCTTTACATTTTTTTTTTCAATTCATTCATTCAATTCATTCACTTTAGCTAATTTTATTTTTTTATTTGATATTATTTTAATTTATTTCATTTTATTAAATATTCTTAAATTTTATTATATAGTCTTAAATTTTATTACATAGTAGATACAATTGTTTATGATTTCTTAACTTTAATTTCATTTTAGTTATTTTTTATTAATTTTATTTTATTATATTTCATTATAATTATTTTTTTTAATAATTATTTAATACATTTTATAAATTGGTTTTATTAAATGCTTCATATTTAATTATTTAAATTCATTTAATTTTGCTAATTTTTATTTTTTTATTTGATTTATTATTATTTAATTTTTTGGTTAATTAAAAAAATTTCATTTAATTAATTTTTTATATTCCTTCATCATATTTTTAAAAAGTTTTTCGAATTGTTATCCTAGTTTGAAAAAATTCGAACTTCTAAAATATCACTCGAAGAAAAATGCATCCTAGATATTCGTCCCACTGTACTCGTTAATTGAAACAAATTAACAAACCCCTTTTGTTGCTGGTTGTCAATGTTTCGATGTTTTCCTTAGGAAAATCACCCAATATAATTATTATTTCGAATGACATTAAATTGTTATTGAAAAACAAGAGAAGCAAATAAACAAATTAGCAAAACAATGAAACCAAAGTCTCAAATATAAATATCTAAGAACAAATAAGAAAAAAAAGTGAAGATAATAACAATATTAACAACAACAAAAAATGATATACCTGACGTCACAAATTAAATATTTTCTAACCCTTGTCGATGTCAAAATTTCCATAGAAATCAACAACAGTAGTTCAAAAATAGATAAAAAATTATACGAAACACCGTAGAAAACAATAACAGAAAATTCGAAATTCAAATGTCTGTCTGTCTACTGCCGACATGACCTGATCCTGTCTGTCTCCAAGTCTGGCTGTCTGTTTATCGAGCTGAAGTTGCAAATTTTTTTGTTCTTGCCACATGTCCCCAGTCCAAACATATTTCGCTCATATTTTGTTTATGTTCTCAAATTTCGGTAAATATTGACATTTTGATAATGAAATAAAAATAACACATATTCTTGATAAAAACGCACCAGAAGAATTTTTGACTTAGTTTTGATAAAAACATAGAATTAGATAATTTTTATATTATTTAATGTTTTTATATCTTATTTATAAAACGTTTTTAACTTGTTATCCAAGTATTATAATTTTAAAAAACCAGAAAAAATTTAAATGCAGTTAGAAATCTGAAAATTCTTGAAAAACAATTTTTAATTGAATGCAGAAGAACATTTGTATTAGTCATAAGAATTCCATAGAAAATCATTTGGGTGAATTTGCATGCTTTGGTTTTATTTAAAATACAATTCTTGTTATGATAATTTTTAATTATTTGTCTAAGGGGAAAATGTGATTTTTTTTAACTATTGGTCAGTCATCATGATCATCCTCATTACCGATGATTCATCAATTACTGAGATTTCACGTCAAATGATCGATGATCAGATCATTGTCGTCATGTTTGTTATTTGCACAAAGTCCCAATGGACTTTGAACGATTGCACAATCAGCCGTGTTTACGTCTGCATTATCATGAGACAGTAGTTGCTGGTGGGCGTGGCTCCAATCAATTGGAGATAAGCTTTCTCACAGTGATAACTTTCGCATCACCCCCATAATGCCATTGCAACTAGTTCCCATTGATATATGGGAATAGTAAATTAAGTATGAACAAGCAAATAAATGAAATAAAACTAATAGTTAAAAGCAAACAGAAGAAATAGTAATAAGCAAATAATACATAAAGTAGAAGGCAAATAAAACATATAGTAATACAAAAAAATTGAATAAAACAAACAGTAAAAAACAAATACAAAAATTAAATAAAACTGATAAATTAAATAAAACTGATAAATTAAATAAAACTGATAAATTAAATAAAACTGATAAATCAAATAAAACCACAAGTAATAAGCAAATAAAACAAATTATATAAATCAAATGAAACAAATAGTAAAAATCAAACGAGACAAATAATAATCAGCAAAAAAACAATAAACTAATAAACAAATATAAGGAAGCACATAAAAAAGAAGAAAGAAATAATAAAGAATAAAAAAAATAATAGATAAACAAACAAATGCATTCAACAATCAGAAGGTGGATTTCGTAGAAAACAAACGCAAACTGGTTTAAATCGATTAGAAGATTTTGCAACCACAACCGCGAATATTAAGTAGCCCGATACCGACAACAAAAACAAACCCCATGTCGATGACAACAAAAACAAACCCCATGACGATGACAACAAAAACAATCCCCACACCGACGACAACAAATAAAAGCCCCATATCGACGACACTAACAACGATCCCCATGTCGACAACAACATAACCAATTTCACGTTAACAACGTCAGCCAGAAGCAGAAGCGTGTCCGTGACGTCAACAGTTCGGCCGGCATGTGTCCAATCGTAGGGAGGAACCTCCAGCTGGGATGGGAGCCGTCGTCGATGGTGGCGAAAAATGAAATCGGTGCGGGTGGCGGGGCATCGGGTTAGAAGCACCAGACCCGTGGTTGCCTGACAACAAACCACGAAGCTATTGTGAAATTTCCCAGAGTCCGTAATGAAAATGGTTTTTTTTTCACTAAAATATTTAAAAATGTTTTTTTTTAACTATGGAAAATAAAAAATATTTGCAAAAACCATTTCCGCGTCATGATGAGCTCTCAAGAAATTCCTCGAAGACCTTGATCTACCTATCGCTATCGAGTCGTCTGTCTTTCTCTCCGTCCGTCTTTCGATCTATCCATCCCTCTGTCTGCCTCTCCATCTGTCTGTCTCTCCATCCGTCTGTCTCTCGATCCCTCTCCCTGTCTCTATGTGCGGTAATTGTTTGTTGCTGGCGAAAATTCTGGCAAATGACAAAACAAACACGTGAATAATACAAAAATCACCAGGGGGAGAGCGAAAAAAAAAACCAAACGACGGAATAAAAACTTGTCATAGGGAAAGAAAACCAAACAAGTGGGAAAAATGTATATTATTTAAAAAATTTGAAATTTAAACAGAAACAAAACAATAGACAAATAAAATATAAAAAAACAAACATATAAAAATGCAAATAAAAAAAAAATATAATGGAAATAAAAAATGAAAAAAAAATAAAATATAGGAATATTTTAATACACAAAATAAAAAATTAAGATTTAAAACAAAAAAATAATACGCACATATAAATAAAAAAAGTTTAATAAATAACAAACGAAAAAAACAAACTATAAAAAATATGAAAAATCAGAATTGAAAAATTAGAAACTATAAATAAAAAGGCGAACTAGAGAGAAAAACACCCACTGGTTAACTTTAGGTTCAATGATCAGCG
Source organism: Coelopa frigida (assembly GCA_017309665.1). Classification (NCBI taxonomy): domain Eukaryota; kingdom Metazoa; phylum Arthropoda; class Insecta; order Diptera; family Coelopidae; genus Coelopa; species Coelopa frigida. The sequence continues at coordinate 19,731,429 of CM029565.1, read as the reverse complement.
AAAACATCGTTTGCCTCTCTCTACAGTAGTGCGCAAAAGTGTGCGAATAAAGCTAAAATTAACCAGATACGTTGGTACATAATGGTACGAATTATTTATTGAGAATTATTTATGTGATATGTTTCGCTTAATGGATGGATTAAAATCTTGAAAGGACAATTTTTTGTAGATTGACTGATTTTTTTTTTTTTTTGATTTTAATAGGAAAAATATCGTATGTTTTGTATTGCTAATAGAGAGAATGTCTCAAAACCGCAACAAAGTTGTTTTCTCGACAAACATAACGCAACCAGTTTATCAAACTAATAAATTATCTCAATGTAAATTCAAAGCAATGGAAAAATAACTTCTTATATAAAATTTGCATGCGATTTTAGACTTTAGAGACTGTGAATTATTATTAATTAATTTTTATTATATTATATTGTATTATCATCAACAATATTTTGTAGAAAATTTGTTTTTCAGATTTATTTATTTATTTTTTTTTTTTAATAAATTGTACGCTAAAGTTATCGCGAATATTTGTTGAGATCAGAAAGGTGAAAAATTAAATGTTCCCAACATTAATACACAGAATTGATTTGGTCTCCAAGAGATTATATTTGCTCTCTATATGTTGTATTACGTAATTTATTGTTGTTTGTTGTCTTTTCGATTTCTGTATATTATTTTTTTATTCTTCAATATTCTTAAAAAATATTATTTTACAATTATATTGTATAGAGCTGGAATTTCCATATAAACTGTTTGTCCGCTGATAAAAGTCTATAAAAACAAAGATAACTTTTGCTTGGCACACCAGAACAAGAAGAAGAAGAGGAATCTATCTGTTCGTTGTAGAGGGGGAAAAGTCTACCGAGATAAGAACCGAAGGGCCTTACAAATATGATGGGGTCTTGAGGGTCAGATAAGTTGGAGGAATAAACAAAACATCGGTCCCTTTAGAGATTTCCGGATAGATAGATAGACGATCGATTGAGTTTCCATGATACGATTAGAGAATAATCTGGGTGAGGAAACGATCTTTGGACTCGGAAATTGAAGGGTTTCCTAATAGGAAATTATACTAGAATCGCGTTGATGGAGTATAAGAAAATAAATTAAATTAAATTTTTGAAATATGAATTCAAATTTAGGAACATAAATTAAAATATCGATTATTATATCGATTATATATCAAAATATAAAACTAGTAATACATATAAATGTATAAAAATGGGGATAGAAATTAAAATATAAAAATACGGATAAAATCTAAAATAAAAGAAATATAATTAAAATTTTTCAAACATGACTTTAGTATTAATTTAATATATATTTTATTGAATTCCCAATTCCACATTAGGTCAAGAAGGAATTAGTATCATGGACAAAAATCCCATCTCACCACTGATAACTAGAGGGCATTTAACAACTTCTCTAAAAACCATCTCTTAAAAATCTCTAATGATCATAATCTATACAAGAGATGATGAAGTTCATCCCGCCATCAATCAAATCAAACACAAGTTTACAGAAGCGGCCGAATGGCAAAAATTAGGTATTTAGGTCAACGCCTATGAAATTAGGTTAACAAAAAAAAAAACTAACCGAACAAATCCCACCTTCCCGCCAAAGCAACCAAAATCACTCTTGGCAACAAAATAATTTCATCGTTTTCTTTCTCTTTCTCCCTACTTCTGCTACATAATCTCATATTCACATTCTCTCTTGTGTCGTTGTCGTTGAATTTGAGCACGGCTCCTTCATCATCATCGTCATCTAAGTCTTCATCGGGTCTTCGCCTCGGTCTTCCTCCATCTGCAACAATGTCTCCTCCTCAGTCTCTGTCTCCATTTCGGTCTCCTCCTCTCCATCTCCTCCTCTCCATCTCCTCCTCTCCATCTCCTCCTCTTCATCTCCTCCTCTTCATCTTCTCCTCTGTCTCCATCTCCTCCGGCTTCCTTTGCTTCTGTCTGAAATTTGTCTCTTCTGCGCCTTCGGCTCTTTCTTTCTTTCTTTCCATCCCCTGTCTCCTTCTTCCCTGAAGCTGTGACCATGACCTGTTTTCGAGATGTTCTACAACAGCAAATGATACAACAACAACAGCAGCAACTTTGTTGCTCCCGATCTCGGCCATTAACCGCACCATCTGCAGCAAAAGCAAACTAAAAACAACAACAACGTCGACAATAATAATAACAACAACGAAAATGCGCGCCAAAAATAAACGCACATTTAATTAACTTTTATCCGAGCCTCTCACCGCGCCCACCTTACTATAATTAGTGAGTTCTCGATATAATTTTGGCGACAATTAGTTGAATAAAAATAAAGTTCGGTAAATCCGTAAAATAATACATTTAGGTAAAATGATATATCCGCATAATATAATTTCTACTTATATAAATATTGAATTAAATGGAATCTTATATAAAAAGAAATTGTCTTTTAATAAAAATAACTTATTATACAATTTTTATGAACAAAAAATAATTTAAAAAAAATATTTGTATTATCAATACATTTTTTTTTTACAAATTAACAGAAAATTATAATAATTGAAACATATCAGAATATAAAAATATAACAAAAAATATAATATAATAATATAACTTATCTGAAATAAATTAAAAAAAAAATTAATTAAAATTTATAAAAAAAATGACTTAAAATTTGAGAAATCGAAAAAAAATCATTTACACAAAAAATGACGAAAATATGAAAAATAATACAAAAAATAATAAAATCAACTTTTAAAACAGATTTATAAAATTGCGAGATAAGCCACTTGCATAAAACATGCTACAGTTGATAATTCGCTAAATAAATTTAAATTTGCTTAATAAATTAGATAGTAAAAATGAATAAAAATAATGAAATAAAAAGTAACGCACAAAGTTATTTATAGCAGCAAGATATCATGAATAAATAAATGTAGAAATAAAATGTATTAAAATATTCGAAACTTTTGTATGTATGTTAAAATAGAATATTTCGCGTTTTCTGCGACGATGGCGCGGGCTCGTGTGGCCACGTGAAGGAAGCGTGCACGAAGCTCATTAAATATTATTTATAATTTTTCCCCCACACACACACATCAGTCGTATGATGATGGTCTTGTTGTTGTTGTAGTTCCAGTTGTTGTTATCGTTTTTGTTATTATAGTTCTTGTTGTTGAATGGTGATGATGATGTTGTTGCTACTTATATTGTTGTTATCGTTGTTGTTGTTGTATAGAGCAGATAACCGAAAGGCCAAACATTGAGCTTAGGCGTGGCGTCTCGTCGCATGTTTCGAGAACGAGTTGGGATCAGCGAGGGGGAAACCGAGGTGGGGGGGGGGGAGGCGACGAAGAGAAAAGTACTCGAGAAGTTCACCTAAATAGCTTGTCTCGCTCACACACTCACTCTCTTGCTCTCTCTCTCACACTACTATCTCTCCTTCTACTTCCTCTGTTTTATTGATGGGTGTGACCGTCTCGCCTCGCATATAGATTTTCGCTATCAGGGGCCGGCATCGCGAACTGGCTTCGTGCGGTTTACGAAACGTGGATCGAGGTGGAGTGTAAAAGGGAGACAGACAATTGGGATGAGAGAGAGAGAGAGTGAGAGAAGGTAGATGAAAAGGTGATGAACCAGAAGAGACGAAGTGATAATGCGTCGATATTATAAAATCTGGTAGGAGATAATTAGTGTTAGAGCAAGGAGTGAGGTGAATAAAGGAAAGAGTGAGGTAAAAGGAGAAGGAGTGAGGTGAAAAGAGAAAGGATTGAAGTGAAAAGAGGAAGGACTGAGGTGAAAAAGGGAAGGATTGAGGTGATACGAGGAAGTAATGAGGTGAAAATAGGAATTAATGAGGTGAATAAAGGTGAAAAGATGAAGGAAGTCAATGCGGGGAAGTAAGAAATCGAGTATAAAGTGGAAATTAATCAGAAAATCAAAATGATGAAAACTACGATGAAGAATATCAACAACTTGTAGATAGACAGATGGATTGCGCGATAACATTTTGAACTTGTGGCGAAATCATTGATGAATTAACATTGAAATTTTAGTATTTTGTTATTTTTTGATTTTCTAATTTTTTCAACTTTTTGATATTTTTACTTTTTATTTGGTCTACATTTTGAATTTTTTATTTTTTATTTGATCTTTCGATTTTTTATTTTTTTTTACATTTTGTTTTTTCGACTTTTTGTTTTTTTTTTTCTACTCTTTGGTTTTTTGTGATTACTTTTTGTATTTTATTTTATTTTATTTTTTTTTCCTATTTATTTTTTTTTCATTTTGTTCATTTTCACATTTTTGTTTTTTTTTTTTCTACTTTGTGAATTATTGTAATCGCTTGAGGAAATCGACCGAGTGCGATTGGTCCTTGAAAAGAAGAAGCACTTGTTGGCGAAGTTCAACGAACACGCCTCGTACACTCGGCCGAGAAGTGACAACGAGTGAGCGAGCGAGCGAGAGTGAGTGGAAGCGGGGGGGGAGAAGTTCAAGGGTTTCACGTCGGACGAACGAACACAAGGGCAGTGGGAAATGGCGAAATACGTAGTAACAAAGCGCGGCATGTGCGGAGTTTACGACTTGGAGAGTTCTTTGACTGAGAAATAGCCGTGACTCATTGAGGTCGAGAGTGGAAAAATTATTTTCTCGATGAATTTTTCCAATAAACTGTTAATTCTTACAAGTTTTGATACCAATTTGACTGCAAAATAGGAGTAGAATGAAAAAATATATTTTATTTTTGGACATCGAAAATCGGCATCAAATAATTCCATAGAAAAACCTACATATTCCAAATAAAAAGTTTCAGATTCCAAATAAAACCCCACAAAAAATCCCCAATGAGTTTAATAAGGGAGCAAAATATGGCCAAAATTAATACGAAAGCAGTCGAATTCAAGCCAGAGGCCAATCAGTCCAATTAGCTTCTCTTTTGGGAGGATAAAATGAAAAAATCGGAACTCAATTCATCCCATGTTTCCTCCTCCACACGATTCATGTTGTATTTGTTGTTGTTATTGTTGTTGCATTTGTTTTTCGCAGACAGTTTGACGCACATCCTTGCCAATTATGTTGTAGGTCGAGGTTCGACACCTTTTCCATCCCTCTCACTCGGCCCACTCGTTTCTCCTCCTGTTGCGAAACCGATGCCGTGATGACGTCACGTCTGCCATTTACTACTACGAAGGAATGAATGTACACACACACGAAAACGTGGCAACGCCAAGTACTTGGTAACCATTCATAATTCGCCAGGACACACTCACACTAGCAAACAATCATTGCTGACGCTCACGCACACGACCAACGCACTTTCGTCCTCAACGAGTGGCGAATAATTGTTCTTGTTATTATTGTTGTTGTTGTTGTCGTGGAAATTTATAGAATTTGCGTCAATCTGGCAACCAGGATACTAGGTATACACAAACACATACATACGCCCACAATCGCGTGCTCTCTCACGCGTTCAACATCCTGTGAGAAGCGTTCGGAATGGATGTCAAGGTCAGGGCTGTCGAGTGCGAATTTCCGGAGCGAAAAAAAATAATGGAAATTTTCAAAATTCATGAAATTCGAAGAAGTGATATTTCGAAGTAATTAACTTTGCATTTTTGAATCATTATAAAAGAAGAAATATGAAAAATTTTCTTACAAAATTTAGAGTTTTTGAAAAAAGTGATGAGTTCGAAAAAACAAGGTGGTGTTTTTTAACAAGAAAATGAAATATATTTTAACAAGAAAGTTGAGCGTTTTATTTAAAGTCAAAGAGGCAAGGAACTTTGAAAAATGTTCTCTGGCAAATGCTGTTAAATATTTCGTCGAAGTCGAAGAGCTCGGCGCTTTGAAGGCGATTTCACTGCAGTCGACAGCCCTGGTCAAGGTGAGCGCCTGCCGGAAATGCGTGCGTCGAACGTGCTGTGCGTGTGTGGGCGAGTATGCGTCTGTGTGAGTGGGCGGGCGAACTTGTGTTTGGGAGAGGCGTCTGTAAAGAGAGTGGGAGAGAGAGAGGTGGGTTCGCGTGGGCTCATTTCGCATCCTTGTGGGGGAGCCGTAGCCGGAGCAGTTGGATTCTAAAAATAAAGTTGTTGCCAGCAAAAAGCGATGCAGCGGCTGCAGAAGCGACACGATAACAACAACAACGGCTGAGCGAACAGAAACTGCAGCAACAACGAGAAGAACCGAATCGAATCGTCAGCAACAGTCGCTGCAGCTCACACGCCCACCCAAAGCACGAGCTGACGCCTCCCTCACTCTCACCACCACCACCCACACTTGAACTCTCTTTCTCTCTCTCTCTCTCTCTCTGTGTGTTTTCTAGTTCTGCTCACGTCATATGCGCGTGCAAGTGCAGTCGACGTCGCGTCGTAGCGACAACAATTTGGAGATAGAAATCGGCGCCGCCACAACAACAACAACCAACGAACTGTTGCGGCGGCTGCAAATCACACGCCCACAAGAATTCCGAAACTATACCAACAACAACAACAACGAGAAGAAGATGAAGAAGAGCTTTTTGAAGGCATCGCAAAAAAAACGCAGTCGCAGCCGTTGCAGCAGACGAAATGCGTCAGACAGAAAAACAACAAACAAACATCAACAACAACTCGAGTGCACCGACGACGGCTGCAAAATCCAACAACTAACAAGACGACAACAACAACAACATGAACAGACGACAAAAACAACAGCCAGACCAACCCATCCAGTGCAAACAACAACAACAAAAACAATTGAAAAATCGCCAACTCCTAAAAATACTACGCCTTGGCTCCACTCGACTCGCCTCGGTTCGGTTCGACTCGTCTCGCATCGTACGCAAGCCGCTCGCTCGGTCGCCTGCTTCGTGCGATTAAAACACAACAACAGCAAGAAATACAACAAGCCTACGACGACGCCGACGACCAGCTAAACCAACAATAACAACCAAACCACAACAGAGCGACCGGACGAACGAGTGAGCACGATTCCGAGCACCGGCAACAACAACGCACAGCGAGAGAAAAGACCCTTGAACAGTCGTCTGCTGTTCACGTGAACACTCGTCGGATATCATGAGGTCAACGCGTGAACACCGAACAACAACAAACTGTGTGCGGTGGCAACGACGACGACGGCGACGGGAGTATTTTTGCCGAAGCGTGCTACTTTTGTTGTTGTTTTTGCAGAGATATCGGAATGCCGTCGTCGTAGTCGTCTCCTCGTTGTTGTTGCTGGCGGCGGCGGCTTCGTGATCGTCGTCGTCGACGTCGTTTGTTGTCCAAGTCGCGCCGAGTCCCACACGTTCTCCCATCAAGCGCGCCATCTGCCCCCATCTCTCTCTCGCTCTCGTTCAGCATGGATTTAGTTCGTGCTGTGTGGGTTTCTCTCCGCTCGTTGCGTGGTGATTGGCCAGCAACAAACCGAGCCCCTTTTTCCTCTTCGTCGACGGCTTCGGCGGCATTGCCAGCTGTGAGTTTAATCGGGGAGTTTTTCAAATTTTGTACTTTTTTTTTCGTTTACACACGCAGGTGGTAAAAACCTGTCAAGGTTTTAGGTTATTGACTGCGAAAATAGTTGGGCTCGTTTTTTTTTACGATTATTGTATTATTCGGAAATAAATTTCAGACGGAGGTTTTGTTTTCTGTTTGTTTGCGAATTGAACTCGCATCGTGATGGGTCCGGCTCTCGGTGTCGATGACGCTGACGGAGGCCAGGACAACCTGCCGCATGCTCGACCTCTGCGGGTTATTCGCCTTAATTCGCCACGTTCGGGGTGCAGGAACCGATCTGACCCGAGCCAGGGTCAACGCGTTTCAATCGCGATTGTGGACTTTGTGATATTTTGTAATTATCGAGGTTTCAGCGGCTGGAAATACCTGTTGGGAAGAGTTTAAGGCCGAATTCCGAAAAGAAGGATGCGTTTTCTCAAGGACTCTCGAATAATTCCTGGTTACTATCGATTGTACTTATTATTAACGATATAAAATTGAAGGTTTCTCGAGAGAAATCAACCCAGAAAATCTGTGTTTTTTGGAAAATTTTTAATAGTAACAGATTTTCAACGATCGATAACCCATTTTTTATAACAGATTTTTATATAACAATTTTTTTTTCATGGAATTTCATTAAAAATATACTTCTTGATTTCTTCATAACTTCCATTTCCTCCAAATGGTGAGAGGGTGATGGAGAAACTTCCACCTGGCAATTCTTATGCTCTCTCTCTCTCTCTCTTTCTCTCGCCCTCAATGGCAGTCAAAGTCCGAAGAAGTCGTCGGCGCTCTCGTGTTGTTGTTGTTGCTTGTGATGGTATTATTATTATTGTTGTTGTTGATATTTGCTTATTACTATGGTTATTGCTGTTGTTGTTTTAGGGGCTTTTCACTGTGTCACAACGTGATCAACAGTTGAGCACATGAACGAACGCAGGCCAAAGATTTCTGTAGCAACAACAACAACAACCAACATCAGCAGAAGCAAAAACGAGGCAAACCCCGACCGAGCCAAGTCAACCCAGTTTCCATTAATAAATATTTTTGTTAAATGTTTAGCAGAGCAATTGGCATCCATGTGCCAGAGTACATCTGTATGGGTCGGTGTCTATAGGTGTGTATGAGTGTGTGTGCGTTTGTCGATATTCGTGTTTGTTACGTGTGGCTGGCTCATCATCCGAAATTTCTGCTAGCAACAACATGACAACAATATATCAGAGATTTATGCAAATTTCTTCGATTTCGTACTATTTTTTCAAAATTTTGGTTTTTACCTAATTTATTTGTTTTTTAATTTTTTCGAATTTTTTTTGGTCGAAATATGATTTTATTTTTTTTTTTTTAAATTTGTATTTTATTTGTCCTCATTTTTTATATTTTTTTCTCATTTGTTTTTTTAACTTTTTCCTTTTTTTTCAAAATTTTTTCCTAACATTTCCTAGTCTTTTCTAATAATTTTTCTGATCCATTCTTTTTCAAAATGTTTTCTTTTTATTTCCTAATGTTTTAGTTTTTCCGAATTTATATTTTTTTTTTGTTTTTCTATTTTTTTAATTTTTCCACCGAACTCCAGAATTAATCATCATCGTCCTCCGCAATAGAGGCGTATGGTTTCCTCCCCCCCGGCTCTCTTCGCAATATTAATGATTTTTTAATAGAAAACTTCCGTGGCAACAACGACAACAGTCGTCGGCGTTGTCGTCGTCGTCGTCGCCGCCGTCACCGTCGACCACCGGCGGGACTTTTTGTCTATGATGAAACGGCGAGAAGACCGGTTTCTGCCGGATGGAATCTCGAGTCGAATCACGCACGGTTGGCGTGATTGACGAACAACAGAAAACAGCTGACGACACGAGGAGGATGTTATTGTTCTTATTGTTGTTGTTGTAATTGTTGTTCATGTTGTTGTAGTTGTTGTAGTTGTTGCTGCTTTTGCTGTTCAGCATCTTTTTGTGTGATTTCCTATGACGATGATGATGTTTTCGTCGTCGTCGTGATTCTTAAGTATTCATTCCATTGTTGTTTTTGTTGTTCGCTAGAGCTTCTACCATGACGAATAAAGGTAGGTTCGAGTTCCCGCAAATTCCCACATGAGAACGTGAACGAGAAAGAGATGGAGCTATTGAGAAATAGACAATGAACGGGTTGGGGAGAGAGGGAGAGAGAGAGAAGGAGAGCGAGAGCGATCGAAGAGAAACCTTGGGAGCGGACAGTGGGCAGGGAAAGTCCCACGAGGCTCTGGCGATAGCGGATCAACCTTGAAACACGTCGGCACAGTCGCCGATGTCCTTGACAGACATATCGGATTCTAGAACACACCACAGCGACGGCTGTAGGACCCACCACACCCTAAACTCACCCCACGCGTAGTCATCGACGCCCCCTCCTCGTTCTTCTTCGGCTCCCGACATTCGCTAACGAATTCACACACGCTCTTTCACTCTGTCGCTCCCCTTCCCCTTATGACACCATCCCTCTCTCTCTCTCACTCACCTTCCGCTCGGCCCTGCTGTGAACGACCTTGTCGGCTGCTCTTTTGCCGTCGACAGAAGCGCCGCAGTCGCCGTCGTCGCTGCCGCAGCCCACCGCCAAAAACGAATCCCGGCAGAGACGATGAACCGCGAAGTCAGCCATCGACAGACAGAGAGACGAACGGATGGATGGACGGACAGATGGATGGATGGAAGGATGGTGGGAGGGACGGACGGACAGACAGACACACCCTAATCTCTGACTGATTTTGACGACGAGAATTCACAACAAAAGTAAATACGAAAAATTTGCAAAAAACCAACTAAAACAAAAACGAAATTCGCACAAAATTCTACAACAACAAGAGCAACAATTCTACAACTACATCGAGGGGGGTAAATTGAGAAAAAACAACAACAACAATGATGATGACAGAGAAATTGTGACAAAGCGGGGGCCCGACACACGGACACGGCCATGAGAAAGGCGAGAGCTGCAGAAAAGTCGTCGTCGATTGTTTGGCTTAAAGTTGTTGTTATTTTTGCCATTGTCATTGTTGTTGTTCGATTTAAATGCGCCAACAAATGACCCAACGTCTGTCCTTCCCTTTGTCCATCCATTCGTCCTTACTTCCATCTATCCCTCCCTCCTTCCATCCTCCATCCCTCCCTCTCTCCATCAATCTGGCCGTCCATTCTACTGTCTGTCCGTCCATCCGCCCAAAGCCAACACTTGCTGGCGTCATTTCACGCTTTCGACGTACTTGTTATTTTTTGTTGTTGTTGTTGTTTGGAGACGCCAATAGAAACTTCCTTGTGGGGGCAGCGCAAAATCCACGCTCTCTCTCTCTCTCTTTCATTCGTTCGTTCGTTCGCTCTTCGTTTGTTTGTGCTCTCCGACCGAGGGTCGACGTCGGCTTTTCGTTGTCGTTGTTTTTGTTGATGTTGTTGTTGTCGATGTGGGGGGAAACGATGACGACGATTACGTCGAACTCCGACAACGATGCCGACAACGACGCCAACGAGTGCGACGGAGGAAATGAAAAGCAAGAGAAAAAAAAAAAGTAAAGCAAAAACAACAAAAGAAAATACGGGCCTGGCCCGGTCGCTGGCTGGGCGTCTGCCTGGTGCGACGAGACGCGACTCGACTCGAAGCGGCACGGCATGGATCGCTGCCTGTCTGCTGCTGTTGTCGCTGTCGGTGCTGCTGCTGTTGTTGCTGCTGCCATCGCCACTGCTGGCAGCGCAATCCCAGTTCATTCGTTTGTTGAATATCGAACGGAACGGTTCGTCTTGAGCTCCAGCTCCCGCTCGTTCAGCCAGATCAAAGTCAATAGAACAGATCACAATAAGTGGATCAATCAGACAGGAAACAGTTCAAAAAATAAATCAAGTGAATCAAAAGTTTCTCAGAAAATCAATCAAAAAAAACCAACCATCCAAAAAAACAAATCAATTAATTTTTTGTAAAATTAATTAATGCAGCAAGTTTAATGAACAACGCGCAAATCAAGTCAACAATTGAAACGTGTAAAACTCAAGACAAGACTTGAGAATATAGAAACAAATAAATAATTCATAAATAAATAAATCAAACGTCGTGGTGAACGTGTGTGCGAAACCGTTAAACAGTCGCTTTAACGGTTATTCAAATTGAAATTTTAACTCGTGCGCATCGAAGGAGAGACAAATAAAAACTCCCACAATGGATATCCTTTTGTTGCCGTCTCCGCCAGCCACGCCTCCGTTGTGCGAAAACAAGGGCGAAAATGTAAGTTTCTTAAAAATCGAGGGGGTTTTGAAAAATTAAGAAAAAAATCGAAAAAAAAATTAATTTCGAAAATTACGTGAAAATAAAATCATTTTCAAAATCTGGGGATTTTCAAAAAATTAATTTCCAACAATGAAAAAAATTGACAAATTACATTTTTTAATTTGAACAAATTCCTGTGAATATTTACAAATTTCACAACCTGTATCCGATTCTCGGATGCGACGAAAAATTGCATTCTCGACGTTTTGACGCTTTCGGTCGTAAATCTTGACCATTTACAACCAGCCACTCCCCCTTTTGGCTGCGACCAGCCCCCCTCCCAATTGGCGAAAACACACCTCAAAAATTATTATTCACAAAACAATAGAACACAAATTAAAACAACAATTACAGCAAAAAATAATAGAAGAAAAAAAAAATAAACCATGAGCCATCAACGTTTCGAAAACGCCAGAAAACAAGAACAACACGACGATATCGTCTATAAATAGTGCCCTCACATTCCAACTTATGCGATTTGTAAAAACAATCGTGCTCCGTCTCGCTCCCACTCGCAGACATGTGCTGCGATCACGCAGCGAACATTCGTGCATCAGCTGGTGTTCACGTGAACAGTAAATGGCGAACGAGTGATACGTTGGACTCACACAAACACACAGACAGACACACACGCGGACTCATGCTCCCAGTCGCCCTCGTCGTCGCAGTGCTCGTTGTTGTTGTTGCGATTGCGACCAGAACTGAGTACACGACCTCGTCTCTCGCTCTCTCCCTCTCTCTTTACGCCTGTGGCCCACACCTTCTTCACAAGTCGACAGCTATACAGACACGACCGATGACGCTATTGACGTCGCAGACGGGTTTTGCGTCTCGCAGCAAAGCCAACAATAACAACAACAAGAACGCAAAGAGCGCCAACGGTGAGAGAGAGCGGGCGCCACCCAGGTACACAGAGACAGGGAGAGAGCGAGCGCACGTCATTGAAGGAGAGCGCCACCTGAGCCGAACCGAGCCGAACTGAGCACGATGGGCGCAATGAGCGAGCATCTAAATTTAGAGATTACCTTGAAGTCAATGAAAGATTGGGGGATATTCCCCAATTCTCCGCTTCGTCTGTGTGTCTGTATGTGTGTTTGTGTGAGTTTCCGAGACTCACGACTACAGCCCGATGACGTTGATTTATTTTCATATCTTTGAAAAAAACACGCGCCCACCGAGTGTTGCCTTCAAACGTCGTCGCCGCCGTCGTCGTCTTCGACTCCCTCTATATCTCTCTCTCTTGCTCGGTCACTCCCTGTCTCGCTGGAACTCTCGGTGGTGGTGGGAGGAAAACGGAGTGCGCCCGGTTAATCACGTAGATGCTTGGCCGAAGGTACTTTCGGCGCCAACCTTCTCCGTTGAATGATCTGCAACAATAATTATTTCGCCTCGTTTTTTTCTTCTTTTCTTTTCTTTTCGCTTTTTGTCTTGCTCTTCGTCGCTTCATTGAAATTCGAAGTCCACATTTCGTTTCGTTTTTATTTAATATACGAGTTTGCACTGGCTGCCGCCAGACGTTTAATGACCCTTCTTCTTCTCCTTCTGCCAATGCATGGGAGCCGCTTGAGACAATGTCGACCACACGTCAAGGCGTTGCTAGGTTCTTCGTCGCCCGGTTTGGCTGGCTGGGTTGGGCGACTGCAGTTAACCTCAAAGTTATTTTAAGAAGCCAAGTTCACATGGCGGAGAAGCGTGCGAAGTGGGTGGGGCGGGGCGGTGGGAGTCGCACGAAGATGTGTTCAATGACTTTTGCAAGCGGTCGTCGTTCGGCGGATCAATCGAAGTGCCGAACGACCTTCGGTGGATGTTGAACTTCGTCGGGAGTTGAATGAATGGCAAAAGAACCTTCGGCAAAGCGACGCGTTCCAAATGGAAATGGAACGGACAGATTGACGAACGGACGGACTGATGGACGCATCGACAACAGTTTGACACACATTCGCTGCGATTGCCAATTATTTATTTTCGTTTGCTCTCGGCCGTCGTCGTCGGTTCGTCTTTCGCCTTCGGTTCCTCTTCGTCTCCTTGCCATGAGTTTTTTTGTTTCCGTCAAATTAAAGCGACGACGACAAACGTCGTAGACATGACGGCGTCGCAACGGCGCTAACTACTACGACAACAAAACCACACGGAAACAACAACGACAACAAAAAAGTCCAGTCGGTCGGGATTCCTCGTGAACGAGGCGAAGCGAAGAGAAGACTTCGTGATTTGTTGTCGTGAACCGAAAGTAGGCAACGAGCGAGTGAAGGTCATCAAAATGTGGGGCATACTTTTGGGGGCCGGTGGAAAGTTTTCATTTATTCATTGCATGCAAAAACAATAAAGGAGAACAATGGGACAATATATACATAAATAATAATAATAATAATCATTCTAACCGCAATCTCTTCTTCTCCTCTCTTCCTCATTGCAGGCTTTACAAAAACAAAAGACGCTCGATGAGGCTTTGCTCAAGGCCAAAATCCAACTGCAATTGGAGCACCAGCAACAACAAAAGCAATTGCAGTCGCAGCATCAGCACCAGCAACAACAGAAGTCGAAGTGCGGCATCATCACCCCGAACCCCTCGGACACGGAGGACGACGCCGAGACGCCGCCGTGCAAAAAGCAGCGTCTGGAAATCAATCAATCTCTGACTCCGCCACCTGAGCAACATGTACAAAAGCAACAAGAACAACAACAATTTAAAGAGGAACAACAACAACCGAAAGAGGAACAGCAAGAACAACAGCAACAACAACAAGAGCCCCAACAACAACGGGCCAGTGTCATAATGCGCGTCAGCAGCTCCGGCGTCTGCTCGGCCTTCGATGAGAATTCGACATCGTCGACGATATCGACATCATCGACGTCATCATCGACATCTGCTGCTTCCGTTGGATTCACCTCCGCCGGCGTCTCTGCCGACGACGAGACGAACGTTTGGCGAAGTATGAAATTCAAGATGAACCGCAATCGGCGTTCGCAGAGCGAGTCGCAGTCGGAGGCGGTGAAAATGTTGCCCACCACCAGTCAGCAACATGTTGGCGAGAGTCTGCCACAGAAGGAACAAAAACCACAAGTGCACCAGCAATTCCGATTCTCATTGCCGGCTGTAGCGCAAACAACGGCGACAACAGCAACAATTGGAAGCAGCAGCAGCAATAGTAGCAACAACAGCACCACGTATCAGCAGCAGTTTGTGCAGCAACAAAAGCAACAACAACAGCAACCACAAACAATTCCCGTGCGCCACTCGTCCTTCCAAACAATTGCTCCCAAGAGCATTTTCATCGCTGCACCCGAAACTGTTGCCAACAACAAGAATAATTTACAGCAGCAGCAGACGACGCTCATTCCATTGATGGTACTGAATCCTCTCCAGCTGCAGATCGCTCCAGCGCCAACGAGAGTACCGAAAACCGAGGAACCAACAACAACAACAACACCAGCAGCGGCGACGACGACATTGATCTCAGCGACAACTGCAGCAGCGATAGCAGCAACAAAATTGACCGCCACACAAATCGCCGCCGAGCGGAGACGTGTCTACGAGTGCGATCACCCGAACTGCGGCAAGAACTACTTCAAGTCGAGTCACCTGAAGGCCCACCAACGCGTCCACACCGGCGAGCGTCCGTTCATCTGCAAGTGGGACAACTGCGACAAGCGCTTCTCGCGCTCCGACGAGCTGTCGCGCCACAAGCGCACCCACACCGGCGAGAAGAAGTTCGTCTGCGGCGTCTGCGCGAAGAAGTTCATGCGCAGCGACCACCTGTCGAAGCACGTGAAGCGCCACGGCAAGGACAAGGCGAGCGGCGTCAACCGCAACACGCAGCACTATCAACACAATCACCAATCACACAATCACAACGACAGCAGCAACAGCTCCACGAATGTCTCACCGGCGACGCCTTCGCCGGTCAGCTCAGCCGCTCACCTGCGACCCATTGTCCCGGCTCCAGCCACGTCATCATCTTCATCATCATCGTCGTCGTCTGGAGCGACCAAAGCATCCAAAGTACAAACGTCGGGCACAGCGATGCAGGTGCAGATCTGCAACGCCGGCGACCTGTTGCGTCTGCAGCAGGTGTCGACGAGTTTCAGCAACTTCCTGGAGATCGCTACCGTCAAGTCGGTGTCGTCGCAGCAGCCGTCGCAACAGCGTTAAATTAAGTAGTGAAAACTGAATGTGGAGTAGTAGAAAAAATAGTAATCGGGGGAAAATCTCATTCTGGACAAGAGAGATGAAATCAATCGAAAAGTGCATATTCATTCCAATTTCTCAAATTCTTTCTAGTTTTCTCTCCAAAGAAAAGTGCACTTTTTTACAAAACAAACAATTATCACTAAATATCTATTAGAAGATGGAAGAAACATTTAAATGATCGCTACTCTTATGAAACGTATTCAGTTCTTGTTATATTAATCGTTAGTTATTATGTTATTAGTTATTATGATTAATCGTTAGTTATTCCTAAGCGGTAGTTATTTTTTATTTTAATTATTTTTAAATTTCTATTATTCTATTTGTAAGAATTATGGATTGGTTTGCGTTGAATCGCTTTTATCTCTAAACTCTATAATTTAGTCTCAATTTTAATAACGTTTTAGTTCTTAGAATTTCTGAAGCAAAAACAATGTAATATTAAATGTAAAAGTAAATGTTTAATTCATCAGAACCAATCTTAAGATCTTTATAATCTGTGATATATAAGTTTTCGAAACAAAACTACAACTAATTTATTGTAATTATACAAGAAATATTCTATTGTAAAAATTTTGATGTAAAGAAATTTGAGCTCTAAAAAATATCATAAAAAAAATTAAATGCATATTAAAAAATTATGAAAACAAAACAAATGATAGAGCAAAAAATCATATGCATTGAAAAAAAACTATATCAAAATACAATATATATTTTCAAAAATATCTATAAAACATATTTCTACTTGTGTTTTTATTCTTTGTTTCTGGAAATAGTTCTGGTCGAAGTTCTTCTGGGGATTTTCCATACAACAATGCGATTGTGGTTGATGATTACGGAATGAATTTCGAGCGAAAAAATATTCCATGCATTACAATACTGGATGTTTATTGTTTGATCTTTACTGAATATTCATCATTGCATACTTTAGCTTAAAACTAAGAAATAATTGTAAATTCGAAACAAAATTATTTAGACTCCAAAAATGGTGGTAAAATCACATGCTGGCAGTGCGTTTGGCGAGCAGGCTTGACGCACAGACATCTCCCAGGTGTCCAAGAGATGGGACAGCGAATAACATTTTGGCAACTTTGCTATTCTCACTGTCAGCGCATTCTGGACGGTCTTGAGGAACGGTGTGGCCGAATATTCCTGCTCCGTCAGTGAGCAATTGGGCGATGTCCAAGGGTATTCCTCTGTAAAACGATTAATTAATATCTTTGTTGCTGAGAAAAATTATCGGACGTACCGGGAATATTCACGCTGACTGGTGGAACACTTGGCAGACGCTTGTCGTCCAGGCAACAGATCAATTTTATCGACTTTGTATTATTTTGAGCCGACGAGTCGAGCGTAACTTTGAACTTTTGATCGAGACGTGCGATTTCGCCCTGAAGCACATGCGGGATTTCGTGCTCGAATTGTGATGATTTCTCAGTCGTTCGTTGAATCTTCGGAGCTGGGGCACTAAAAACGAATTGTGGATAATTAGAATACGTTCGATTAGGAGTTATCACAGAAGACTAACCAAATATCTGTGCCGAAAAGCAATTCCAGGCTGGGTCTGAAGGTGCGATACAAAGTGTGATTGGCCATTGGACTCTGGATAGTGGTGTTGATCACTTCCATCAGAGGATTCGAAGATTTCTGTACGATAAATTTTATAATAAAAGCTTTTATTGCCATCACATTCACATACTCCAAATTGTTGTCCTGAATAGGACACGATTTCCATTTTCTCCAAAGCCTTTTCACATTTCAGAAGTGTCTCCAGTGGTACTCGCTGAGCTGGGTTGCACAGAATTTCCAAAAGTTTGCTCATTTTGGTGATTTTTTCAGCATCTAAAGGAGAGTTCAATAATGAATAAAGTAGATGGCAGAAGATAACATCTCCACTTACTTGTTCCATCGTTTCCAATCTTGGCCACCATGCGCTTAAGTGGTTCAATGTACTTGGTCAGTTGCTTGTATTTCTCCCGGTAGAGCTGATCTTCCTGAGGATTGAAGGGACTGTTGCTGGCCACCTGGCCAGGTGTATTCAATGGCGCATTGGGCGATTGACGAAGATTGCGTTGACTGTTGTTCATCAGATTCGACATTTGAGGACTTGATGAAGGCACTAGAGCTGGGCTTGGAATCATTTGAGGATTTGGAAGTTGCGGTGCTTGTTGCTGTTGATTGGGAACGCCTTGTTGCTGCTGCTGCTGCTGTTGTTGTTGCTGCTGTTGCATTTGTTGCTGCTGCTGCTGCAGTTGTTGCTGCTGGGCTGCGCCCATACCAGCTGGCGATGGAACTGTGCTAGGCGAAGGACTTTGCCGTAGAAATTGTTGCTGGCCAACTCCACGATTAACAGGAAACATATTTCCCGCTTGGGACATGGGCATGTTTCCCTTCTGTTGCATATTCGAGTTCATGTTTAACATTTGATTGAGATTTCCTAAATGTGGGTGAATTGAATTAGAAATTCTTCGCTAATAAAACGGGCCAATAGTCACCTGCTTGCCCCGCATTTGGCTGCATGCCCGCGCCACCAACTTGTTGCCCACTCTGCGGTCCACCAACAACATTATTCGGATGCATGGGGCCACCTTGATTCGGTGGAAGGTTCGTTGGCATTCCCTGCATGCCCTGCTGCACCGCGTTGGGTCCGACATTCATGGGTCCGCCTTGGTTCATGCGAGCGTTCATCATCTGATTCAGTTGTGGATGGTTCATGCCCATCTGGAAGAAGATTGATTGTTGCCAGGTGATATTCTAATAGGCATTTAAGGTACTTACGTTCATCTGATTTTGGTTGATCTGATTCATTGGCATTTGCTGCACGTTCATTGCGTTCACATTCATGGGTCCGCCTTGCATTTGGCCGGCATTCATTTGCAACTGACCCGCGGGCCCACCTGCATTTCCCGGCACTCCACCAGCGGCACCACTGGGTCCAGCACCAGCGCCGCCGCCCATTTGGTTCATCTGGCCCGCCATGCCGGCACCCAGTTGTTGAGCGCCGCCACCAACCATTTGGTTGGGCTGGTTTCCACCACCGCCCATCACATTCATCTGCATGCCACCCATCTGCCCGACCATCTGCTGGCCCGGGCCACCCATGACATTGGGACCCTGCCCTGGGCCGCCAACGTTGCCAGCCATCGGCATCTGTCCACGTATGCCTTGCATCTGCTGCATCTGTTGCCCGGGCCGCTGTTGGTTGAGGGTTTGCAGCAGATTGGATGCAGCCACCGAGCCTCCGGGTGCCATTTGATTAGGGTTCGGTCCACCCGGACCCATGGGCATCATCTGCGCGTTGCGATTTCCTTGACTAGCGAGATTCTGCAGAGCATTCAGCGGATCCTGCATCATGTTCTGCTGCCCCATGTCCGCATTGGGAGGCGGCGCTTGTTGCGGTTTCCCTGTAAAGATAGTTGTTGTGCGTTAGTGTGGATTTTCACTTCCGTTGAAAGACTTGCTTTGCGACTGTTCCTTGAAGTGCATGTAGAGCTTGGCCACCAGCGATAGATATTCGTCCTTGCTGCGGGACTTCTTGAAAATGTGATTCTCCATAACACTGGCATTTTTACTCGGATCCTGTCCAGTCGTTTGGAGTGTTTCATTGCTAAAAGAAATATGCATTAATTGTTTTTGGAATCCATCTGGTGATCGGTTTTCTCAGTTATTTGCTTACATTTTCGCAATCACCGTCTGGCGGAATTTCTGCGTTTGCCATTCCTCCGTCATTTTAAATGTTTTATTTTAGTATTTTAACCACTAATTTATTTATTTAAACAAACAATTCAATTAAAAATTATGGAGAAAAATCCAGAGAAATCGGTCTCGAACAACAAAAAATTTAGGCAGCGCCTGAAACGTCAAACCAAAAAAGTGATGCCAACGTAGTAATTAGTGAAGAGTGTTTTATTTTCAGAGAGTGGAGGGATTTTTTAATCCCATCATGTTGTTGTGAAGTTAGTTAAATGTCAATTTCGTAAAATCTCAAGAAATTAAATAAAAAATAATAATTATTTGCAATTACTAAAAAATATGTTATTAATTTTTTAGTATATTTATCGGTAAAAATTGTTGTATATATATTAATAATACAATTTTCTATATATTTAATAAAATTAGTGTTTTTGTAATTTTGAAAGGTTTTTATATACATTTAACGTCACCGCATATTCATCGATCGTATGATACGCAGTTAATTAAATATTTATTTCAAAAGTTATTTAGTTTTGGAAAATTTTATTATCACAATTGGTTTTATCTAATAAAAATTTATTATATTTGAATTCCCCATCAGGGTTGCCGCGCAAGAAATTTTGAGCGAAGTGCTAAAGTGGTAAAAGTGAACTGATTGTGGAGTGATTTGATGAATTTGCGAAACCACCCAAAACAAATTTTTTTATAATCAAAAAGAAAAAACGGTTTCTTTCCACTACTTGTCTTATTTCAGAAAACGCGACGAAAAAGTCAAGTGTGTTTCAAAAAAGTGTACTGACGGAGTGTTTTGATCAAAAGTAGAGTGAAACACATCGTTTGAAAGTGCATTCGGCAACCCTGGCCACCATTATTCGCGCCGGCAATCAGCTGCTGCTGCCGCTCTCCTCTCACTAGCGGGAACACAGAACGATTGTGTGAATGAGAGAAAGAAGAGGCTGCCAGCTGTCAAATGCAAATTGTGGAAAACTTTTGGCACAAATCAAGAAAATACACGTAAACCAAGTCGAGAGAGACAGAAACAACCAACATTTGTTTATTGGCAAGGTTTGGTGATCGGAAAAGCCAAATTGAACGGAAAATTAAGGTAAATGAATGAAAATATAGTTGTTTGTAGTGATTTTGAGAAAATAAATACCACCCGCAGGAGAGAGACGAGCAGAAAAAGCGAATACCATACATAGAAAATGTTGTACCACAAAGTGTTCCCATTGCTGTTGTCCATCGGCGTCGCGCTGCAGTTGATCGCAGCCGAGAATTTGTCCTTCAACAGCTCGCCGAAGCAGCTGAAAGAGAAGTCCACCAAGCTGCCGCCCTGCAAGTCCTGCACCACTCTGGTGGACTCCTTTAACAAGGTTGGGTTCGCCCTTCATTCATCACTACCAAAACAGAATGCGGTATCTAAATTTCGATGGGTTTCTTCTAGGGCATGGAGAAGACCAGTCGCGGCAAACATGCTGGAGGCGATGCGGCCTGGGAGGAGGAGAAGCTGCGCTCGTACAAAACCAGCGAGGTGCGCTTGGTCGAGATCCAGGAACATCTCTGCTCGGACGTGCAACGTGGCCAGGATCAATGCCACAACATGTCCAATGACCAGGAGCACTTGCTCGAGGATTGGTTTCTGCACAAACAGGCCGAGCATCCAGAGCTCCACGATTGGCTTTGCGTTCAGCAGCTGAAGGTCTGCTGCCCACCGGATCACTATGGGCCAGAGTGCAAAAAGTGTCCCAGTTGCAACGGAAATGGTGAGAAATTTCAATTAAAAACAAAAACAGATGCTTTTAATTACCACGTTAACATCGATTTCAGGTAAATGCAAGGGCTCGGGCACACGCAAAGGCAACGGAAAGTGTTTGTGTGATGCCGGCTACTCGGGCGATGATTGCAATGAGTGTGCTCTGAACTACTACGAAGCCTTCCGCGATTCGAAGAAACTCCTCTGCTCACAGTGCTTTTCAGCGTGCGGCGACGGCGGCTGCACTGGAGCTGGTCCCAAGGGTTTGTCACTATTTCTAATCTCTTAATTCGACTTTATTGTTATTTGTCGTCAATTTCAGGTTGTCGCAAATGCAAAGACGGCTGGCGAATGGACTCCGAGACCGGCTGCCACGACATCAACGAGTGCCTGGACACGCCAAGGATTTGCAAACCAACTCAGTTCTGTGTGAACAACGAGGGCTCGTACAGTTGTCTGGAGTGTGATCGCTCTTGCAACGGTTGTGATGGCGATGGCCCGGACATGTGCAAACAGTGCGCCGACGGCTACAAGCTGAAAGACGGCAAGTGCCAAGGTAAGTGCATGAAATCCTCACGGCTATTGGTTTTTGGGCTCTGAACTGGTTTAGCAAATGCTTAGAATGTGAATGTTATTAAAAAATACTGCACTTTGTCCATTATATTTACAAAAGAAAAGAGCACTCAATTCATTAAGTCGCCTGTTCTTGGCTTCACTAACACCATGCACATATTTGATTCTCTTTTTCCCATCTCTGATCGAATTCATAAAACCCAACTAAATTCACACAGACGAATCGAACGAGCAACGTGACCAATTCGTGAACGTCACACGTTTCCTCACCTACTTGGGTCTGTGCATTGCCACCTGTGTGATCTTCCAAAGCTCAACGCACATCGCCTACATTGTGGGCGCGGCCGTGGCCATATACATAGCAGCCTCCGAATATTGGCTGAACTCGACGCCCCAGGGAGTTGGCAAACCTGAATTCGATACCAAACAATTAGAGGATATGATTATGAAGTCGCTTTAAGTTAACAATTAGCTCTCTACATGTAGCTCTCTAGTGTTTTATCCGAACAAAAGAAGTTGTTTTAAGTTTTTTAAATGATCGGAAAGTATTTAAGAAAAAATCGTACAAAGCAAATTTACAAGAAACCAAAAAAAAAGTAAAAATGCGAAAAAAATCGAAATCAATTTATTCTATGAATAAATTTCTTTACATATATTTGTTTGTTTTTTAATTTTCTTTCTTTGTCTGTTGTGTTTTTCATTGTTTTGTGTTTATGTTGGTGTTTGTGTTTTGGTTTTTTTTTCTCCCCCACCTTGCAATTCTCACTTCACTTCCGCAGATGAGTCGCAAATGCAACAGGACGACGAAAGTGAAAACAATGAGCTTCCGGAGCATGATCAAGACCAGATGACGAATGAGGTGGCAGACGAAATCAGTGCGGATTCACAGAAAGACGAATTGTGATCTTTGAATTTTCTTTTCCACTAATTTCTATTTAACATTCACTTAGCCAACAGACATGACGATTTAGAAAAGTCCTTAAAATCCAAACATTATCCGAATTTATGGATTACTTTTGTAAGCAGCTACTTTAAGAGAAATTTGCCAAATTATGCTCTGTTATAGTTTTTTACGTCCAGTTTATAAGAGATTCGATTGTATTTAAGTATTTAAGTTGCCTGCTCTTCAAATGTATTATTGTATATTTTCTATGAAAACCAAAACTGATTAAATTTATCGAAATAAAACTCGCAAAATACACAAGTTTTTAACTATTTCTCCTTGTCCTCTGCCTTGGGGTCGACCTTTTCTTTGGGGTCCCTTTTTAACTTTTGGCTCCTGCTTCTCTTCTCCTTTCCTTTGGGTTTCTCCTCCTGTTTGGATTCCTCATTTGCTTTGGGTTCCTCCTTCTCTTTGGGTTCCTCCTCCTCTTGGGATTCCTCCATCTTTTTGGGCTCCTCCTTCTCTCTGAGCTCCTCTTCGCCCTCCTCCAATTCCCGTTCCTTGGCAAACAAGTTGAGCCTCTCGATCCTGATGCGTTCCTCCTCCTCCGCCTCCGGCAACACGTAGCTGCCGAACAAACTGGACTCGTTCAGGACGTGGCCGCCGTCGATCACACCAGCAGCGGCCTCCAGAGCGAGATCCTCCATGTTCTCCTCGCTGATGTCGTCGCACACATGCGACAACAGATAGTTGTCCAGCACGGCCAACGACTCCTGGATGCTGCAATCCGGCTCCGAAACCACGCTGATGTTGTCGACATCGACATGAGCGAGCACCATGGCCTTGGGGCGTTTGCGTGCCGACGCCTTTCCGCCGCCGCCGATGCCCCCGCTCGCACTCGAGTTCGACGAGTTGCAGTCGGTGGAGTCCGTCGAGATCGCATCGTTCTCGAGTATCAACTTGCCGCCCTTGACCACGTAGTTCGGCTCCGACTTGTGGTAGTTGCCGTAGAGCTCCTTCAGTGTCGTCTTCGTCAGATTGAATTCGCGCATGCCGAAGCTGCGGTTCTTCTCCGCCTCGGCGACCTTGCGACGCTCCTCCTTTCGCCGCAGATGCTCGCGCTGTTGGGCCTCCGTCTGGGCCTTGGGCGGGGCCGACTCCGACTCGTCGCTGGAGTTCTTTCGCGACGACCAACCGCTCGAGAAGGACTTGCGTGATCGGCGAATAATCTGGCGGCACTTGTTCGTGATGCCGCCGACGATCTCGGAGACCAGAGCGATCGCGCCCATCAGATAGCCGATGCCCATCAGCAGGAACATGCCCTCCGTGTCTGCTGTGGTCAGTTGTCGCTCCTCCTGGATGCGTTCGCCGAGGGCTCTCGAGGAGCTGGCCTGCAAGAGTTTCCCGCCCGACGAGCGCTGCATCGTCCAGCTGACCTCGTTGCGGATCTTGTCGACGAGCCCACTCTGCTGCGCCAGCAGGATCATCGAGTCGATCTTGCGCTTGTAGACGGCGTTGCGGGGGAAGAGGTAACCGATCTGGAAGAGAGCGAAGCATTCCTCGCTCAGGTGGAGGGCCGAACGACGCGAGATGTTCCTGAAGAAGAGAAAGGGATAATAAAAAACCATTGATTGGAAGTTAGGACATCTCACTCATCGGAGTAATTCGATTGGACCAAATACTCCAGCTGCGACTTGGACCCCAGGAAGGCGTAGTTCCAGAAGAAGCTCTGCGTCACGTTGCCCGATCCCCTCCTCCAGCGCCGACACGTACTCCATCTTCTTGAAGAGCTTTGCGGTGGGCACGTGTAGTCGAGTTGTGGAACCACTTCTCCCAGCCACTGTTGTCCAAGGTGCCCGACGCGAAAGAAGAGGCCCAAAAGATCCAACACCGAGTCGACGGTGTCGGGAAAGGCGGGCAGGGTGACGAACGCAATGATCGAGCCGGTGTAGCAGGCCGTGATGATGATCGTGAAGATCCAATAGGAGCCGATCAGCAGGCGGGTCGACGTCTTCTGCGAGTTGCCCCACGAGTATTGGCCGGAGAAGGTGAAGCTGTTGGTGAACATGCCGAACACGTACCAGAACATGTTCTCGATCTCGCCCCAGTTGCCGATCAGATGCTTCAGCGAGAGGCGATCGGTGTAGACGATCGGGAAGATGGCGCCGAGGTAGACGCAGGTCAGGGCGACCCCAGACGGGCCACTGGAAGGGACCCATGATGGCGCGATATCTTTGAAATTGATATGTGAAAAGAATTTGTGAATGATTTGAGTAATGGATCTAGAGGGAAAACTCACTTAGGCAGGCCTTCGAGGCGAGTGTGATGAAGGCGGCGCAGTCCTTCGAGTGGCCCACGGACATCTCCGTCTCGAGCAGGCGATCCTCGGTGACGTAGATGCCCGACATGGCCACGTCGATCGAACCGCTGAGAATGTGATTCTGCATGGCCTCAGGAACCCTGGAAGTGGAGTCAAGAGAAGGACATTAAGTAGAAGGAAGATAAAGCAGGAGGAGGAAAATAAATCAGTGATTACAAACCCTCTAATGCCCGGCCTGCGCGGCGGCTCCGTGATCTCGATGGAGAAATTCAACTTGGCCGCGATTTCCTGCAGCAATCGATACTCGACGCCCTCCCACCGGACCCCGGTCGTTCCCGTCGAATCCAAGATGTTGATGCGAAAGACGAAGGGCGGCTGATTGGCCGCGCCCACCTGGAAACGATGGCCGGCGAAGCCGTTTTCGAATTTCGGCGGAAAGAGGTTGATGTGTGGCCGCGAGAGCATGCCACGGATCCAGCTGGTCAGGACGACGGGCGTATTCGAGCCCAGGCCGTCGGCGTAGAGTTTGTGCGTGTAGAGGACGTAGGGACGTTCCTGCAAGAGGGGGGAGAAGAAGCGAATGTCAATAATCTGGAGTCAAGAACCCAAGATCATGAAGCGAAAATCAAGAACTAAAAGTAAAAAACTGAAACTGTAAAACTGTAAGTCAAGAATCGAAAGTTAAGAACCGAAAGTCAATACTCAGAAGTCAAGAATCGGACCGGAATCAAGGAAACCGGAAATCAATAACCGAAAGTCAAGGGCCTAAAGTCAAGAACTGAAAATCATGAACCTGAAATTAGGAATTGAAAGTCAAGAAACGAAAGTCATGAACTCAAGGTAAAGAATCGAAAGTTATGAATCGGATGCAAAGAATCGAAATTTAATAATCGAAAATCATGTATCGAGTCAATAAGAGAAAGTTAATAACCGAGTATAGAACCGAGAGATAAGAACCGAATATCTAAAACCAGAAATCCACTAACGAAATCTCTTCTCACCCTCATCGGATCGGCCATCAGGGACTCGCCGATCACCAGCAGGTTGACGATGTTCGAGGACAAATCCGAGGAGAGGAAGTCGCGCAGTTTCCACTGCGAGGAGCGCGAGATGACGACCACGCGGCTGTCCGTCTGGGAGCCGATAATCTTGCGCGTCATCATCGGGATCGGACAGGAACAAAATGTAGCTCTTGCAGTTGTTGTCCATGTGGCGGCGGAAGAGCGGGTTCCGGATCTGATAGCGATCGTTGATGTCACCATGGTAGAAGGTAACGGGAATGGTCTAGATTGATTGAGATTGAGAAAGAGAGCGATAACGTGATGAAGAGAAGAGCTTTCCCAACTCCGACATACCCTGAAGAGCAACTCGAGCACCTTGGCGTCGGACTTCTGCACCTGACGATCGTAGTAAATGATCGGCGGACACTTGACCAAATACTCGGCGGCGATTTTGTTGATCAGAGCCACCAGCGAATTGCGCTGACCGTCGTTGTCCGCCTCCATGTGGAACTTGTTGGCCAGAATTTCGGCCCGAGGCTTCGGGTGCCCCTTGAAGATCGCCTCCACTCGACGTCGTGGTCTGTCGCGTTCTCGATCGCGTTTTGATCTTCCGAAAAGTTCCGGATTCAGGCCGAAACGTTGAATGAGCCGTCCACTGGGACCCCCAGTGACCTTCAGGCCATCTTCCGCTTCGACCAGGGACCAGGAGGAGACTCCGTTCAGGACTCCAGCTAAGAACAGCAGTCTCAGAAACACCACCAACATCCTCTTTGTTGTCGTTCCGGACGTGTTGACACCGTGGAAAAACTTTAGCTTTTGGTCTTCTTCGCCGTTGGCCACCGATATTTATCGTCGAGCCATCGGGTTTTTTTTATCATCGACAAAGCGATATTTATCGCCCAGCGGAGGAGGTTTCGTCCTGCGAATTATCATTAACGGGAGCAACTCGCACGCCATGGGTCGCAACCTCTTAATTAACGGCCCATCGTCTGGTTGTAGCAATTGTTGTTGTTGTTTATGATATCGGTTTATAATTTAACTGCGAACACCTGCAGCCAGTTGGAGTGGTGTTGCTCTCTTGTGAAGGGTAGGATGGGGTTACCTTGGATTGAACTTGAAAAAAGTAGGGCGTTTTTAATAGAGGAGCGAAATCAGGTCTCAATCAATGGGAGTCAGAAAGTGGAACGCCGGAAGAAATCACGGATAACAACTCTTTAAGGCTTAGGTAAGGTTCGTGCGAACGGAAGAAAGGTCAGCAACCGTACAAAGGAAACTCTAGTAGAGAATAAACCGAAGAATTGAATTTCAAGAACTTTAATTTAAAGAACTTTAAATTAATACCCATATACTTAAAGATAACTTTCTCTAAGTGACTCAATTAAAACACATAGTATTATTTTATTTATTAATATTATTTATTTATTTTTAGTTAATTTTACACGATTTTCCAGCACAAAATACTTCGTTCACTCAGTAAAATATTTGATCAATTGTTTCGATAAAATTTCAACTAGAGTTTGTCATGAAATGAAATGAAATTTTTATCAATGACGTTTTTTCAAATAATACTTGCAATTTTTTGATAAGAAATAATTTTAAGATTTTCTTGAAAAATATGTTTTTTTTTCTTAAAAATAATAAAAAATAAAAATTAAATAACTTATGGAATATAATTTCAAATGCGAACTGCATGCATTTAAGAGTGTGTGAGCAGTGTGTTTGTGTGGGTGTGTTTGAGTATATGTGTCCTTCTATCCTTATATTTTGCATAGTTTTTAATTTTTACATAAAACAGACATTTTTACATTAACATTTACTGGGTTTCGTTAAACGGCAAAACATTGGCAATCGTTTAAACGTGGCTCTCATGTGAATGACTTATTTTTACATTTAGCTTTCTATTTCACTATTTTCCTGTATTATCATTTATTTCAGCATTCAATGCTACTTGCAGGCAGTATTTCATTTACTTAACGAGTACTTGTGTATTTCTATTCGTATATATTTTTTAATTACCCTGTAACACTCTAGGACTTCCCTTAACTTGGCTCAAACTCCAATTCGATTTACACTAAAGTGTTAGTAGTCATATTACAATAACAAATACAATTACAAATACGATTAAAATTACATAGGTAATGAACGTGAGAAACATGCTATAAATTTTTCAAATGTAGTGAATTTTCAGTTACAATCTACGATAACGAATACAAGAAGTTTAAGGTTCAGCAAAAATTAATTGCTCACAGAATGAAAACGAAATTTTTAATGCAAATGGTAGACATTTAAAGAAGGTTTTTAAAATACAAATATAATTAAGATATAAAGTATAGAAGAGTTAGATATAACGTTATAAAGATATAATAAACATGCATTATAGTTGGAATAATTAGAATTTGCTATTCACTATTGAGAGAAAATAAAATTTTAAGTTTAGACAGAAGTAAGAAAATTATGACATAAGTATTTTAAGGTAAAAAGTATTCTGCAAAAGTAGAAAAGTGATAGAAGACGAGTTAAAGAACGAAGATCAGAGTTGCTGATAAGAGAATATACTAATTAACAAAGGGCTGATTGACGGAGTAGCATATAAAGTATTATAGAATAGTAGAAAAGATTATAAAGGTCCATGGATTAAGAAAAAAGAGTTGAGGAATTGGTATTATGACATTATAATAAAATATTTAATTATTGGTTTGAAATGAAAATTATAGAAGAATAAGAGAGATATTTGACAAGAGGAAACAAGAAGAATATAGACCAAGAAAGGAAAGATAAAAGAAAAAGAAGGAGTTCTAGAAAACTACAGATTGAGAGAAGTTTCGAATGATCTCGAGGAGTGGTTCTACTGCTAAAGAAGAGCTTACATATTAAGGAGTAGTGAATGGATTGGTATGTGGTTTTGTTTGTTCTATCACATCAATTACAATTATTCATATTACGTTAATTCGTTAATTTTCTGTGAGTTATTCTCTCGTGTTTATTCGCTCAAAAAATAATTACAGAAATATTGCGAATTTGAGAATTTGTCGTTTATTTATCGTTTATCGATTGTCTTACAAACTAAAATATACGTTTAATACTAATATTGCGCTCAGGGTTGGCCATGTTGCTCAATTAAAACTAGAGAAAAGAATTGCGAATAATTACAAAATAATAAATATCAATTTTCATCGTCAACATCAAGAATAAATAATCAATCAAACAATATATCAAACTATACATCAATTCAATTTTGCGAATTCAATAAATTTTGCGCACTAATTCAACAAATTATTTTGCTAACTATTTTGTGAATAGATTAGTTCAAGAAAATAGTAAGAAAGTAGAGAAAGTAAGAAGTAAAAGGGAAGTAAATACAATGGTTGAGTGAACTCGATATTTTGTGCGTCGAGGGTGCGATGATCGATGGACGGACAGACAGACAGACGATGGGGCGAACACCTTATGTCGTCGTCGTCGTCGAGTCATCGATTTCGTTGTCGATGCGCGAGGAGCGGATGCCTGTCTTGCCGGTCCACGGATAGATGTCCGGACATGGCTGGCAGGTCTTCATGTAGCGCACGCCCGACTTGTGCCACAGATTGCAGACCTTCGGGTTGTTGCAACGCTTCGGACGATCCTGATTGAGGGGAAATCAACATCATTAGCACATTGAGCGAGAAATAAAAGGAAGACCGACTCACCGAGTAGTCGCACTGGAATGGCTGGAAGGTGTTCATCCTGGAGATGGGGGTTGGGTCGCGCACCCATTGCAGCGCCTGCCAGTTGGTGACGATCCAGACATCGGGCATCGCGTTGATCGCGTCCAAGAACTTGATGAAGCCCTCCTTGTGGTGGGGCTGCGTGAACCAGGCCGCATGGTAGAACAGACCGAAGGGAGCTCTGTGGGGATTGAGTAAATCCACATTATACAAGGTCGCAATTTTATCCTGATTTATCTCCACATACCTGTTGGTCGTGTAGTGACGTTCGAAGTTCTTCATGATCATCTTGTAGACGCCATCGGCCTCGCTGGGGTTCGAGCACGCGTCACCCATGGAGCAGCGGCCGCCATTCAGATCCTGCCACATCACCATCGGCACTTGCCACACTCCCGGGTAGGATCGCGTCGGACATGGCGGAATCATGCAATCGTGGAAGATCTTGTAGTCAAGGGTGTAGGGCCACGAGGGTGGACGATTCTCGTACACCGGCATCGAGGAGTCGTAGGTGAAGTTCGAGTCGTAAAGCATTTTGTACATCTTGTTTCCGCCCACCGACAAGAAGGGGGCTCGCATGCCACGCACATCGGACAACTTGACGCCTCCGTATGCGGCCAGAACCTCACGTTGGCCAGCGATTTCTCGGGTCCATTTCTTTTGCGAGAACTGTTCGCCGAAACTGTGGCTGTTTATCGGAGAGGAGATAATTAGAGAGAGTATTAGAAATTTGAAGTTTTTTCTGGTTCGCAAAACCAAAACCGAAGCCAAGTTTAAAGGACCAGAAAATCAAAAATCAAAGTGTGCGAATATTTTTGAGCGACAGTGTTAGTTGGGCCGTGGACTGTGTGAGTGTGGTAAGTGTATTTTTTATACAATTCTTATGAATCGAGTTCATTTAGATAAAGGAAATAAAAAAATAAATGTAATTTTGGATAAAGAAAAATAATAACAAAATAAATATAAAGTTTTAGTGTATGTATATGTGGGCTTGAATTATAGTGTTAAAAAAAAATAAAGCTATTGTGAAGTGAATATCATAAAATGAGAAGAGTGTGGTGTTTGGAAAATAAATATTATGAGGTGAATTTCACAATAAAATTAAAAAATGTTCAAAAAATAAAATCCATAAAATAAAATAAATGAATTTATAGGGATCATTTAATTGGAAAAAAATATAATCTATATGTAGTGAAGTTTGTGTGTTTGAATTAAAAATTTCTATAAATAAACTTAATGAGTTGAATTTGAAAAAAATGTTGCTTATAGGGTGAATTTCGTGTGTGATGAATATATGAAAATCGCAAAATACAAAGAGTTTCTAGAGTTACTGGTGCGCTGCAGAGGCGTGCTTTATAGTATATCGCTATCTCACTCATTCTGTACGAATGGTGTTGTGTGTGCTTGTCACTTGTTGTTGTTGCAGATAGATTGTTGCAATAATTGTTGGTGTTGTTGTTTTTGTTTGTTGTTGTTGTTATAATAATGCAGTTGATACTTACGATATCGTATGTGATGCCATCTCATGGCCATCGGAGTAGAGATTCTGGACCTGACTGTAGTCGGTCCATTCGTGCGACACGTAGAAGGTCGCCGTGATCGGGCAGCCGTTGGGGTTGACACGCCCCTTTTCGAAAAGATCAATATACAATTGCTTGTTCAGATCGTTCACCGAGTCGTCGAAGGTCAACAGAACGATTTGTGGGACGGTCTCCACAGGCAGCTCGCCTTTAATCGCACACACACATTACATCGCGTTATCGATATTGATATCGTGCAATCGATAACAATTCGATATGTGGTGGTTTTGTGGAATTTTTTTCGATTTTTTTTTCGATATGAGATGTGATGTGGTTATTGGATATATGATATGTGATAGGGACATGAAAGCAAAAAGAGAATAAATCGATTGATGAGAAATTTTTGGTATTTTACAAAATCGATCGCTGAAAGAGAAGATGAACATATCGAGAAACGATAACGATAACCAGTGACGATAAAATAAAACCGACAAAAAGAAAAACTAGAAACGAAAACGAGGACGAGAGCGATGAGAAGAGATCCTAAAACTTTCAACACATGCGATGACGAATAGTACAAGTGAGAGGAGGAGTTGGAGTGGGCGGCGGAGAAGTCAGGGGTGGGCCATGGACCAGATGCGGATGCAGGTCGGTCGGTCTGCTGCTCGCAACGAAACTTACGACACTGAGTGCGAGGCCATCTCGTGTCCGTCCGCATACAGATCCTGGATCATGCCGTAGTCCGTCCACTCGTGCGACACGTAGAAGGTCGCCCGGAGTGGGCAACCGTTGGGATTCTTGCGCGTCTCGTTGTCGAACAGCTCGCCGTACAGTTCGATGTTCAGCTGGCTGACGGCGTCGTCGAACGTGATCAGCACGATCTGAGGCGTCTCCTCCACCTTGAGGTCTCCTGCTCCGAAGAGATTTATTTTAGGTTTCCACAAAACAAGAAGTCAAAGCCAAAATGTTTAATCCTTTGGTGGGTTCAACACGTTGAGCTGGTGGGAAGGAAAAAAGAAACCTGGCGAAGGGTTTTGATTGCTTACCGGGAATTTCCTTGCCACCGCAGTAGCAGTCGGGCAGCAGGCAGACGTCCTTGCGGCACTTGGCGGCCGCCTTGTCGGGGGTCGGTTGCGGGTACAGGGGCTCGGGACGCGAGGGTGGGTTCTTGTAGATGTCGACGAACTCCTGCGCCTTCGACACAATCGATCCAGAGGGCTTCAACGTGGGGCGAGTCCGACTGCGTGGGTTTTCAAAAATAAATTAAATTCCAAATTAATTATAAATAATAGAAGATCACTTACGGAGGATGGGTTCCGCGATTGCTGGTCACCGGGGCTGGGAGATCGCGATCTTGGTTGGCATAGTGAGAACCTCCGCGATTTCTATTGCCATTGGTATTGGTTCTAGAGCGGGCGTAAATTTTTTGTAAAGATTAAAAGGTTTCATATGAGTTACGGTTTTCATTTAAGATTCGATAGAAAAAAACATTGAGATCGAGTACAAGGTTAAACAAACATTGACATTAATAACAAACATGTAAGATAAATACAAAAGTACTTCAACATAATACAAACATATCGAACAACACTCTACAGATGTCGTTGCAAACAAACTAATGTTAAGACTATATTAATATCTAAACTAATAGCAATGAGTTAGACTAAGTTGACTAATGTGGTTCTAATGATGGCTTTGTACAATGATAGGCTTAATCGATAACCCATAAATTAGTGATTAGAGATTATTTACAAACTGCAATTACAAATAATTACAATAATTACACAAGGCTAGAAAAAAGCAAAAAACATAGTTAAGAAAAAAGCTGCAAGTGTTTAGAGAGAAAATATTAAATACAACATGAAACATAAAAGTATAGTTAAGAATAGTCTTCCCCCATCCGTATAGGATACAAAACAACAACAATGCTATTGAACATTGCAATGATATAGGTCATACAGAAGACTATAGATGATATAGATGACTATAGGTCTCATGGATCGTAGACTGATGATCCTGTAGAATACTATAGATGTGTGCTATATAGCGATATAGTGCGGAAGCAGTGAGAACCAAGAAGTGTGTGAACAGTAATTTCTTGATTTTGCTCAGTGTAATTTTGTAGATGGTGATTTGGTCGTGTGGAAGTGATGATTTCGGGTTTCTTGTGGTTATTTTTTTCGGGATGGAGGTTGGTTAGGGGTCGTTGGATGAGATGGAGAAGCCAGGTAGGAAAATTTTTGGAAAATTATATGGGGTTTTAATAATGGTTATAAGAGATTTGAGGACGTTAAGGAGAAAATATCACATGGAAGGTAGGAAGGGGTGAGACAGAGCAGATTTTGTGGCGTTTTTTATTTTTACTTGCTGCGGGTTAATTTTGGGGTATTTTTTGTTTATTGTAGAAGGTGCATTATATTTGTTTATTTTTCGTAGAATATTTTGACATCGGCTCGAACTACTTTTGAAGAATAGTGCAAGAGGAGATTTTGTTGTTGATTTCTATAGTTAGCTGGAAACATCTGGGCGTATCTTTGGGGATTATTTTACACAATTAAAATGGTTCGAATCGCGTTTAAAATAACGAACTTTCATTAAAACAATGCTTTATTTATTGTTTTCTAGATTGTATTTTTATGTTTAGACCGACGATGTACGCTGACTTAAATTCTACAATAATTTTTGTAAATAGTTTGTTTTCTGTTAATTTGATATATTATTGGTGAACTCTGTTGTTCTAAGTCTTTTTATTTTTAATTTAAATTCATTACTTTTACTCCTCATAATATTCGTTCACATACAATAATCACTGAGACTTTCATCATATTTTTCTATATATAAGATTATCACAATTCTTTATGCTGGTGGTAATTTAGTGGTAATTAAAAGTTTTCATCTTAAATTATAGCCCGAGAGCAGGAGAGGAGGAAAATCAAATGTTAATTATTAATAGTCGCAATAGAGAAGATTATATTGAATCTGGTAAGAAATTATCATAGAATAATTATGGGAAGAACTTTTGAGACGAATTCGATTATTGATGATGGTGAAGAGAAAATGATGACCTCCTTTGGAAAATGGTATAAGGCCTAAGGGGAGCATCTCACAACCTATGACCTATATAAGAAATTTCTATCGGCACTTTTAGACAAATTCCAAGTGAAAGAATGCGGTAGACAAATTCTATGATCATCGATTATAGTGTCGTCAGAGGCCTTCTGGCCTAATGGGTCTACGATGGGTCGATTATAGCGATGATCGTGTGATAGAGGGTTAATAATAATCAATATTGCTTCGTTCTACTGCTTCTCAAACTGTTAGATGTGATTCCTGCGGTGGTGGGGAAAAACCAATTCATATTTTGGTGCAAATTTCAATTAAAAGTGCAAACTAACAACTAATTTAATTCTCGGTTCTCAAATGCTATGTTTACACAAACTATTAGCGTGTACGAGCGAGAGAGAGAAGGATGGATAGAGATAGCATGAGAAAAATCTAGTTATTTGATCTAATGTGCAACTAAAACAAAAGACTAATAAAAAATAAAAAATCAACTAAAAGAACGAAAAATGAACAAAACTAGTTAAACTTGGCCACCACCAGCTAAAAGACTTTGTTTGTTTTATGACTTCATATTTTGAAAACGATTCTTGATTTTTGAAATATTTGTGTTCTGAAAAAAATTATTTGTTGTGGATAAACTTAATTTTTTTTGTGTTTTGAAATACTGATGAAAAAATAGAACTCTGGTAATTAAATTTATTTTACCAATTTTTCTTATTGAAATTAGCTTTTTAATTATTTTTTCTATATATTCTGAATATTAATAATAGTATAATCTTTTAAGAACATTAAGAATTTCAGCGTACATCGAGGAAAATTAAAATTATAAAATTTTTAATTTAAAATGAATAAAAATACAAATCTAGTGATTAGGTGTTGAGATAATTATTTTAATGAAAATGCATTTTTTATTGTGCTTTTGCAAACGACATAAACCGGGTGAGGATTACGAACGGCCGTGTGGGGACGACCCCAGAGCCAGGAGCGGAAGTTGAGTTTAGGATATTATTGGAGAAAATATGCCAAATTTCGAAACTACGGTAATTTTGAAGAAAGATTACTTAAAAAAAAACAAACACAACATTGTAAGAGAGAGAAAGAGAAAGTAATAGAGATGGTTTTGAACCATGACAGTACCTCGAGGGGATTTCGTTGCACTTGGCATTCGACGTGCTGTCGGAGCATTTGACAGCGCCAGCGGCGGAAGCAGCGACAACAGCAGCGGCCACGGGGTGGGGAGGAGGTGCCAGCGGCGGCGGCACCACCACCGTTGGCGCCAGCAGAGGCAGCGGCCTTTGTTCTGCTCGCGGCTGCGGCGGCGATCGACGTCTTGATGGCAGTTATTGACTCTTGAGGCCCGCTGGGTGGCCGGGGCCGGACTCGGCGAGGGGGCGGCGGAGGGCGTGGCGTCGGCCACGGAGGAGTGGGAGGGAGAGAGGTATCGTGTGGTGCTACTGGGGAGGGAGGAGGCGGTTTCAGAGGCGTGGCTGGGGGGTTTGGCGTGAGTGGGCGGGGAGTAGACGCGTGTTGTCGCCGGCGAAGACGTCGAGCGAGGACTCGTGGAGGAAGTCGTTCTCGGGTGTTGTTGTGGTGGTCGTCGTCGACGTTGTTGTTGTCGTCGTTGTGGGCGTGGTGGTGATGGGGGCGGCTGTGGTCGACGTCGTCGTCGTCGTTGGTTGTGAGGTAGAGGTTCCTGATCTCCTGAACGGCGGCGCTGACTTCGCCACCGGCTCCGACGCCGCGGAAATCATTGACGACAAACTGCGAGGCGTCGCTGTCGTCACCGCTCTCGTCGCTGCCGGCGAGGAATTGTTGCAGCTGCTCCAGCACCGAGGCGGCGGCCGCCCGATACTTGGCCGACGATGGTCGGCCCGAGCTGGACACGAGGTAGCCGGCGTTTTGTAGACTCTCCGCCAGATGGCGCTCCGAAGTCGTCTGGCGGTATTTGGAATTCGAGAAGAAATGCTTCAGCGGGCGATCGGTGATGGCGACAACCTGCTCGACTGCGGCGGCCGATGACGTTTCCGCCGACCCGCGCTGGCCTTCGATGCTGTTGTCCTGCTGGCCACGCCCCTGGCCCAACGGGTAGGCGACCAGGGCTTCGGCTCGGGGTCCACTCTCTCGAGTCGCCTCGGCTCGCGATCCGTCCCCTTCGGGTCGAGCGGCTTCGACTCTCGATCTGTTCTCTTCGTGTCGAGTCGCCTCGTTCTCGCTCGGTTTGCGATGGAATGACTTTTGCGTCTGCGTCGATGTCGACTTCGGCGTCACCGCCTGCTGCTGCTCGCTCTTGAACAGCTGATATTTCTCGCGTGCCTTCTGCGCTGACGCCGCGGTGCCGCGTTGACTCGGCAACGTCGCGATGCGCGCTCGCTGCGCCTTGCGTCGGTAGGCGGCGGCCTTGGCTGGAGTCGGAGTGGGCGTGGCATCCAAAGATCCGGCTGCTCCTGGGAATCGGAATTTGGGGGCGTAAGTCGTCGGCTCATCGTTGTTGTTGTTGTCGGGTGCCGACAGCGTGGCCGCCGTGTAGCGCGAGCGACCGCGCGGGGCGACGACGCCGGCGCCGAAATCGGGACGCGGGTCGCGCCAGACGCAGTGCCGAGGTGACCAGCACCGTCGACATGGAGTTCGTCGTCGGCGTAGACGTCGTCGTCGACGTCGTCGTCGATGTCGCGGTCGTCGTTGTTGTTCGCACCGCAGCCGGGCCGAAGCCGCTCTGCAGCTGCGCCACAGACGATGCGTTGCGACCACCGCTGCTCGACATGCTGGCCAAGATGGCGTCGCTGATGCTGCGCGATGGCAGCGAAACGGACACTGGCAGCGACGCTGACGTCGTCGTCGTCATTGGCGATGGAGACGTGATCAGGAAGTAACTTTGTTTGAACGATTTCGCACTCGTATTCGGCGCGTAGGCGGGCGTCGGCGACGGACTGCGCGGCTTCGACGTGCTGCTGCGGATGGCGTTGACGCTGAAGCGCTCCTCCTTGTCCTTCTCCTGCAAGATCGTTTCGAGACTCTTGTATGGCGAGACAAAGCGACTGTTGGGGATGCCCGTCGTTTTGCTCAGGCCATCCTTGAAGATGGAGGCACGAGCCGTGAAGGTCTGAACGGGTCGATCCGTTGTGGGCGTCGGCACTGGCGTCGTCGTCGTCGTGGTTGTTGTCGTTGTGGACGAAGTCGTCGTGGTTCGTGGCTGCTCAGCCTCTGCCGTCGTCGTCGATTCCGGGCGGCCGAAAGTCGGGCGTCCGTTTCGCCAGACGCGCAGGGGTGGGGCGTATGTTGTGGGTACAAAGATCTCATCTTCCAGACCCAAGGACTCCTCGGTTGTCCTGAAGAAGGGAACCATGTAGGGTCTTCTGGTGGTCGTCGTTGTTGTTGTTGTGGTTGGTCTATAAGTGGTGCTTGTTGTTGTTGGTCTATGAGTGGTGCTGGTTGTTGTTGGGACTGTCGTTGGCCGCACTGTCGTCGGCCTATACGTCGTTGGAATCGTCTGTGGATTCGCCGTGACCACCGTCGGCTTTCTCTCGTAGATCGGGCGCGACGTTTCCTCAACGGGAGCCGCGGGTTCTTCGGCTTCTTCATAAATTTCTGGTGCTTCCTCAACCTCCACCGGTTGTTGGGCCCTCAGACTGAACCCATTGGAGCCTGTCTGCAGGCTGTACTTGAAGTTATTCCCATCGACCAGCGACTCAGTTCGCGGATATCGACTCGTTGTGCTCGTGCTCGACGAGCTGCTGCTGGCGCCGCTCATGATTTCAAAGTAAAGCCCTTCTTCATCCTCCGCGGTTTCCTCCTGTGGCGATTGAGTTCTTGGAGTTCCCCGACCGTGGTTGGAGGACGTGGCTGGAGGGCGGAAGCTTTGAGGTTCCACATCCGATAGCACGAAGCTCTGCAGACGTTTGCGCTGAAGCTCGCTGTAGCCCGCTGTCGACTCCTCCGAACTCGACGCACGTTCCTTCGAACGATCCTTGAACGACGACTTTGCACCCGATTTTCCTCGATATTCATTGGACACTAACGATGGCGATGAGGCTTCGGTATTCTTTGTT
Source organism: Coelopa frigida (assembly GCA_017309665.1). NCBI lineage: Eukaryota > Metazoa > Arthropoda > Insecta > Diptera > Coelopidae > Coelopa > Coelopa frigida. The sequence continues at coordinate 19,692,944 of CM029565.1, read as the reverse complement.
CGCGACGGTTTCTCGGTGTTCGCTCGCACGAGGTTGCTTCGCGGACTCGTGCCGAAGCCTTCGCCCCCGTATTTGTTTCCCCCGCGCTGTGGCTCCGCCGTCTGGACGATGTTGATGTTCTGACTGGCATCCGAAATGGTTTCAACCTGATGTTGATGGTGACTCAGACTTTGGTGACTTTGACTCTGGTGACGATGGACGCCGGCCGGTGTTGGATGCGGGTTGGAGGGCGGTGTCTGCTGACTGACCACCGAGCGACTTTGAGTCTGGGCGACAACACGGACCAGGGACTCGGGTCTCGAGGGAGCGGTGGGAGTTGGGGTCGTTGTGGTTGTTGTTGTTGTGGATCGTGGGATGTGGGATGGGATCGTGGTGGTCGGTAGTCGGTGGGATTGTGGTGAGGGTGATGATGAGGGTGGTGGTATTGGGTGGTTTTGTTGTTGTTGTTGTTGTGGGGACTTTTTGTGAATTTTGTTTGCATGCTGTTTGGATCTGTTGGAGAAATCCACATTTGCCATTAATGTTAGTAGAAACGATTCGTTGCGATTGGCGATCGCATTTGATATGAATTCTTGTTCTTGTTCTAATTCTAGTCGTTGTTGTTGTGATAATAATATTGGTAATTCTTGTTGTTGTTGTAGTTGTTCTTGTGGTGGTGGCAGTGGTGATGGTGATAGTCTACCGGTTGTTAGAGTGTTTTGATTATTAGTTCTACTACTCGTCCTTGGCTTGCCAAGACTTATGATGATTTCCTCAATTTCGTGATCATCTGCATCAATTTGCGGCGATTGCAATCTGTGAAATCGTGAGTGGAAGCAGTCGAAGCAGGGGGCGAGGGAGACAGACGACAGAGGGGTGGCAGAGAGTGAGAAAGAGGAGAGAGAGAGGGACAGGGAGAGACAGATGAAGATAGGGCAGATCGGGTCATAGTTGAAAACGATATATAGAAATTGACAGAGTAAGAGAGATAGATATGATAGATATGGTAGGAGATCGAAAGACAAATTGACAGGGAGGAAGAAGATATAGAAAAGAAGAGGAAACATAGACATGAAGGCAGGTAAAGAAGAACAAGGATAGAAATTAATAGTATTTAGGAGCAGGTAGAGTGAACGAAAAAGGGACAAAAGACAAGGTCAAGTGAGAATCGGGGAAGACACAAAACAAAAACATTAATTATTTTCATAATCATCATTTAACAAGAGATAATTTAAATCAGACGATTTATATATAAATAATTAAAATTCAACATTATAAGGTAGGAAACATGTTCATAATATCATTTTGATCAGACTTTTCATTAGGTTTTTAGGACATCTTAAAAAAAATATCTTCATAGCAATAAAAATCGTAAGGATTTCTAAAATGAAAATAAAATTTAGTATGTTCCTATAAATCAGACTAATTGTCAGGTTTATGTCGAGATTATTGCAATATATCATATTGAGAAATTTATTCTAGGGGCCATATAATTCTAGGGCCAATAAAAATCAAATTCCATTCACTGTCGCTCAACCCACTTTTTCGAGCTCTTCGGTGGTTCATTACCTAGTTCATATATTTTAAAATTGTATTTAAAAGCAATGCTGAAACTGATTTCCTATAGTTAAAGAGAGACAACACAAAGACATGCACATGCTTCTCTTACGATCTGATTTGTAGACATGCTCATTCTGGGGGGCGGGATTAAGACAATGGTAATATTCATGCAA
>CM029565.1:19478035-19691132 GCA_017309665.1 Coelopa frigida | reverse complement strand
TTTTTGATTCTGGTAATGATACTCTATCTTCGGAGTCATAATTGCAGATTTGAATTGCAAATACCGGTTTGCAGATCATTTTTATAAGCAAGGACCTCAAGTGTACATTTTTATTTTTTGAAAAAAAAAAAATCATTATAAATTCTATATACTATATATCAAGAAACTATCCTTTTTTACGTGATCTTTATTTACAAATATTTATATTTTTAACTTATTCCGTTTACCATTAACCTTCGGTCACGCGAAGTTTCACGAAATACTGCGATTCCTCTAACAGGTGTTTTTAGCAAAAGCACGAAAAGTTCACAGTCCAGGAAGTTACCGTTTATTTTCCTCTGTTTTTATAGAAATACCTGATTTTGTGATCAGTGCTGACAAAGCTATTTTTATTTTCGAATTAGTACCATTAGCCAAATGTACCACATTACCCTATTTTCCCATATATATATTTTTATGATTTTCATTTATTAGATTTAGCATTAATTTTATTTTCAGATTTAAGATTTTGCCTCATTCTGAATAAATTATGAATATGAATCGCTATGATTCCACATTCCACGAGTCCACATCAGCGATGCCAACTACACAGATATTTCCGTGTTCTACGGAAATTTTACCCCTTGGCGGACACACGGAAGTTTGCGTTAAAATTGCTCAAATCTACGGATATTTCACTTCGAAAGATTTTTCTAATATGTCTAAAAAATGTTTGGTTTTGTATATATTTTCTAAGAAAATGATCAAATTTTGTATTTTTTATGAAAATTATCAAATTTTGAATTTTCTATGAAAATTATGAATTTTTTAAATTATATTTTTTCAATCCTATATATAAAAATAAGTTGGATTTGGTTTTGTCAGCGATGATGCGCTCAAAAATAGAGGTTTTTTTAGTAAACACGGAAATACACGGATATTTTCAGTGTATCGCACGGATTTTTCCTCTCTTTGAGTTGGCATCGCTGGTCCACATATATGTGTCTTTAGCATGGTTTAAGTGTGCTTTTTTCAGATATTGAGGGGTAAAATTTATTACCAGGTCCTTTTATTTTTCAACTCCCCACATTTTACCCATACATACCGACCCCCTATCTGCCCCCCTTCTTTAGGTCCCCATACAAAATGATAATTTTTCATACATTGCTAAAAATCACCCTAACTATCCAGGAGTTTTTCCTAAGGAGCTCAAATGTATTACCAGGCCCTATTATTTTATTACCCCCAACATTTCACCCATACATATCTACCCCTTATATGCTCCCCTTCTGAAGGTCTCCATACAAAAACTCAAAAATTAATAAAAATGTAGAAAAAAACCTCATAACTCCCCCGCTGTGACTCGTAGATGGGTCAAATGTATAACAGGACCTAATTTTTTCTAACCCGACATTTCACCCATACATACCTACCCCCTATCTGCCCCCTTTCTGAGAGTCCACATATAAAAAACTCATCAATGTGAGATTTAATGTATTAAATAATGCTATTGAGTTATATTAATGTTAAAATTTATATGTAAGAAAATTTATATAAAAGATATGCTAAGAATTTATATAAAAGTTAGACCATATTGTATTGGCACCAAACGGAACGTTGATTGTTACAGTTTATCTCTCCTCTTGTTTATGATTGTAATATTTTAATGATAAATTTTACGATGATAGTATTAGGCTAAAAAATGTGTTTACTGTTTATACAGTTAGTTTAAGTTCTAGCTTAAGACTATTTTATAAATTGGAAATAAGAAAGAAATAATAAATAATTAAAATCTGTTTTTTTTATGTATTACTTCAAGTTTAAAAATTTCAATATGTACCAAATATTTCAATTTTTGGATGGCTGTAATAATGTTTTATGTAAACCAATTTATTTTGTAATGATGAACTTTACTTTTTTTTTAGCTGACATTGCAAAAAACAGAGCCCCATATAAATAATAATAAACGATTTGGAATATGACATCATAAAAAAATTTTGTAAGAGGAACAAGAGATGACTTCAAATGATAGGTAGCAAATATCGAGTGGCTACTTTAAATATTTGATGAATTCAATTTGAAGCTTTTTTACACACACAACCGAACATTTTCACTACAACATTGAAGCGGTATAAGAAGTTTCCAATTTTATTACCTCTGGTCCTCAGCACCCGTCGGCAGTCGTTGCGGGGATGTCGTTGTATGCTCTACATTGTAACGAACGTACCGAGCGTCGAACTGCGCGACAACCGAACCGGTCGTCTAAAACTCTCAGAGTCGGGGTGGAAATCGACTGAACTTCAAAAACTCGTGGCGGGCTCTGCACGCCTAGCTATGCTTCAGCTGAGCTCAGGGAAAATGGGGGTGGGATCTTGCCACTAGCCCAAGAGGTGAATAATCTGCGATCGTACAAAAGTAAGAACAAAAAGTTTTGGTGCAGAGAAAAAAAAAAACTAAGGGTTGACAACACGTACAAGTTCCATCGGACTGACTCGAGGGGAAAGGGGGCAGATGTTATTTCCCTTTCCGGTCTTTACCCACCCAACCTACTAACGACTACTAAACTTGCGACTCGTTAGCCCATGAAAGACGAAAGTCTAGCTTGGTCTCATTCTGCTATGCATTGCCTTGAGATAGTGAAATAAGAAGATATTTAGAGATTCATGATCTTAAAGAATCTATATTATCATCAATATCAAATCAAAAAAAATATTAAATATAAATATTACATTTAATAAATTATATAGCGAATGTATGATAGGTATTTATTAGGTATTATAAGTTGTATTGGTATATTAAGGGTAGGTAAGCATATTAAGTATTATTCAATTATAGGTATTAACATTTTATTAATATTAGATATAGATTAGTATTTAACGTATGCATTAATTTATGTTTAATCTTTAGAATAATCTTAATGAGTATTTTAAGTATTTATTTGAACGTGACATTTTAACCATAAATTTTAATCATTATCTATTCGTTTTTATGTATTTGGTGTTTTAAAAATCTTTGTAGTTCATATTTTCTTACAATAGTATTTTATGGCATCTTCTCTATGTTTTCAGTTCATTACTTTAAAAAAATTTAAAAATTCATAAATCTGGCATCTCTTTATCAGTGTTATAATTGTTGTGCTATTGGCAACTCTGGCAACTTTTACGAATTTGCGAATCAAAACAAACAAGAAGAACATATGACAAAGCTACGCGACAAAAAAAAAAAGGAGTCACCACTGTGTGACCCATTCTATTCTCAATATACAAACGTCATGTCAATGCATGATCTCAATCGAAATCGCAAATTCGTCCTCTCGATTTCCTGTCACATTCGCTTCTGTCAGCATATTAAGGTTTCTGAGAAGTTCATAATCCTTACCATGAGTGATCATGGATTGCCCAAACACAACTTTATAAGGCGATTGACTTATGGATTGATGGATGCTGTTTCGTAAGGAACTGTTGATGCTACTCAGGTACTTGTCCCAGTCGCGCTGATCATGCCGAATGTAAGAACGAAGGGCTTCGTTTATGGATCGGTTAACTCTTTCGGCTGCATTCGCTTGGGGCGAATAAGCGGCTGTGAGAGTATGCTCAACTCCATGTTTCCTAAGAAAATTTTCAAAATCTTTACATTTGAATTGGCTTCCGTTGTCCGAGACCACCGTTTCCGGAACCCCGAAGTAATCAAAGATGTGTTCTTTGAGATACGCAATTATGTTCTTCGATAGGAATTTTCGAAGAGGTTTCAGAAAAGTAAATTTGGAAAAGTGGTCAAGGACAATAAGTATACCAATATTTCCGGATTTGGATCGAGGGAACGGTCCAATCAAATCAATATAAAGGCGCTGAAACGGACGATCGCTTTCCGCCATCTGACCCATTGGAGGACGAAGAGTTTGCGAAGGAGTTTTGGAGGTTTTGCATAGGTTGCATGAGTTGACATACTCTCGCACCTGCATCACCATTCGTGGCCAATAAAAGTGACGACGGATTCGTTCAAGCGTTTTAGCGATCCCGCCGTGCGCTGAACTTGGGTTATCATGAGCAACTTCGACTTCGATCTCCAACGCTGCAACGTCATCGGTTTCTTCAAACGCTCGGGACAACGCATCCGCTACTACGTTCTCAGAACCTTTCCGATGTTCAATGCAGAAGTTGTATCCCTGTAACTTCAATGCCCATCTAGCCAATCTGCCACTCAGATCCCTCTGTCTCATCAACCATTTTAAGCTCGCGTGATCAGTTATCACCCGGAACTGATGTCCTTCGATGTACGGACGAAACTTTTTGATCGCCAATATGACGGCAAGGCATTCGAGTTCGGTGACTGAATAATTTCTTTGTGCTTTATTATGCTTTTGAGACATGAAGGCAATGGAACGTTCATCACCATTGTCATCAACTTGCGCAAGCAGTCCTCCTACCCCATAACAACTTGCGTCGCACTGGACGATAAATTCCTTGTCATAGTTGGGATGAGACAGGAAAGGAGCTGACGACAACTTGGCCTTGATTGCATCAAAGGAGCCTTGAGCCAACTCATTCCATTCGAACGTTTTATTCTTTGAGAGCAACTCGGTTAGATGAAACGTTGTAGACGAATATCCGTCTACAAAACGTCTATACCAACCAGTCATTCCTAAAAACTGACGAAGCTGACGAACTGAACGAGGAATTGGATAATCGGTAATGGCTTTTACCTTATCCGGATCAACTTTTAAAGAACCTTTTCCTACCACAAAACCTAAATATTTCACTTCTTTCAACCCGAATTTACTTTTGTTGACGTTGATCGTCAATCCCGCTTTGCGCAGATGTGCCGCGACCTCCAGAAGATGTGTGAGATGTTCGTCAAATGATTTGGAAACTACTAAGAGGTCGTGAAGATAGACGAAGACGTGATTTTTCAAGTAATATGGTATTACCTTATACATCAGTCTACACATCGACTAGGGTGCATTGCACAATCCAAATGGCATGCGTGTGAATTGGTATAAAGGGCGGTTTGGAATTGTGAAGGCAGTTTTTGGTCGAGACTCTGCATCTAAGTTGATCTGCCAGAAAGCATCTTTCAGATCGATCTTAGAAATGCAGTGAACCGGAGGCAAACGAGAAATTAAACCATCAATGTTTGGAATCGGATATGCGTCTTTAATGGTGACTTCATTCAGTTTTCTTGAATCGAGGCAGAAACGTACTTTTCCTGGTTTTATTATTAAAACTCCTGGAGATGACCACGGCGAAGATTCACTCTCTTCTATCACACCAAATTGCAACATACGATCGATTTCATTGCACAGCAATTTTTCTCGAGCTGGCGAAATCGGATAATACCGCTGTTTAATGGGTTTGGCATTTCCAGTGTCAATTGTATGCTCAATTAGAGAAGTGACACCGAGTCCTTCCTTTTCGAAAGACGGAAAAGCAAGAATTGTCGATTCCAATCTCCTACGGTCTGCAGGTGACAGATCGAGAAACTCGGACGATTCGGAATCCAATTTTATAGAATTTATTACAGGTGTTAGTGCGACTTGAATCCCAAAGAGATTCCAGAAGTCCACGCCACAAATGATATTGAGCTATAGACGGCACTATAAGGAATTCGAAATCTTTATATGTATTCTGATATCCTACCGACAAAGTGATTGAACTTGAGCTTATAAAAGTTACGTATACGACGTGTTGACCTTTTCGGTGTCTCGTTGTTATGACCGAAAATTCTTGCACGGGCTAATTTGTAATCTTTTAAACGAATGTGATAAGGACGGAAACGAGGTGAAGAACTATTTTCAGTCGTATTTTCAGTTGGAGAGAGCGGATTCGGAGTGTTAACTAGAAGTTTTATTTCGGATGACGGTTGGATGGATGCCCGCCGTTCGCTTGACGAACATCCGTCTTCAAGTTTCCCGCTTTATTAGAACATTTTGGACAAGTTGGTTTGTATACATCAACGGCACCACAACCATAACAAAAGATGCGTCTCTTTTGTAAGCAATCATGATACCCATGGCCCATTTCATCACAGTTCCAACATTTCAGTTTTGTTTGATCGACTGCATTTATTTCTATGTCTCTTTCAGACAATTCCTCTATTGAAGATTCATCCACAACGGGGTTTGGCAATTCAACTAGTTCCGCGAGATGTTTCCGCATGGGAAATTGTCGAGACCCTTGAGTGGATTGAATATCCCTCATGAATTTCTCGTGTTTGCGCACTTCGCGGCGCAAATCCGATATATTGCGTATATCGAAGTGAAGTAGTTCGAGTCTCAACTCAGGTCGCAAATTTCGAATCACTGTTTCTACGAGTTCTAACTCGCTCATGGAAGATCGAAGTCGATCGCTCATGGTCACTATTACTTCCAGAAAATCATCAAAGGATTCACCGTGCTTCTGCTGGCGCTTGCGGATATCATCCTTTACATCGAAATCCGTAATGAAATCTTTGTACTGACGTCGCAACGCATCGCAAAGATCAAACCACTCTAAATGATCTTGCTGGCGGTGATAACGCCAGAACCATTGCTTCGCTTTACCTTCAAATAGCGAATGTACATACTGACACAGAAGGTTGAAGTTTCCGTTCAAGTGAACTGACGTTAGCGTATTAACACGGTAAATAAATTCATCCACGGATATTTCATCTGCATAACCCGTGAATTTAATGTGCCAATTATGGATTACATTCGATATGCGTTCGCCATTTGAAGAAAATGATTCTCCATTTGGTCGAGACCTAGGGTTGTGATTGGAAGACGGAATATTCTGTGACCAGAACATTGGGTCTTCCTGAGGAGTGTTAGCTGGAACAGGACGGACGGGACCCATATTCAAATTACGAAATAAGTATTGTATTTCATTGGAAACGGACGACGTGACTTAATTTCTGAATTCGTGCAACGATGCTGAAATCATCTGTTGGACTTGTCGTTCAGATATCTAATTTCCGGTTTGATTGTTTGTAGCTGGTGGTATTCTAGGACTATGGTGTCGATGACCCTGTGCTCTTTCAGAAGTATGTGACCCACGCTCTTGATTTCGAGTATGCATTCTGGTGTTTGGTCTGTCTCGCGGTGTAGCACCACCTCGACCTCTCTTCGACGAAGAAGGAGGAATAGTGATATTTAGATCGGCGGAACCGGAAGCAAGACCTATTGGTACTAACTCTTGAGCAGTGCATGAGCGTCTACAAACTGGACATGATGGACTTGTTTCGAACCAGGTTCGGATGCAACGCTTGTGAAACTCGTGTTTACAAGTAGTCTCTTCGCGATCTTCCCCATTGTCAAGAATCTCGTTGCATACCGCACAATGAGTCTCATTCAATGAATCTCGGTCCAACTGTCTTGGAATATTATCCGAGCTACGGACTAAAGGCATGATTGTAAAAAAAAATATATAAAAATCAAAAAAAAAAAATACAAAAAAAATCGTAAATCGAAAGGGCAGCACTAGCTTCAAATGAGAAAAAAATATATATATATAAGAAAATAGCATTTGTTTCACTATCAAGACAAGGGCTTACTCTGCAACAGTAGAAATGAGAAAAGCTTCAACGAATCATAAAACGACAAAACTAGCAAGGGATTTGGAAAAGGATACTGGGAAAAGGGTTACAAACTAAACAATAAATGAGCATATCCCCGAAAATCTCCAAGGATAAGAATTCTCAAGTTTAGGGTTAGCCAAGATATTTGAGGAAGGGATTTTGAATCAGACTATTCACGAGCATATCATCGAAATTATCCAAAGATAAGAAATCTCAAGCAAATGACTGAATCGATGAAAGTTCAAAGACTGAATTCAATCAGCAATCTGCTAAATTGAATTAATCCAAAGATCATATCAACTGAAACTAAGAAAGGAATAACTTGCTATATTCTCCCGGTAAGAATCCGAAATCATTCAGAATTGCTTAAAATCCATGAAGAAAAATTAACATGTCAAAGGGTTTGGGATAGGGAAAGAAGCAAAAGAAGATTGAGGTACTCAAATGGATAGATGTTTGTATGATAAACTCATAAGATAAAATTCCAGATATATTTTGAGTGCCCCACGTTGGGCGCCATTTTTTCCTTTTTATCTGTAACGAACGTACCGAGCGTCGAACTGCGCGACAACCAAACCGGTCGTCTAAAACTCTCAGAGTCGGGGTGGAAATCGACTGAACTTCAAGAACTCGTGGCGGGCTCTGCACGCCTAGCTATGTTTCAGCTTAGCTCAGGGAAAATGGGGGTGGGATCTTGCCACTAGCCCAAGAGGTGAATAATCTGCGATCGTACAACAGTAAGAACAAAAAGTTTTGGTGCAGAGAAAAAAAAAACTAGGGGTTGACAACACGTACAAGTTCCATCGGACTGACTCGAGGGGAAAGGGGGCAGATGTTATTTCCCTTTCCGGTCTTTACCCACCCAACCTACTAACGACTACTAAACTTGCGACTCGTTAGCCCATGAAAGACGAAAGTCTAGCTTGGTCTCATTTTGCTATGCATTGCCTTGAGATAGTGAAATAAGAAGATATTTAGAGATTCATGATCTTAAAGAATCTATATTTGCAAAAATTCAGGGCATAATAGAGTATGGATTGTGTATAAAAATCAAAAAAAATATTAAATATAAATATTACATTTAATAAATTATATAGCGAATGTATGATAGGTATTTATTAGGTATTATAAGTTGTATTGGTATATTAAGGGTAGGTAAGCATATTAAGTATTATTCAATTATAGGTATTAATATTTTATTAATATTAGATATAGATTAGTATTTAACGTATGCATTAATTTATGTTTAATCTTTAGAATAATCTTAATGAGTATTTTAAGTATTTATTTGAACGTGACATTTTAACCATAAATTTTAATCATTATCTATTCATTTTTATGTATTTGGTGTTTTAAAAATCTTTGTAGTTCATATTTTCTTACAATAGTATTTTATGGCATCTTCTCTATGTTTTCAGTTCATTACTTTAAAAAAATTTAAAAATTCATAAATCTGGCATCTCTTTATCAGTGTTATAATTGTTGTGCTATTGGCAACTCTGGCAACTTTTACGAATTTGCGAATCAAAACAAACAAGAAGAACATATGACAAAGCTACGCGACAAAAAAAAAAAGGAGTCACCACTGTGTGACCCATTCTATTCTCAATATACAAACGTCATGTCAATGCATGATCTCAATCGAAATCGCAAATTCGTCCTCTCGATTTCCTGTCACATTCGCTTCTGTCAGCATATTAAGGTTTCTGAGAAGTTCATAATCCTTACCATGAGTGATCATGGATTGCCCAAACACAACTTTATAAGGCGATTGACTTATGGATTGATGGATGCTGTTTCGCAAGGTGCTGTTGATGCTACTTGTCCCAGTCGCGCTGATCATGACGAATGTATGAACGAAGGGCTTCGTTTATAGATCGGTTAACTCTTTCGGCTGCATTCGCTTGGGGCGAATAAGCGGCTGTGAGAGTATGCTCAACTCCATGTTTCCTAAGAAAATTTTCAAAATCTTTACATTTGAATTGGCTTCCGTTGTCCGAGACCACCGTTTCCGGAACCCCGAAGCAATCAAAGATGTGTTCTTTGAGATACGCAATTATGTTCTTCGATATGAATTTTCGAAGAGGTTTCAGAAAAGTAAATTTGGAAAAGTGGTCAAGGACAATAGTATACCAATATTTCCGGATTTGGATCGAGGAAACGGTCCAATCAAATCAATATAAAGGCGCTGAAACGGACGATCGCTTTCCGCCATCTGACCCATTGGAGGACGAAGAGTTTGCGAAGGAGTTTTGGAGGTTTTGCATAGGTTGCATGAGTTGACATACTCTCGCACCTGCATCACCATTCGTGGCCAATAAAAGTGACGACGGATTCGTTCAAGCGTTTTAGCGATCCCGCCGTGCGCTGAACTTGGGTTATCATGAGCAACTTCGACTTCGATCTCCAACGCTGCAACGTCATCGGTTTCTTCAAACGCTCGGGACAACGCATCCGCTACTACGTTCTCAGAACCTTTCCGATGTTCAATGCAGAAGTTGTATCCCTGTAACTTCAATGCCCATCTAGCCAATCTGCCACTCAGATCCCTCTGTCTCATCAACCATTTTAAGCTCGCGTGATCAGTTATCACCCGGAACTGATGTCCTTCGATGTACGGACGAAACTTTTTGATCGCCAATATGACGGCAAGGCATTCGAGTTCGGTGACTGAATAATTTCTTTGTGCTTTATTATGCTTTTGAGACATGAAGGCAATGGAACGTTCATCACCATTGTCATCAACTTGCGCAAGCAGTCCTCCTACCCCATAACAACTTGCGTCGCACTGGACGATAAATTCCTTGTCATAGTTGGGATGAGACAGGAAAGGAGCTGACGACAACTTGGCCTTGATTGCATCAAAGGAGCCTTGAGCCAACTCATTCCATTCGAACGTTTTATTCTTTGAGAGCAACTCGGTTAGATGAAACGTTGTAGACGAATATCCGTCTACAAAACGTCTATACCAACCAGTCATTCCTAAAAACTGACGAAGCTGACGAACTGAACGAGGAATTGGATAATCGGTAATGGCTTTTACCTTATCCGGATCAACTTTTAAAGAACCTTTTCCTACCACAAAACCTAAATATTTCACTTCTTTCAACCCGAATTTACTTTTGTTGACGTTGATCGTCAATCCCGCTTTGCGCAGATGTGCCGCGACCTCCAGAAGATGTGTGAGATGTTCGTCAAATGATTTGGAAACTACTAAGAGGTCGTGAAGATAGACGAAGACGTGATTTTTCAAGTAATATGGTATTACCTTATACATCAGTCTACACATCGACTAGGGTGCATTGCACAATCCAAATGGCATGCGTGTGAATTGGTATAAAGGGCGGTTTGGAATTGTGAAGGCAGTTTTTGGTCGAGACTCTGCATCTAAGTTGATCTGCCAGAAAGCATCTTTCAGATCGATCTTAGAAATGCAGTGAACCGGAGGCAAACGAGAAATTAAACCATCAATGTTTGGAATCGGATATGCGTCTTTAATGGTGACTTCATTCAGTTTTCTTGAATCGAGGCAGAAACGTACTTTTCCTGGTTTTATTATTAAAACTCCTGGAGATGACCACGGCGAAGATTCACTCTCTTCTATCACACCAAATTGCAACATACGATCGATTTCATTGCACAGCAATTTTTCTCGAGCTGGCGAAATCGGATAATACCGCTGTTTAATGGGTTTGGCATTTCCAGTGTCAATTGTATGCTCAATTAGAGAAGTGACACCGAGTCCTTCCTTTTCGAAAGACGGAAAAGCAAGAATTGTCGATTCCAATCTCCTACGGTCTGCAGGTGACAGATCGAGAAACTCGGACGATTCGGAATCCAATTTTATAGAATTTATTACAGGTGTTAGTGCGACTTGAATCCCAAAGAGATTCCAGAAGTCCACGCCACAAATGATATTGAGCTATAGACGGCACTATAAGGAATTCGAAATCTTTATATGTATTCTGATATCCTACCGACAAAGTGATTGAACTTGAGCTTATAAAAGTTACGTATACGACGTGTTGACCTTTTCGGTGTCTCGTTGTTATGACCGAAAATTCTTGCACGGGCTAATTTGTAATCTTTTAAACGAATGTGATAAGGACGGAAACGAGGTGAAGAACTATTTTCAGTCGTATTTTCAGTTGGAGAGAGCGGATTCGGAGTGTTAACTAGAAGTTTTATTTCGGATGACGGTTGGATGGATGCCCACCGTTCGCTTGACGAACATCCGTCTTCAAGTTTCCCGCTTTATTAGAACATTTTGGACAAGTTGGTTTGTATACATCAACGGCACCACAACCATAACAAAAGATGCGTCTCTTTTGTAAGCAATCATGATACCCATGGCCCATTTCATCACAGTTCCAACATTTCAGTTTTGTTTGATCGACTGCATTTATTTCTATGTCTCTTTCAGACAATTCCTCTATTGAAGATTCATCCACAACGGGGTTTGGCAATTCAACTAGTTCCGCGAGATGTTTCCGCATGGGAAATTGTCGAGACCCTTGAGTGGATTGAATATCCCTCATGAATTTCTCGTGTTTGCGCACTTCGCGGCGCAAATCCGATATATTGCGTATATCGAAGTGAAGTAGTTCGAGTCTCAACTCAGGTCGCAAATTTCGAATCACTGTTTCTACGAGTTCTAACTCGCTCATGGAAGATCGAAGTCGATCGCTCATGGTCACTATTACTTCCAGAAAATCATCAAAGGATTCACCGTGCTTCTGCTGGCGCTTGCGGATATCATCCTTTACATCGAAATCCGTAATGAAATCTTTGTACTGACGTCGCAACGCATCGCAAAGATCAAACCACTCTAAATGATCTTGCTGGCGGTGATAACGCCAGAACCATTGCTTCGCTTTACCTTCAAATAGCGAATGTACATACTGACACAGAAGGTTGAAGTTTCCGTTCAAGTGAACTGACGTTAGCGTATTAACACGGTAAATAAATTCATCCACGGATATTTCATCTGCATAACCCGTGAATTTAATGTGCCAATTATGGATTACATTCGATATGCGTTCGCCATTTGAAGAAAATGATTCTCCATTTGGTCGAGACCTAGGGTTGTGATTGGAAGACGGAATATTCTGTGACCAGAACATTGGGTCTTCCTGAGGAGTGTTAGCTGGAACAGGACGGACGGGACCCATATTCAAATTACGAAATAAGTATTGTATTTCATTGGAAACGGACGACGTGACTTAATTTCTGAATTCGTGCAACGATGCTGAAATCATCTGTTGGACTTGTCGTTCAGATATCTAATTTCCGGTTTGATTGTTTGTAGCTGGTGGTATTCTAGGACTATGGTGTCGATGACCCTGTGCTCTTTCAGAAGTATGTGACCCACGCTCTTGATTTCGAGTATGCATTCTGGTGTTTGGTCTGTCTCGCGGTGTAGCACCACCTCGACCTCTCTTCGACGAAGAAGGAGGAATAGTGATATTTAGATCGGCGGAACCGGAAGCAAGACCTATTGGTACTAACTCTTGAGCAGTGCATGAGCGTCTACAAACTGGACATGATGGACTTGTTTCGAACCAGGTTCGGATGCAACGCTTGTGAAACTCGTGTTTACAAGTAGTCTCTTCGCGATCTTCCCCATTGTCAAGAATCTCGTTGCATACCGCACAATGAGTCTCATTCAATGAATCTCGGTCCAACTGTCTTGGAATATTATCCGAGCTACGGACTAAAGGCATGATTGTAAAAAAAAATATATAAAAATCAAAAAAAAAAAAAATACAAAAAAAATCGTAAATCGAAAGGGCAGCACTAGCTTCAAATGAGAAAAAAATATATATATATAAGAAAATAGCATTTGTTTCACTATCAAGACAAGGGCTTACTCTGCAACAGTAGAAATGAGAAAAGCTTCAACGAATCATAAAACGACAAAACTAGCAAGGGATTTGGAAAAGGATACTGGGAAAAGGGTTACAAACTAAACAATAAATGAGCATATCCCCGAAAATCTCCAAGGATAAGAATTCTCAAGTTTAGGGTTAGCCAAGATATTTGAGGAAGGGATTTTGAATCAGACTATTCACGAGCATATCATCGAAATTATCCAAAGATAAGAAATCTCAAGCAAATGACTGAATCGATGAAAGTTCAAAGACTGACTGGAATTCAATCAGCAATCTGCTAAATTGAATTAATCCAAAGATCATATCAACTGAAACTAAGAAAGGAATAACTTGCTATATTCTCCCGGTAAGAATCCGAAATCATTCAGAATTGCTTAAAATCCATGAAGAAAAATTAACATGTCAAAGGGTTTGGGATAGGGAAAGAAGCAAAAGAAGATTGAGGTACTCAAATGGATAGATGTTTGTATGATAAACTCATAAGATAAAATTCCAGATATATTTTGAGTGCCCCACGTTGGGCGCCATTTTTTCCTTTTTATCTGTAACGAACGTACCGAGCGTCGAACTGCGCGACAATCAAACCGGTCGTCTAAAACTCTCAGAGTCGGGGTGGAAATCGACTGAACTTCAAGAACTCGTGGCGGGCTCTGCACGCCTAGCTATGTTTCAGCTTAGCTCAGGGAAAATGGGGGTGGGATCTTGCCACTAGCCCAAGAGGTGAATAATCTGCGATCGTACAACAGTAAGAACAAAAAGTTTTGGTGCAGAGAAAAAAAAAACTAGGGGTTGACAACACGTACAAGTTCCATCGGACTGACTCGAGGGGAAAGGGGGCAGATGTTATTTCCCTTTCCGGTCTTTACCCACCCAACCTACTAACGACTACTAAACTTGCGACTCGTTAGCCCATGAAAGACGAAAGTCTAGCTTGGTCTCATTTTGCTATGCATTGCCTTGAGATAGTGAAATAAGAAGATATTTAGAGATTCATGATCTTAAAGAATCTATATTTGCAAAAATTCAGGGCATAATAGAGTATGGATTGTGTATAAAAATCAAAAAAAATATTAAATATAAATATTACATTTAATAAATTATATAGCGAATGTATGATAGGTATTTATTAGGTATTATAAGTTGTATTGGTATATTAAGGGTAGGTAAGCATATTAAGTATTATTCAATTATAGGTATTAATATTTTATTAATATTAGATATAGATTAGTATTTAACGTATGCATTAATTTATGTTTAATCTTTAGAATAATCTTAATGAGTATTTTAAGTATTTATTTGAACGTGACATTTTAACCATAAATTTTAATCATTATCTATTCGTTTTTATGTATTTGGTGTTTTAAAAATCTTTGTAGTTCATATTTTCTTACAATAGTATTTTATGGCATCTTCTCTATGTTTTCAGTTCATTACTTTAAAAAAATTTAAAAATTCATAAATCTGGCATCTCTTTATCAGTGTTATAATTGTTGTGCTATTGGCAACTCTGGCAACTTTTACGAATTTGCGAATCAAAACAAACAAGAAGAACATATGACAAAGCTACGCGACAAAAAAAAAAAGGAGTCACCACTGTGTGACCCATTCTATTCTCAATATACAAACGTCATGTCAATGCATGATCTCAATCGAAATATCTCTTTCTCATATGTTCCTCTACCTTCTAATGGTCAATTTACAAACGTAATGCAACTTACATATATTTGTCTCTTTCGCACATGTTGAACTCAGCAGGCGCCTGATGATTCCATGTTGTGGGTGTTTGTTGTTGTTGCTTGAGAAAAGAAAAGTAGTGTTGTGTTTCGCTAAAATATGTTTGGGGTTGCCAGATTATTATTAGTTTTTTTTTTACTCTGAGAAATCTTTTACATATTTTT
The DNA here is from genome assembly GCA_017309665.1 of Coelopa frigida. NCBI lineage: Eukaryota > Metazoa > Arthropoda > Insecta > Diptera > Coelopidae > Coelopa > Coelopa frigida. Next base: position 19,675,813 of record CM029565.1, on the reverse strand, counting down.
GAATTTTGAAAAATTTGGCTTTGTTATATCGAAAATTGAACTGAGTTACGGCAATTATGGCTGAATTATGGCATTTTATTTGAAATATACCTTTTAATACCCTTTTTGCTTACAAATGCTTAATATGAGGAAAAATAATTTTACGATTTGTTCACCATTGGAACCACTGAATCAATATTTTTAATTATACTGCAATTTGAAATTTTACAAGATATATCGCAAAAACAAAAATGAATTATATGAAATATAAACGAATAAGTTGGCAAATTTTCATCTCTAAATCGAGAAAGACAGGTGGTAGATAGGGTTTGATATTCTGACTACGACTGAGTTTTGTAATGCGGAGCAGGATCGAGACTTCTGTCCCCTTGAAGGTTAGAGGTGCTCCACTGGACATGAGCGAGGTTTTGACACGATGATTTCTTGGACATTGTATGTGGTTGGTTCGTTGCAATCTCTACTGATGGCTTTGTTGCGACTCCTCTAGCGGACTTGAAAGATGATATGCGGCAATTACGCTTGCCGCCAGAAAATTGTATCGGGTTTGAAGTTGCCCTCGCCTTTCCGATGTCGTACTTTCAGGACTTTTTAAATTCGATGATGGTGGCTGAGCTCTGACGTGGATTTCGATTTTTACATGCGCACGTTGTTCTCGCGACTGCTGGAAATCTTTCGCAATGTATGAAATATTCTTTCGCGATGGTCGCTTAATGCAATTAATTAACCGATCGTAATTCGGAGCGCGATTTATTTCTTATATATATATTTCTTTTTTTTTTGAAGCGTTTTCTAATTTATAAAAATTTAACTTAACCAACGACCGCGCAAACCAGTCTCCAACTTTTACAGTCTTTGGGAGCTGTCAAGGCAGAGGCGGATCGAACGAAGTGCCCACCTCAGCGAACGAAAAGGAAAAGGGCCCAGCATCCGGAGTTACAATGACAGGTCGTGCAACTTCCATTAATGAAGTGTTGCATTTTTCTGGGGCATTGTTGGGGGGGGCTGTTCAGGATGATAGTATTTGACATACTTGAACAATAGATGGCGGTAGCAATAATAACGTTTTTTTTTGGATGAATTATGAAAAGCTTTGCACCAACCTATGTTTTAATGTTGAGTTGAATTACAACCAACATTTGAAGCATAATTTTACACCCCCACAACATGTGATCATACCATTAAGTGCTTAATAATAATAAACCAATACTAATAACAATAGTCAACAGTCATTTTGCTCCAAGCAACTCAATAACTTTTTCTAATGGATTTTGAGCCGCTGATTCTCTACAACTGTTACGCAAAATCCGGCATCCCGATAATACAAGCTTGTTGAGTTGGTGGGAGCAAAACAAATTTTTCATTTTGTTGAATAGTAATTATAATTACTTGAAACTATATTTTTTATAAATGCCTTCATGGCGAACTAAATTAAAATTACATATTTCCTTCATGTGCAAACTAAAATAAAAACTAAACTTCAAACAAGATGTGGTGCCAAAGTAAAAGCTGACATCCTAATCAAGCAAGCCATACAGAGTCCCGTCTGATAATCATAATTGGATAAAAGATTGAAGTGGGGAAACCATCTATATGCACTTGTTCTAGAACTTAAGCCAATGGCTTTACATGCGCTAAAATACAGGGGATCTACTGCTATGCGCCGCTAAGCCAAATGCTTAGGAATTTCAGGATGTCTTGGACCAACTCAGGAGGCCGTGGCTCAGTGGTTAAGTGCGTTGCCTAAGCTGTCAGCGAGGCCGAGGTTCGATCCCCGGTTCAAACCCGGCTTCACAAACATCAATTTTTCTTTCCTCCTCTCGACGAGCAATGACAAACTTCCGAGAGTATTACTTGCCATGTAAAAGCTCTCACCCGTTCGGATATGGCATTAAACTGTAGTTATCTTTCATTGGTGTAAAACATTACAAACGCACAATACCAATGATTGCGAGTAGCTCAATCGAAGCCCCTCGAGTGCTGTAAAGGCCAATAATTTGAATTTTAGGACCAACTCATAGTAGGGTAGCAAAGTAATTTTTGTCTTTTGCTATGTTAATATAAGTCGAAATTAATAATTTATCATAAATTTAAAAAAATGTATTTATTGACATTTACATTTTTTTTAAATTCAAGTCAAATGAATAAAATGAATACAATTTTGCTCACAAATTTTTTAATGATATCATTACAATGGAAATGCCTTTCTCCCGCGAGTGCATCAAAACCAAAACAAACAATACCCGATTTAAACACAAACAATTATCCCACGAAAGATAATATTTCTAACAAAACAACAACATGAACGCAATCTGCTCTCAATGCAACAGTTACGCCGCTCTCTTAGAGCAATGCCCGTTACCTAATACAACAACAGCAGCAACAAGAATACTCGCTCCCTCTCAGTGTGCAGCTGCAATCTCCAGTACAACAACTCAACAGTAACCACTCTCGCTTCAAAATGCACAACAACAACAACTACCTCTAGTTTCTCTCCTTTCGTATCGATCATGTCGACCTCGAACATGCCGCAAACAACTACAGTGGAACAAACTGCGAGAAAGAAACACACAAGTACAGAAACTAAAACTAAGGAACTCCGAAGCTCGCCTCACAAAGGGGCTGAATCGCCTAATAAAACAAAAAACACAAGACTAGAACACAACTTTCTAACCAAAAAATAATTACAGAATACTGGTTAAGTCAACCGCCTAAGAACTCGTCTGAGACCCATTTATCCCAACCTCTCCACTAACCGCTTTGATCTGCTCTCCAACGGAACTGACGAAACGGGGGAAGACAGTAGACAAAGAATGAAAAATTACAATTAAAAAAAATACTCTAAAGCTACCGCCAATCTACATGGAAAAAGTGCAATACATAAACAACCTAACTAAAGCCCTAAACTCAATCCCCAAGTGTTCGTACGAGTTGAAAGTACTAAATAATAATTAAATTAAGATACAACCAATGGAATCAATTAACTACATCTCAATAATACAACTACTGAATGAAAAACAAACTCAATACTGCACATACAAAACAAAGGACCAAAGGGGATTTAAGGTAATTCTGAGAAATATGCATTACTCTACTGACACCACTGAAATAAAAAAAAAAACTGGCCGAACTTGGAAACGAAGTCACCAACATTTAGAACATATTTTCCCTATTCTCAATTCAACTAAAGAGAAATAAACTAATGCTGGCGAGAACGCAACAACATCAAATGCGCACTATGCGGAGAAATGCATACTGCAAACTACAAGGGTTGCATGATTTACAAGACATTGAAAATCAACCGTTTCCCAGCCTTGCGGAAAAGACAGAACAAATAAACGACGAGCAACCAACAACGAAAGTACCCAAACATCACAACAAGCTTATTCAAACCTAACCTGACATATGCTCAAGCATCTTCTACTAACACGGCACCAGCACAGAGTCCAAAAGACCATACCGAAAACAACAACTACACTCAAAATAATGACTTTTCTGAACTGAAAGAAATGATTAAAACACTCATCACACAGATGTCCAACATTATGAGCATCATTACAATGTTGGTGACTAAGCTAAATTTCCAATAGTGGACCAACATATTCTTGAGCTGAGATCGTTCATTAAAACAAATAAAATTGACAAATGCTAATATCTGAGATGCACTTCACTAACAAAAGCTTTGAAAAAAAGATACCTGACTATAAAGCACATGGTTGCATAGCAATAATAATTAAACAAAATAACAAGTGTATTGAAGTTGACACATATAGGAAGATTACCTGCAAGCTACAACAATACAAATAACAGATATGAATGGACACTAATACCTTCTGCAATATAATTGAATATCTGGACTATCTACAAACGCTAGGAAATCGCTTCATAGCTGGAGGATACTTTAACGCCAAAAACTCAACCTGGAGATTCCAATTCCAAAGTCCCTCAAACATCCGACAGCACCTAGCTCTTATAGACTAATAAGTTTATTGCCAGTTCTCTCTAAGCTTGTTGAAAAACTAATCTTCGACCGCATCGAACCTATCCTGACGCATAGAAGCCTAGTTCATAACCACCAGTTCGGCTTTCGACGAAAACACTCAACCATCAAACAAGTCCACAGAGTAATTAATAAAATCAATCGAAGGTCTTCAAAATCAAATACCATTTGACTATTATTTTCTCCTGAAAAGTTACATCGAAGACAGATATTTCTATGTCAAATATAAAGACGAATGCTCAGAAATGTAGATAATGGAAGCAGCATCAGTGTACTAGGCCAACTATTATACGTGTTATACACTGCAGACATACCTCTGCCAACAAGAAATAACGATATGATAGCAACCTTTTCAGATGATACCGTAATGCTTTCTTCACATAAAAACATCGACATCGCAACGGCAGTACTACAAGACATTCTAAACCAAACATATAAATACTGAAAAAACAGTTCAAGTAATTTACACAAACAGAAGACACGAACCAAAATACTAAAATTGATACAAAAGCAAAATACCTTGGAAAGACCATAGATTCTAAGCTGACTTGGAAAAGCCAGACAACTTAAATGGCTCCTACAATCGAAACTCTCTCTACAAAATAAAATTCTAATATATAAAACAATAATTGCGCCAATATGGAAATATGGCATAGAAATATGGGACACGGCGAGTAAAACGAACATTCAGACAATACAACAGGTACAATCCAAAATTCTCCGAACAATTACTAACGCTGAATTGTATCGATTCTTACAAGTTGACACAATAGAAGACACCATAAGAAAACGCAGTGCAATCCACAAACAGTGTCTACATGGACACGCAAATAACGAGATAAGAAGCCTCCCCTTGATAGAGATACAACACAAACGGCTGAAGAGGCGTACACCAACTGATATACCAACCCGGAACTACTAAATAAATTATAAAGATTTAAACATCTACAAAATTTGCAAATAATATGTATAAGTATTTATTATATTTATTATTATAAGTATTTATTTAACACTAGAAAGACCGGAGCGGTCATTTTGACCGTTTTTCGTTTAAAAATCTATATAATTCGCACAAATGAATATTTAAAATTTTTCCTCTCGTGACTTTTATTTATTTGAAAAGCTTTTTAGAAAACATGTGAAGTTACATACAATTTAATTATTGTTTTTGTGTTATACATATACATATTATCCATGAATTAATTCCAGCTATATCCAGAATATTATAAAGAACGTGGACGGGCTATCTACTGCTTACTGCCCTGCCCGAATACTTGCGAGCCATTTGATCCGTCATATCTACACCATATTATATCTAAGTCCAAATGACTTGCATTATATACACAGCGAGCATATAATAAATAAATGCATCAAACTCATCCAAAGACATGAACCAATTCAATTCATCAATTCATTATTTGACTGGCTTCAGTTTCTGTACAAAGTTTTATATCACGAAGAGTCGATTCGTCAATATATAATCGCCAGGCAGATATAACTTTATTGTCTTCCACATTTCGATTGGCGTAAGAAGTTGACCCTCCAACTTCCCTTAGTATATTTCTGCGATAAAGACATCCTACTTGAGTACTTGTACAATTGTTCTTATTTTGGATGCATGTCCATACCATGCTCCGTTATAACCAATTTTTAAATTATATTATGATTTTCTTATGATAACTTTTCGCACACTTGCAGTCGTACTTGGAATTTCCATGTTTATTTCTCCGTCTGATTTCGTATCATCTGATGAGGAAATATTTATCTCGGGTACAAAATCGAAATTGGCATTCTCAGAAAGAGTGTCTCCTAAATCTGTTAGTCGTAATAGTTCTATCGATATTTCAGCCTCTGTAAAATTTCTACGCGCATTCAAATTATTTTTCAAAAAGCAAAATAACAATTCATATGTTTATTGTACAAGTTTCAAACTTCAACCAATAAAATAGAGTGTTCTTTTGAACGACATTATTTCCAAAGTCTACATTTACCGTTAAATCTGAAACTGAACTTCTTGCAGTACAAAGCAGAGAGTGGATTCTGTGTTGCTTCATGTATATACATATGTGGTATATACGTTTGTATCTATATTGTATGTATGTTTTTGTTATACATATAAGGTAACTCCAAATTAACATTATGTCCTTCACAACATTCTGTTTTAATAAATAAAATATTTTTAAATTACAGACATGTGTAAAATGAATCAATAATAAGGAATATCACAATAGTTACTGTTTTATGATGATTTATGTTATATTTAGCCTTAGCGGTCAAAATGACCGCTCATTGTCTTTCTAGGTATACGAAAATTCCGGTCTTTCTTGTGTTAAATTATTAGATACAAATAATTACTTAATGTCAATAGATAGGTGTATTAAACATAGGAAATAAAAAAAAACCCTAATGTGGACGAACGATTTTTTGACCTACCTACTTTCATTCACATTAGGGTTTTTTTTTATTTCCTATGTTTATGATATATATGACATATATGGCATGATATAATGACATCAATTGAGATCCTTAGAGTTAGGTCATTCGGTGCAATATTGGCATTGACAACGGACTCTCATAACAAATCACTGTATGCATCGATCTCGAAGTCACTAACTGGAGACCACTATCGTGGCATCCTATGGAACAAAGACATACAATTTTATGCTGAATAGGAACGGTTACAAAGTACAAACAGATAGCACCTTACAAGCCAAAATCAAGGCCATTTTTATGGTATACTTTGCCTGTTCCACCCAGTCAATAGCTCAAAATTCGCGAAGTATGCTTTGAAAGGCTCTGGATTCCCGGGATTTTTTACACTTTTCGGAGCTTTGTTGATATGTCAAATTATATTTCAATGGGTACTCGATGTGGCCGGTTATGGAAGATTTCATGTTATTCCAGTTATGTTGAAGTTATTTAATTATCGAATTGGATAAAAATTTGAATGCCAATCTTGTGGTTCATCCCAAACATCTGATAAACGTTTTGGCAGTCTATACGGAATTCAACTTTTTTCAGTTTTGAAACTCTTGTTACTTAAATTTTCAAACAATTATTAAGATTTGATATTTCAAAAATGTTAAAGTTTGAATACAAATTAATTGAACAATTTGTATGATGTTCCAATTTTTTTTTTTAAATTAAAAAAATATATTACCATTTGTGTTGGGATTTGAACCTGCATTCCGAAGGTCAAACTATTGGACAATTTCAGTAAATTTGCATTTGAGAAATAGTAAGAAAAAATAGAGTAGATCCCAACCAAAAATCAAAAAGTGACCAAACTGTGAAACTTTCAAAATTTGTATGGGTGAAGACTACTTAGAAAATTAAACAAAAATCGGTCTCATCGCTTTCATCCCGTGCTGATACTTTTGATTGTACTAATTTCTGAAATTTTTGGGGCGCGGTAGAGGGCAGGTCGATCATTTCATGCGGTGCGCCATTTTCTGGCTATTTATCAGTCAAGCCCACATAGAAAATTAATCATAAATCGGTCTCATCGCTTTCACCCCGTTTTGGTACTTTTGAAATTTGTACTAAATTTGAAATTTTGGGGGCGCGGCAGAGGGCCACCATTCCAGTTTTAAAACGATGTTCCCATTCTAATACCATAAAAAAGTAAATTCGTAGTGATGGAAATAATCTTAAATTTCTGATAAACAAAAACTAAATTCATTATTTATCGAATTTCACATATAAAAATCAAAATAAATTATGTTCAAACCACAAAAAAATCGTTTTAATAAAAATTTTTAAAATCGTAGTAGATTTTACGAAAAGTGTTAAGTACTACAATCGTAGCACACTCCGAAACCTTGGCGTAGGTCATAATCAAAAAATACAAACAACACGAAACAACATAAAACCTGCATAAACCAACATAAATCGTGCAGACGTTCGGGCGAACGCTCGGGCGCTCGGGTTTTTTGTGACCGCTTTACTCAAACTAGTGCTCAGTGTTGCCAGATTCCAAAAAAATTTGCCCCCAAAAATTCTCAAATACCCCTAGAATCGCTATATTTTGAGAAAAAAAAAACCCAATATTTATTAAGATGAAACCAAAATTGATTCATTCAAAATTTAGACTTTTTTGTGATGCCAAAATCAATTTATAACATTTGAGACCACTAAAAATAATGTTTTTTAAATTAAGTTTGCTGTAAAAATGCTTCTAAAGTATTTTTTTATTCCATTTTTCATTGATAAAAAGCACATTTTTGTTGGTCCTTTTTTTTATTTACTTCCTAGATTTACCCCCAGGAGAAAAAAAACCCTAGATCTAGGGGAAAAAGCCCCAACCTGAAAACACTGCTCGTACTCCAACGCACATTTGTTGAGGCAATTTTTAGGTATAACTTATAACTTTTGTATTTGATGTCCGTTTTTTCATACCTTATATCATAAGAATATTGGTGAAGTGAACTATGTTTTCTTAATATATGTGGATGACTTTTGACTTCGGGGAGAAAAAGTGAAAAATCCTATGTTTTGCAACCGTATGGAGGTAAATTATCTGATATTTCGAAAGATCTCGAAAAATTATTTAAATTTTATATCTCATTTTCTAAATTTCACCAATAAATAAAGATGTTATAACGCATCTAAATTTTAATACAAATCATATGCAATTTTGGTTGTTTAGCTCAGGGACGCAGGTTCAAATCTCCATCCAACTAAAATTTTATTATTCTTTTTATTTTATTTTTTTTTTAAATCCAAATATTTTCCAGTATTTTGCTTTCGGTAACAAACTATAACATGAAAAATCGAATTCTACAAAGTTTAAAGCGTTGTAAGTTATTTATTTTTGAGCGTAATTCAGGAAATGAGATGAGTTATACCTTTAAAACGATGGCAGAGGCGTAAACTTTTGGTGACCTGAAATTATCTCAAGGTATGAGGGGATTTTACAGGTTTTATTTTGGTATGGAAGCGAGACCCATCCTAGCGTACATTTTATCCATAATTTCCATAATTTTCTGTAGTCCGCCATTTTCCATCAATATACCTGTGGAACCCACGTAGAAAAGTAGAACCGGTTTTACACCGTGTATTTTCAAAATACCATTTTTTTAAATGTTGTGAGGGTGTGCAAAAGGCGGGTGGAACCCACGAAGACAATCGGTAAAACAGATTTCACACGTGTATTTTTGATATTTGTACTTTTGAAATTTGTTCTTATAAGTGTAGTCTATACTTTTCTATGATTCTTCATTTTCCGTCTATGTACCAGTAGAAAAACAATCGGTCGAATCGGTTTTAACCCGTGTTTTTTAAAAATTTGCTTGTACGTGTATTTTGAGGGCGTGTCAAAGGGCGGGTCCATACATTTTAGTGGTCTGTGTGCCAGTAGAACTAATATTCTCATATGCACGGTATTTCATTCAAGTCGAAAAGCAGGATTCGGAAAATAAAAGGTGCATTCGTAGCAAATGCTGCTAAAAATCGTAGTATACGTATATATGTTTATTTTAAAAATATTGTGGTTAGCTTTAGATAAAAAAAAAATCATTTTAAATTATGGCAAAACCAAATAAATCTCTCGAATTGCTAATTATTTCGCCTTGTACGTATGCTGCTCGATTGTCTTGTATCTTATATCGTTGGAAAGGTGGTGGTGGTAACCTATGATTTCTTATGACCTTTTATCCTGTCTTATCCTTTTTTAAATCGTATTTGTTCCAGGCGTTTGGGGGTATATTATTTCATATATCGAAAGAGCTCGACATTAATTAAGATTTGATATGTTCAAGTCTAAATTTCCTCCACAAATAAAAAAGTTAGAGCGTTTTAAAGATTTAGTACAAATCATATGCCATTTTGTTTTTTAAACTCAGAGACGCAGGTTTAAATCCCCATCCAAATAAAATTTTATTTTTTTTTGCAATTCGTAAAAAAAATCGAATCGAATTTAATTTTTTACTAACACCAATGTTGAATGTTTTTAGGGCGCGGCATAACCTATCATATGAGGGGCGGACAAATATGATTTTTTGTTTACCCACCCTTGCAATCGGCCACTAACATGACACACCAACATGAGAATTTAAAACAAAATTCGATAGAAAAGCAAAGGTGTAGCAAAGGGTAAGCGGTGAGCTGATAATTTTTTGGGGTTTTAAAAAATTTGTAATTCAAACAAATGCACGGTATTTCAGGAATAGCAAAGGTTCGGACCATGTGAAACGTAGTTTACGTAGTAAGTGGGCAAAAGTTATACTGAAGAGCTAATCAACAAACATCATCTGTACTTTAAATCAAAATACTTTTCGTACTAGGTTTTAGGTTTGTTAAAGTTGTTGTAGTAATTAAAATTCTATAAAACTTATATGTACTTTTAATTGCAATTTTATGGATTTCATTAAAATTTAAAAAAAATGGAAATTGTATTTATGAGCCAAAAACAGAAAATGTTGTATACAGAACAATTTCAAAAAATCGAAGCAAATCAGAGTTTGAACGGAGTGACGTCGTAAATTTCAGAATTTTGTAAAAATCGTAGTAGGGTTGGCAAAGCATAGAAATCCTATTTTAAAAACATTCTGAATACATTAAAAATTCATTACAAATGACATTTTGCATTTGTAATAAGAATATTTTAATTTATGCACAAAATCAAAAAAATTTACGAAAATCGTAGAAGATTTCGAAATTTCACCAAAATTTGAAACGGTTTAGCCGTTCTCGAGTTTTAGCATCACTAACATGAATGGCATCATATAGATATAAAAAAATAATTAAGATTTGATATCTGTAAAATTTATAACGCATCAAAGTTTGAGTACGAATTAATTGAACAATTTGTATAATTCATTTTTATTTTTGATTTTTTGATTTTTATTCAGTTTGATTATATACCAAAAAAGATAAATGTTTTAAATTAAAAAAAACTCCATATGTTGGGATTTAAACAATTAACAACATTTTAACTTTTATCTTTTTTGGTTTCAGAAACATGAAATTAGCGGGTAAGCAAGAAAAATCGAATGCTAATTTAGGTACAAAATTTTCGCATTTAAACAATATTAAAAAAAATGTTTAGAAAAAAGTCAAATTTGTGGGCGTAGCAGCACTGAAACCTATCATTTTTTGTGGTCAGCTATTTGGCAATGGAATCCAGAATTCGTTGGGATAACTGTGTGCTAGCTTTTAAAATGTGTGGGTAGTAGGGTAGGAGGCGTGGGGCTATAATTTTTGTTGTACGTTTCTCCATTCGCTAAAGTGGTCAAACAAAATTTAGAAAATCTGAACATATAGCCTGTTCCAAAACAGAATAACATTTTCGCGCAGGTTTGAGAGTAAGAAAAAAATTTTGAGAATGTTCTTAATTTTTATTGGTCAATTACAATAAAATTGAGAAAGAAAAAAATAAATTGAAAGTATATTCCTACGTTTTGTTGTTCATCGCAACTGCGCTGCAGAAATATTGAATTTTATTTTTCAAAATCAACCAATAAATAAAGTTCTGCAAACAGTACAAAAATAGTAAAATATTACGCTCAGGGTTCGGACCTAGAGAAACAGAAATCGTAGTAAAAAGCGGAAAAAAATCGTAGTAGGCGACAAATTTCCGAAGTAGATTTGAAAATACTATGTGATGAGCAAAAAATTTTAAAGTTAGGATACGCAATTTCTATGAAATAGACCATCACATGAAGAAAATGCACTAAGAATTATTTTTAAAAAATCGTAGTAGATTATAATTCAAGCGTAGTGGCGGAAAAGATTACAAACATTTTTCAAAAGTGAAGCAGATCTACTACGATCGTAGTATAGTCCGAACCCTTATTACGCTCCAAAAAAAATTTAAGCTCTCACTGCGCATCGAAAAATGAAGCTAGAAATTGTTGTTCTGTTTTGGAACAGGTTATAATTGCAATCAAAGATTATAAGATACGAAACTTGAATTTCGTATCAATGTGTTGGTGAAATGTTTTGAAAGTGTGTGTAAAACCCCAATAAAATGTTTTGAAAGTGTGTGTAAAACCCCATTCATACACCTAGCGTAATACCCATATTCACCGAGCGTAGTACCCATATTCACCGGGCGTAGACCCATATTCACCAAAAGTCGTTTCTTGTTCTTCTTCTCAATATTCAGAGTAAACATGTGTTTGTCATTTTTGTTATTTAGCCCTTAATTGGACTATATTTCCCTATTTACCCAATAGAGCATTTTTGTGGTCATTTCTAGACTTTAACTTTAGTCGAATTTGTTCTATAGAAGAAAAAATTCAATTAGAAAGTTTGGATTTTTTGACATATTTAATTTCTGAAACTGAAATAATTTATTGAAAACAGCTGTGAGTTTTTTCACCACACATTGTTTTTGTGATGCCACTGCAAAGAAAATGGATTTCCCTATCCCTTAATTCTCATTTTCTAAATTTCACCAATAAATAAAGATGTTATAACGCATCTAAATTTTAATACAAATCATATGCAATTTTGGTTGTTTAGCTCAGGGACGCAGGTTCAAATCTCCATCCAACTAAAATTTTATTATTCTTTTTATTTTATTTTTTTTTTAAATCCAAATATTTTCCAGTATTTTGCTTTCGGTAACAAACTATAACATGAAAAATCGAATTCTACAAAGTTTAATGCGTTGTAAGTTATTTATTTTTGAGCGTAATTCAGAAAATGAGATGAGTTATACCTTTAAAACGATGGCAGAGGCGTAAACTTTTGGTGACATGAACATTTTACATTTTATCCATAATTTCCATAATTTTCTGTAGTCCGCCATTTTCCATCAATATACCTGTGGAACCCACGTAGAAAAGTAGAACCGGTTTTACACCGTGTATTTTCAAAATACCATTTTTTTAAATGTTGTGAGGGTGTGCAAAAGGCGGGTGGAACCCACGAAGACAATCGGTAAAACAGATTTCACACGTGTATTTTTGATATTTGTACTTTTGAAATTTGTTCTTATAAGTGTAGTCTATACTTTTCTATGATTCTTCATTTTCCGTCTATGTACCAGTAGAAAAACAATCGGTCGAATCGGTTTTAACCCGTGTTTTTTAAAAATTTGCTTGTACGTGTATTTTGTGGGCGTGTCAAAGGGCGGGTCCATACATTTTAGTGGTCTGTGTGCCAGTAGAACTAATATTCTCATATGCACGGTATTTCATTCAAGTCGAAAAGCAGGATTCGGAAAATAAAAGGTGCATTCGTAGCAAATGCTGCTAAAAATCGTAGTATACGTATATATGTTTATTTTAAAAATATTGTGGTTAGCTTTAGATAAAAAAAAATCATTTTAAATTATGGCAAAACCAAATAAATCTCTCGAATTGCTAATTATTTCGCCTTGTACGTATGCTGCTCGATTGTCTTGTATCTTATATCGTTGGAAAGGTGGTGGTGGTAACCTATGATTTCTTATGACCTTTTATCCTGTCTTATCCTTTTTTAAATCGTATTTGTTCCAGGCGTTTGGGGGTATATTATTTCATATATCGAAAGAGCTCGACATTAATTAAGATTTGATATGTTCAAGTCTAAATTTCCTCCACAAATAAAAAAGTTAGAGCGTTTTAAAGATTTAGTACAAATCATATGCCATTTTGTTTTTTAAACTCAGAGACGCAGGTTTAAATCCCCATCCAAATAAAATTTTATTTTTTTTTGCAATTCGTAAAAAAAATCGAATCGAATTTAATTTTTTACTAACACCAATGTTGAATGTTTTTAGGGCGCGGCATAACCTATCATATGAGGGGCGGACAAATATGATTTTTTGTTTACCCACCCTTGCAATCGGCCACTAACATGACACACCAACATGAGAATTTAAAACAAAATTCGATAGAAAAGCAAAGGTGTAGGGCAGTAGGGTAAGCGGTGAGCTGATAATTTTTTGGGGTTTTAAAAAATTTGTACTTCAAACAAATGCACGGTATTTCAGGAATAGCAAAGGTTCGGACCATGTGAAACGTAGTTTACGTAGTAAGTGGGCAAAAGTTATACTGAAGAGCTAATCAACAAACATCATCTGTACTTTAAATCAAAATACTTTTCGTACTAGGTTTTAGGTTTGTTAAAGTTGTTGTAGTAATTAAAATTCTATAAAACTTATATGTACTTTTAATTGCAATTTTATGGATTTCATTAATATTTAAAAAAAATGGAAATTGTATTTATGAGCCAAAAACAGAAAATGTTGTATACAGAACAATTTCAAAAAATCGAAGCAAATCAGAGTTTGAACGGAGTGACGTCGTAAATTTCAGAATTTTGTAAAAATCGTAGTAGTAGGGGTTGGCAAAGCATAGAAATCCTATTTTAAAAACATTCTGAATACATTAAAAATTCATTACAAATGACATTTTGCATTTGTAATAAGAATATTTTAATTTATGCACAAAATCAAAAAAATTTACGAAAATCGTAGAAGATTTCGAAATTTCACCAAAATTTGAAACGGTTTAGCCGTTCTCGAGTTTTAGCATCACTAACATGAATGGCATCATATAGATATAAAAAAATAATTAAGATTTGATATCTGTAAAATTTATAACGCATCAAAGTTTGAGTACGAATTAATTGAACAATTTGTATAATTCATTTTTATTTTTGATTTTTATTCAGTTTGATTATATACCAAAAAAGATAAATGTTTTAAATTAAAAAAAACTCCATATGTTGGGATTTAAACAATTAACAACATTTTAACTTTTATCTTTTTTGGTTTCAGAAACATGAAATTAGCGAGTAAGCAAGAAAAATCGAATGCTAATTTAGGTACAAAATTTTCGCATTTAAACAATATTAAAAAAAATGTTTAGAAAAAAGTCAAATTTGTGGGCGTAGCAGCACTGAAACCTATCATTTTTTGTGGTCAGCTATTTGGCAATGGAATCCAGAATTCGTTGGGATAACTGTGTGCTAGCTTTTAAAATGTGTGGGTAGTAGGGTAGGAGGCGTGGGGCTATAATTTTTGTTGTACGTTTCTCCATTCGCTAAAGTGGTCAAACAAAATTTAGAAAATCTGAACATATAGCCTGTTCCAAAACAGAAGAACATTTTCGCGCAGGTTTGAGAGTAAGAAAAAAATTTTGAGAATGTTCTTAATTTTTATTGGTCAATTACAATAAAATTGAGAAAGAAAAAAATAAATTGAAAGTATATTCCTACGTTTTGTTGTTCATCGCAACTGCGCTGCAGAAATATTGAATTTTATTTTTCAAAATCAACCAATAAATAAAGTTCTGCAAACAGTACAAAAATAGTAAAATATTACGCTCAGGGTTCGGACCTAGAGAAACAGAAATCGTAGTAAAAAGCGGAAAAAAATCGTAGTAGGCGACAAATTTCCGAAGTAGATTTGAAAATACTATGTGATGAGCAAAAAATTTTAAAGTTAGGATACGCAATTTCTATGAAATAGACCATCACATGAAGAAAATGCACTAAGAATTTTTTTAAAAAATCGTAGTAGATTATAATTCAAGCGTAGTGGCGGAAAAGATTACAAACATTTTTCAAAAGTGAAGCAGATCTACTACGATCGTAGTATAGTCCGAACCCTTATTACGCTCCAAAAAAAATTTAAGCTCTCACTGCGCATCGAAAAATGAAGCTAGAAATTGTTGTTCTGTTTTGGAACAGGTTATAATTGCAATCAAAGATTATAAGATACGAAACTTGAATTTCGTATCAATGTGTTGGTGAAATGTTTTGAAAGTGTGTGTAAAACCCCAATAAAATGTTTTGAAAGTGTGTGTAAAACCCCATTCATACACCTAGCGTAATACCCATATTCACCGAGCGTAGTACCCATATTCACCGGGCGTAGACCCATATTCACCAAAAGTCGTTTCTTGTTCTTCTTCTCAATATTCAGAGTAAACATGTGTTTGTCATTTTTGTTATTTAGCCCTTAATTGGACTATATTTCCCTATTTACCCAATAGAGCATTTTTGTGGTCATTTCTAGACTTTAACTTTAGTCGAATTTGTTCTTTAGAAGAAAAAATTCAATTAGAAAGTTTGGATTTTTTGACATATTTAATTTCTGAAACTGAAATAATTTATTGAAAACAGCTGTGAGTTTTTTCACCACACATTGTTTTTGTGATGCCACTGCAAAGAAAATGGATTTCCCTATCCCTTAATTCTCATTTATTATGGGACAAATTTTCTAATGAAGATATATGAGGAAACCCAATTTATTGTTATATTTTATGAATATAATTTTCATGAATAGTTACATTTACTGGTTTTGTATACATTTATGTGAAAAATTCTATTATCATTTTAAAAATTGAAAAACCCTAATGAATTGATAAAATACCCACAATACAAATTGCCCAATATGGTAGCCTTAAAAAATGACATTATTTTAGGTGAACTCACAATACGTGTGATCAAATTTTCATAAAAAATAGACTTCAAAAAAATACTTTGACATCAGTCAAGAGTTTTGCATCTTTTAATCTTTGATTGCAATCACATGAAAAGCAATGGGTTCATTTCGGAGAAAAGAGAATTTGGTTGGTTGGGAGAACTCCAAAAATCTAAAACGTATAAGTAAAACATAAAACAATTTATTTGCAAAATCTATCGAATTCCAGAAATTGGCAGTAGAATTCAAAATTTTACCAAACATATCAGACCTACTACGATCGCAGTAGACCCGAACCCCGGTGAAGGGCCATCAAAAAATTTAAACACCAAGCAATACAACAACTGCTTCGTGCACATATTCGTGCGAAGTATCGGAAGATGCTCGGAAGATGCTCGAGTATTCGTATTTTGTCCAACTGCCTTACCCCTATTCAGTAGACATTCTCACGAACCAAATGGGAATTATAAACGATGTTTCACGACAACCAAATTGCGCTGTCAGCAAGCATGCGTTGATCATTTTGTTCTGCTTTTGCTACAAATTGGGAAAACTTTGTAATTTTCTAATTTCTCTTAAACTTTTCCCATATATTTGTACACATAAACCTTAAGGAAACTAAGACGTAGCTTTTTTGAGAAGAAACCATGAAAATCGGTTTAGCCGTTCTGGAGTTTTAGCGTCCCTAACATAAATGGCAACTCATTTACATATATATAGATTGGTTTTAAAATAGGAATTAATTAGAATTAAGTTCACATTTAACTTAATATACTCTATAAAAACCCATTTTATCGCTAATTACTACTAGCGACAACGAAAGCTCTTGAAAAATGGAGGTGGTACAATTGTAACACCAAATTCTGTAAAGGTCTACAAATTGTAATGCCAGTCCCACAGAAAAAACGTTTCAATCACACGTTTCCAAAAATCTTGAAAATAGCTTTAAAATAGTCATTTATGGATATTATGGAGTATCAGCCATTACTCAAAAAATGATGGTACAGGTGTACCACCAAATACACATAAGGGTTAACTTTTAATGTATGAAAGAAAGAAGCGCTCAAACATTCTCTAGAACTAATGTTTGAGAATTATTTACATCGGTCGATAATATCAAAAGTTAGAGCTGTTAATGTAAAACCACCTTTATGCGAAACCGCGAAAATTTAAAATGTCGATATCTCAAAAACGTCCGTCAATTTTCAAATAATTATAATTTTTGAATCAGCGGGCCAAAAACCTTTAGAAAAATTTATTATGTTGCTTGAAATAAAATGGCTGTTGACTAGTGCAATTAGATAAAATCATAATAAAATACAACATTTCTATTTAGTTTGTTTTCCTTAAATAAACTTTATATGTATATTAACTGTAGTTATCGCTTCATTTCTATTTTTTTTTTTTTTAATTTTTACAGAGAAAGGAGGCTGGCCTCTTGAAAACTTTTCTACCTCAAAAATATGAATACGTTTTATTCATACCCATGACAGATGTTCAGGTTTGTTGTTCAATATATTTTCTATAATTATTTTTTTAATTCTATTCATTTTTTAGACCAAACTGTATGCATTTATATTGGATACTATTTCTAAGAGAGGTGATAGTCGTGGGAAAAGTTTAATTACAGACTATACGTGTTTAAGGAAGGTAAGTAAGCTTAATAACTGTTTTGTAAGCTGGGTTGTAAGTTTCTCCTGACCTTTTCACACTTTATGACCTGTTTTCTAATCTTCCCTTTAAAGTTCACCTTATTGACCGACCGGATAAATTTATCGTATCGATAAAACAAGTTTGGTTATCTCGTGTTTTTTTAACAATACCTTAATTATTGTTTGCTCTGCGGCAACTATTTCCAACATTATTTTGTTTTCTCTTAAAAAATTGTGACATATGCAATTTCAAATGCTCTTCCAAAAAAAGTACTAATTTTTAGTATAAAAAAAAAAATTATCTCCCATACATATACAGTATATATTTCCTGAAAGCTTGTTCAATTTCCTTTAAAAAGATGTATATATTTGTATGATAGGAATCTCAATTATTAAATAAAACACATTGATATTTTATTGTTGGGAAAACAATAGAAAAACCCAACATTTATTGACTATTTCTCTTTACTTAGAGCCATCTTCTTGATATGCAAAGATAACAAGATTGGAAACTCGAAATTCCGCATCAATGTGGTCATGAAATTCTTTGATGGTGTGTGTCAAAAAACAACAATTCACGGTAAACTGAACCCATATTCACCCCAAGTAGACCCCATACTCACCCCAAGTAGCCCATATATTCACCCCAAGTAGACCCCATACTCACCTCAAGTAGACCCCTTGTCGACAACTGTCATTTTTGTTTGTCTCTTGTTCTTCTTCTGTACATTCATAAGAAACATGAATATGAAATATTTTTATTATAGCTCTTTATTGGAATATATTTCTGTATTTACCCAATAGAGCATTTTTGTTATCATTTTTAGACTTTAACTTCAGCCTAATAAGATTTTTTAGCAGCAAAAATTCAATTTGAAAACAATTCGTCTGTTGCTAATATAATAATTATTTTTATTACATTGAATTGGTAAATCAATATATAAATTTTAATGCTAGAATTCTATTGTATTGCATAAAACGTCCAACATAGAAAAAAATCCCCAATAATGGGGAAAAATATCCCCATTCTAAATTATGAGGTATGGTAGCCTTCATCGCTTTTGGAGTTTTTCTTCACACCGATGAAAACAGCAAATCTAAAACCAAAACAGGCACATACATAC
This sequence comes from Coelopa frigida, assembly GCA_017309665.1. Taxonomy (NCBI): domain Eukaryota; kingdom Metazoa; phylum Arthropoda; class Insecta; order Diptera; family Coelopidae; genus Coelopa; species Coelopa frigida. The sequence continues at coordinate 19,656,679 of CM029565.1, read as the reverse complement.
AAGTGGGCATTCTCGTTCTTGGTACGCCTCCTTAAATAAAATGTATAGTGCGCGCAAAATTCTAAACTTACTTACTTTGAGGCAATCATTCAAGAAAAAAATTAACGCAAACCAAAAAAAAGAAAAAATGGAAAAAATAGTAATTAACCAAAATTAAAAAGAAACAATAATCGTTAGCCTCTTAAAAAATGTTTTTTTTAGCCTGATAGCATCAGAAGTAGAGAACAACAACACAACTGTAAGGCCTTGCATCGAGTTGCTGATCTCTTGTAAGTCTCTTTTTTCTTTATTATTATTGTGCTCATTACAATAACAAACATCACCACAACCTGACACTCGCTACTGCGGTTCTCTCAGAAGGGAGGTACATTTGTTTGTTAAACGGAGAGATTGACACTTGTCACTTCATTATTGAGAGAGTCATGGTTGTTGTCCTGTTTGTTTGCTTATCATATTCTATATTCAACGCCAAATGATGCGTACAGTAGATCGTTCAGCGTTCGAAGTATAAAAATTGTGAATAAACGGGTAAAAGAAATAAATAGATAAACTAGGTAAATTATAAACAAAGTGAATTACCACACATTATTCAAAAGATAAATATCGTCTTAAACACAAAAAAAAAACTAACATTTTGGAATTTTGCACGCACACAGCATGATGAAGCAAATAGTACACTGGAGAGTTAATTGAAATATATCTTCTACCTACCTCTAAGTTTCAAAATTTTGTTGTTACTCCAATCAGCTATCGCAAAGGCTCCCTTTATCTTAATTTGCTTTTTTTGTTTAGATTTTTTTTTAAATTTTACTCAGATTTTAAATATTTTTGTATCCCCATCTATTCTTATAATATCTATATATCTATTACAATTATGTTCTCTTTACTTAATTTTAGGCATAAATCTATTATTTTACCTTTTGTTTATATTGCACTTGCAATGCCCAAGTTAAAACTTGGTTTTATTGTGGCTTTGGCATGTGGCCATGAATTTTGAATTATTATCTAGACTAAATTGTGTTATGAATTTAAACATAAATTGCTAAAGTGTTCTTGTAATTCCTTGAAGGTATGGTGAATTAAGGGGAAGGTAACGCATTTGGGATTCTTCAGAAATCGCGAAGAGGTCAAGGTTGGGAGGGTAGCGACGCGCAATTAGTTAACACCCCTGATTGCTCATGGTTGGTTGTTTCGGAAAATAATCTCCAACGAGGAGTTTTGAGTGATCGTTTTTTTTTAGTCGTTTTGGTTTTTTGTTGTCAACCATAGGTCACTCTAGGGACTCTACATATTTTGATAAGTAACCTAGTCCCACTGTCGGTATCGGGAGCCAAGAATCTCCCCACAGGCTGAAGCTAGCTGCCGTAAATAAATGGCAACCGTTCGGTTGATACTTTTGTGTTGGTTACATTATTAATTTTGGCGCCCAACGTGGGGCAAAAATCGCTCGTTGCAGTAATACCGTGGAACAAATTCCGTTTTGTAAAGCTCATTCAATAGTTAGTGGTTTGATTAGCAGTCATGGGTTACCAACATTTTTGATAACCTTTCTGGACTTTCAATATTTTGACAATTTATTACGACCGAATTCATTGACCGATAGGCTATGTACAAGGCGCGCTATTCATTAGTTCACTTTGTGGAAAAATTAATCCGAATTGATGGATTGAATCAAGTCAATGGAGGTTAATTCTAATATTGTGAAAAATAGTACGTACGCTTGAATTATATCTTAATTCAACAGCTTCTGCTATCCAAGTATTGGATTGACTATTTACAAAATACTGGTTTCACCTCAGATTCGCGAAATTATATTTTCAATAGTTTCAATAGCCCAGAAAATTTTGTTTAATTTTTCTTTATAACCTTCCTATTAGTTACCAAAAAAAAACACTATCAAGGAATTAATATCTTACATTGATTTTTTTATTGTGAGTGTAGTACTGACAACATTACTGCACTTTCCGCAGTGGCTGTCAATGTGTCAATCACGGATCACACAAGAGTAAAATCACAAATCACACAAGAGTAAAATTACTTCTTGCCACCACGTTTACCATGGATCGTGTTTGGAAAATTGGCTTACAGATCACTCTGAATGTCCCAGTTGTGGTAGACTTTGTCACTTACGACAATGTGTTGATTTTAAAATTACGAACAAGAAAGATAAAAAAACCAGATCGAACACGTTAACGCGAGGTCGGGGAGCTATACGCAAATATAATACCCGCCAGCAAAATAACCGCGATTTCGACGAGTCGTCACAGGCGTCGATGGCTGAACTACGATTGTGCTCGTATTTCAACACAAATTAATCGGTCACTGCCGTTAATAGGCATAAACGTATCTGCAGAATTAAGCGACAATCATAAGAGACATATTCCTACGGAACCAAAGGAATTAAATGTTCCACATACGTCCCGTGATACCAGTCAGTCAATTAAGGCTACTTATCCGCCTCGTAACTCTTTGAATAACATAGTGCCGAGTCGTTCACGTCCGCAAATAGATTATAATCGAATTTAGGATATGTTCGAACAGTCGGTTCAACGGGTATTTTCGACATTAAATCTAAATAGCAATTTTAATCAGCGTGCGGCTTGCAAGAACTTACATATTCTTCTCAATAGAAAGACGCGTGACTTTTTCTGGCGGTATCATAAGCAGGTGGTTTTCTGAGCTGCCTTACTTTACCAATATCGCGATTTTCGTTCTAATTACGATATACGGGAACAAATCCGTAACCGGAAGCAATTTTGAGTCTTTTTACGATGCCATTTCTGCCATAGTTGATAAATTGTCAGAGCCCTTTGAAGAAACCGAACTGATCGAAATTGTCATTCGAAATTTAAAACCTGAAATTCGGCATGAACTATTATATGTGTCAATTCATTCTATTGCTCATCTGCGCAAGTTGTGCAGATGATTCAAATTCCTCGAAATATTTCAAATTTCACAGGACGTCGAAACGTTGCCTGTTTCGAAGAGGTTCCTGTAAAGGATGTTGAAGTTTTGGAAGAAGCCGATATATCAATTGCAGCAATCCATAATAATTCTGCAAAAACATTTAAATGTTGGAACTGTCTTGAGGAGGGCCACCTTTGGGAAGATTGTCTCGCCGAGAGAAAAATTTTCTGTTATGGTTGTGAAACTCCCAAGGTTTATATACCACAGTGTCCGAAATGTCATTCGGAAAACCCGAACATCAGAGCAATTAAATTCTGTCGACCAACAAACACAATTTTTACCGTCTAGCTCCAATTTAACAAAACAGTTTATTATTACCCCAGAATATACAATTTTAAAATCAAAAGAACTTCCAGTTGATGAACAAATAAATATTCCCTTACGCCCTTATCATGAGCGATTAAAAAACTATCTCCAAGTTTGAAAACGAAAATTATCCGCTCAATTCAGTGGAAAAACAGCAGCTCGAAGCTGTAAAGCTGTTATTTCTAAACTTCGAAGAAAAAGGCTTAGGTCCAACAAATTTAATAAAACATACAATTGATAGCAGCAAAACCAATAAAACAGAGATTTTATCCGGTAAGTCCGGCGGTGGAGAACTTAATGTTTAAAGAAATAGATAGGATGTTGAGCTTGGAGGTTATCGAACCAAGTAATAGCCCGTGGAGTTTACCCATGCTATTGGTAATTAAACAAGGAAAAGTCAGACTTTGTCTGGATGCGCGAAAATTAAACGCTGCGACAAAAAAGGATGCGTATCCTTTGGCGAGCATAGAGGGAATCTTCGCACGGTTGCCTAAAGCGAATCTGATAACTAAATTAGATTTAAAAGATGCATATTGCCAGATTCCGCTGGAAGATGATTCCAAACCGTTAACTGCTTTCACCGTTCGGACGGCCATTGTATCAATTCGTTACTATGCCTTTTGGACTCTGCAATGCGCTGTCTACAATGTGTCGGTTAATGGATGAGATCATTCCAGTAGATCTGTGATATTGTGTATTTGGTTATCTGGACGATTTGATGTTAATTATTTAGGTTTTATTATTAATGACGGAGGTATCTCCACCGATCCAGGGAAAATCAGCTCGATTCTTTCTTGGCCAGTTCCGAAGAACCTAAAACAAGTGAGAGGATTTCTGGGAATCTGTGGATGGTACCGACGTTTCATCGAAAACTTCGCCGAAATATCTTTTCCGATAACAGAGGTTCTGTCGAAAATTAAGTAATTTCTTTGAACCGAAGACGAGCAACTTGCTTTTGCCACTTTGAAAGAAAAACTCACTTCTGCCCCTGTTTTAATAAATCCGGATTTTCAAAAGAAATTCTACCTACATTGGGATGCAAGCGATTACGGTATTGGTGCAGTTCTCGCGCTGCAGATGAAGCAGAAAAACCAATTGCCTTCATGTCGAAGAAGCTGAACTCTTCGCAGAGGAATTACAGCGTAACAGAGCGCGGATGTTTAGCGGCGATTGAAGCAATTGAGCGTTACCGTTGTTATCTGGAGCTCCAAGACTTCGAGGTCATCACCGATCATGCAAGTCTTGTTTGACTGATGCAGCAACTGAACCTTATTGGTCGATTGGTGAGATGGGCTCTTAAGCTTCAAGGGTACAGCTTCTCGATTAGTCACCGCAAGGGTGACTAATCGCATGACGGGGATATTTCGGGCCTTGAGTTAGTAGGCCCGAAAATTTATCTTAAATCGTCACACTTTTTTGATCCAGAGTACGCGTCATTGAAAGCAAAAATAAATGAAAAACCCGAAAAATTCCCAGACATTAAGATTGTGGATAAATTTGTTTATATGCGAACCGAACATAATTCGTGGACCTTTGGGTTCCCGAACAATTAAGACACTCAATTATTCACCGAGCGCACGATAGTGTTGTAGCCGCTCACGGCGGCATTGAAAAAACCTTAGATTTGATTCGGAGGAATTTCTATTGGGAAGGAGTGGTGAGAGATGTACTGGAATACATAAAAATTGTGATGTGTGTAAATCCACTAAATATCCAAATCACATTTTTCGCCCACCTATGGGGAAGCAAACCATTTCCGTCCGTCCGTTCCAAAGGCTATACATTGATCTTTTAGGCCCTTATCTCAGAAGTAAACGTGGTTTCACCAACATCCTCATTGTTCTCGATCACTTTAGAAAATTTCACTGGCTTTGTCCTTTGTGAGATGCATCGACGGCTAAAATAATAGAATTTCTACATTTTTATCCCGTTTTGGTGTTAAACACATCTACACAGCGATCTATTCACCGCAAAGCAACGCGTATGAGCGTGTGAATCGCTCGATTTTAGCGGCTATTAGAGCGTATGTTAAAAATGATCATAGAGAATGGGATTTAAATTTATCGGAAATCTTCTGGACACTTCGAAATGCCATCCATCAGAGCATTAACTGTTTTACGTATGATTACGAAAGAAAATGACTATAATTTATTACGGATTTGAAAATTCTTGAAGAACCACACATTGCGTTAAACTCTGAAGATCATTTGGTGCTGCAGCTTAATCCAGAAAAATCTAAAAATCGCTTTTGATAAATACGAAAAACAATATAATCTCCGCAGAAAGCTTGTAAACTTCGTACAAGGACAGGAAGTTTTTCGGCGAAACTTTTCGCAAAGTAAATTTACTACCAATTTCAACGCAAAGCTGAGTCCCGCATTTATTAAAGCTAGGGGGGGAAGTGGGAAATAATTATTATATCTTAGAAGATTTATCTGGAAAACTGGCTGGAACTTATAATGCTAAAGATATAAGACAATAATCTATTTCGGAGTTCCAGCTAAAATTTTGTAATATAAAATTAGTCCTTTTGTCCTTTGTGTTCACACTGAGAACAGAATATCACAGGTTCAAGTCTTGGATAACCCACAATGTAAAACGAAACACTTGTTGAGAGACTTTTCTTACACCGAGTGCTAATTGCGAAAGAAAAAGACAAAGAAACCGTGCAAAAGTAGGATGTCTAAGTAGATCTCATTTCCGTTGAAAATGACAAAGTTCTTTTCCCTCGAGATCTCGACCAGAACACATGTGTCAGGTGTTAAAAAAATTTGTCTTAAAGTGATCAAAATATAGAGAAGTCCTGTAATGCGATTATTTTTTAGAATTTTTAAATATTTTATTTACGAGATTTCAATTGTAAGTTTATGAATGAATGATTGTGTATGAATGGATTTATGTATGAGTATATTTTTATACCCTACACCCTGTGGGTAAGGGTATATTCATTTTGTCCTTCCGTTTGTAACGCATTAAAGGATAGGTCGTAGGTATGGAAAAGTATATATATTCCTGATCAGCGTCACCTCCTGAGTCGATTTAGCGATGTCCGTCTGACTGTCTGTCTGTCGGTCTGTCTGTCTGTCGGTCTGTCGGTCTGTCGGTCTGTCTGTCTGTGTGTCTGTCTGTAGAAATCAGTTTTTTGAAGAAACGGTAAAAGCTAGAGACTTCAAATTTTGGATTTATAACTATTATATGTATACGCTGTTTGTCAATGAAAAATCGGTCCACGGACACGCCCACCTCCCATATAAAGCAAAAGGTTTATATGGGATATCTGGTGAACTATGGTATATATCGAGATGAAATTTTGTGTGTGATCATGTATCACCGATACGAGTTTACAAGACAATAATGGAAAACATCGCCCATCGGACACGCCCACCTCCCATATAAAGCAAAAGTTCAATATGGGATATATGGTGAACTATGGTATAATCGAGATGAAATTTTGTGTGTGATCATGTATCACCGATACGAGTTTACAAGACAATAATGGAAAATCGACCAACTGACAAGCTACAACTTAGCTCAAAAGCTACAGCTCAATGTCGGATATATGGCAAACCATATAGACAGATTAAATTAAATATTGCTACTAAGAGTTACCATGAATCAAATGGAAAAGATCTCGATCACCTTCCATACAAAATAGTAGATCTACAAGCCAACCAACTACTTTATGGATGTTATTTCCTGATGAAAGTGTGGGAGTGAATGCAATAAGAAAGAGACCACATCCAACTGAACCTCAATGGACGCCCATAGAAAAATTGATTATATCCTTTCAATATAAACGTAATGAGCAGGTGACGATTGAGAGAATACAAATTCCAATTGTACCTGCTGAAGGGATCACAATCCACAAAAGTCAGGGAACTACATATTTCCAAATGGATGTTCATCTTCGAAGTGGAATCAGTCGCATTATATGTTGCTTATAGTAGCGCAGCAAATACTTCTGGCCTTTATATTATTGGGAATTTCAACCCTCCCAAGTCTTTTGTTGAATTAGATTTTGTCCTCATTGAAATGAACATCTAAAATCGGAAAAGCAACTAAAGGCACATTATGATTTTACGGCATACAAAAATCATCGATTCAATTATTCTTCCATAAATTGCAGAGCTTTAATGCGCACTTCCAAGATTTTCCAATGGCACAATGCTCAAACAACACAACTACTTCGTTTTGTGGAAACAGAACACTATAATATTCCTAACTTCACTCTAATTCATAGATTCGACAGATTTAAAGAAAATCTCCGCAAAAAAGGGTATAATGGTTTTTGGAAAACGAATATAGCTTCAAATATATATATCTTTTTGAAAGAGACCACAGTTGTAGAAGTGTAATGACGCATTTTCACTAATTATTGATAGAAATTCACAATAGAATTCACAGTTTTTCCTTTAATAAACGTTGTATGCAGGGTGTAGGGTATGTAAACTTCGGCCTCGCCGAAGTTAACAGATTTTGCCTGGGTGGACCAGGCAGTGCGCTAGTTATCATTAAATTGTATATATATTTATTAAATTATTTGTAAGGTTTGTTGTATTTGGTTGTTTATTTGTACTTTGTTATTATTTTCTTGTTGCTTTGGTTGTTTGAAATTTATTAAATTGTTTATAAGATTTGTTGTTGTTGTTTGTTGTTTCTCAATTGTATTCCGTGTGCTTCCGTCTGTTGCTTTTTCAATACTGGCGTTTGTTGTCGAATTCGAAGAAGAAGAGCGTGAAGATCAGCAAATTTTGTATCTAAAAGTCGTTCAGCATCGTTAAGTTCCTTTTGCGCACCGATAAAGTTGGTGCCGTTGTCGCTTCTAATCATGACTGGGGTCCCACGGCGGTTCACAAAATTTCTGAGGCAAATGAGGAAAGCATCGGTGGACAAGTTTTCAGCGAGCTCCAGGTGTGTAGCACGAACGGTAAGACAGGAAAATATGACTGCCCACCGTTTCTCCCTGCGGCGGCCTATGGAGACGTTGAAAGAGCCAAACAGATCAGATCAGTAGCGCATGATAAGCTCGGCGACTCTATGCTTTGATGGCATTAATATGGGTCGCCTGGCATTCAAAGAGAGAGCGTGAGAGAGTAAAGCTGGCTTTGTTTTGGTATCGGCTTTGCTTCTCTCAAGGCGGCAATACTTCTCACTGCACCAATTGACATATACGCTCCTCTGAGTCGTTCAACTCGTCGACAGTGAGTGGACCTTTCGCTGACGGCAGTTGATTCTTCCGGGCTCGATTCAAAAATATGCTTGATGCACGCAGCACCCAGGCCATCGTCCGTTTGAGTTTCAAACGATAAACGAAAAACGATAATTATCTATGTACCAGGTACTTGCTTGAGACTGAAGGACGGTTGCAGACGGTTGCAGTCCCGGCTCGCTTGTCGCAACAGGCCAGGCTTCAATGTTCATCTTAAGAAACTCAGAGCCGGTTATCCGTCAACTATCAACTTGAAATCTCGACGAAAACGTAGAACGGGTTGCGACATCAGCTGGGTTTTGAGCTGTCGGAATCCATCGCCATTGCGACGAAGTGAAATATTCTGGATCGCAGCGACACGATTACCGACATACGCCTTGAATTTACGCTCGGAAGAATTTATCCAATAAAGAACAGTACGAGAATCACTCCAGAATATCACGTCAGCTTGGAGTTCCAACCTAAGCACGGACATCAATTTTTGAGGAGCACAGCGAGTTTTCCCAGATACGAACGCAACGTCAACTCCTGTCGGATGAGCGAAACGAAAGTATCCGACGGCAGAGAGGGCGAGCTGACTAGCATCGACGAATATGTGTAGTTGTATCCCTGATTGTTGTAACAGTAGCGAATAACATCGTCGTACGTTGAACTCTTCTTCCCGTTGAAACTCACTCCACCAAGCCTTCCACTTATTCTGCAACTCGTTCGGAATTGGGTCATCCCAGCCAAACTTTAATTTTCATGCCTCTTGTACCAATAGATTTGAAAATATCAGAAAATCCGCAAGCAGTCCGTACGGGTCGAAGACAGCCATGACAATGCCGAGAAGCTCTCGTTTAGTAGGTGCACGTAGAATCTGCAATACTGATTTCGGAATACGATGGAATTTTGTATGGAACCTGAAGATGTCGGTATTGGTGTCCTAATACATCCCGAGTACCTTGTCCGTAATGGTCTGCCTTTCCATACTAACGGCTTCAGAACTTATCACTGGCGCCTCGTTCATCGTGGTTTGTATTCGATTAGAGTTTGATATGAAATTTCTTAATTCGAAACCTGCCTCGCTATGTATACGAACTACTTGTTGGCAAATTCTGGCTGCATTCTCCTCATCTCGAAAGTTGCAGACGAAGTCGACGACATAATGTTTTTCTACGATGGCGGCCACGGCGTCAGGGTACTTCTCTTGAAAATCTACAGCGTTTCGGTTTTTGATTAATTCTGCATAGCAAGGTGAACATATGGCGCCGAAAATCACATTACACCATAGCGTAATGTTGAAGTGCTTCGCTCTTACACACATCTCTCCAGAGAAAACGTTGAGCCTGCTGATCAACCTGGCGTATCTTCACCTGCGAGAACAATTCACGAATGTCGGCGACTACTGCGACTGGCCCTTCACGAAACTTGAAGAGAATACCCAACAATGGTTTGGCTTGTTCTGGTCCTTTGTGCAGAGTAGAGTTGAGTGAAATTCCGGCAACGGCGGCAGCAGCATCAAAAACAATTCGAAGCTTCTCTTGTTTGTGTGGATTCTGAACAGCAAAATGTGGCAAGTACCAAACTGGGTGATTCTCATTACTTAACTCCTCATCCGTGAGTCGTCTCGCATATCCCTTGTCAATATATTTTTGTATCTCTATACGATACCTATCTGCAAATTTCTTATCTCGACACATTAGCTTCCCCACACGTTTTGTTGTACCTTCAAGAATTTTGTGCACTTGCATATCATCGTCCAATTCCAAAACTGCAGGTTGGACCTCCAGACCAATGCCGTCGTCCGTAAAGCTACTATTGTGTTTAACTCGTTTAGCGATCGTTGTTGACGAATGTGCAGTACTACTGGGCGTATGTGTGACGTTGCATTAGTTGGCCCATATGCGACCCAACCAAGCTTGGTTTGGACGGCAACTCTGTTTGCGTCGCCGGCTTGTACAATTGTTGCAGTTATGCTGAGATGCACATAGTCCAGCCAGATCAGCATAACAGGTTCACGTTGACGTAGTCGTCCAATGGCAAATGTTCCAGATGTTTGTGATCCGACTGTTTAGACGGCAGGCTTAGGTCCCGGATCGTGCGTATATTTTTTAATGAGAACTTTGTACCCTAATCCTTTCCGGCCATTTCAACCGTCACTCTCATTGACGTTTCGGTCTTTACTTTTTCGCCATACCACTGAAGAGTGAAAGGCTGAGACTGACCCTTCAGAATAAGCGCGTTCGCCACTTCCTCCTCTAGCAACGTGACAGCCGACCCGTCATCGAACATGGCAAACATGTCAACCTTGCCGTTTGGTCCAAACAATGTCACTGGTATGATTTTGAAGAGTTGACCCCTTAAACCCCTTCGACAAACTACAATTCAGCACCGGCTTCACGACTACGTTTGATGTTGACTTGGAGGAATGGCCACAAGGTCTTTTGTTGCGACAATTTGTGGTGTTATGTCCCTTGCGCAGACACGAAAAACATAATTGTAGGCTCTTCAATTTCTGCCAACGCGCCTGTACGCTCAGTGACTCTTGAAAAACTTTACACTCGAAGATCACATGCCGCTCACCACACTGGAAACACTTCAACTCACGTTTCTGAACATCCTCATTAACGTGCATCAAAAGACGTGGCTGCTGTTGCTGAAGTTGTCGAGCGGTGCTTCGATGTTGCGATGTCGATGGAGTTGAGGCAGGCATTAAACAAACTATTCTGGCCAGATCACCCAGCCATGTTGCAAAATCGTTAATCGTGGCAAATGGCTTGATGGTGACTGCGTGCCCAGGTCAAATTGCTTATTTGGTGGCAACTTTAACACCATCTGTTCCAACATTGATAGGCAAAGTGTTGCTGGCAACCGGCAGATATCAAGAAAGCAACTACGTTACGAACCTTCGTGGAAAATGCGACTACCTGGTCCAAATTTCTTTCTGCTATGACCGGGAATTGTTGTATCTTATTTAGCTGATGGCGTACTAACACGTCCGGTCTACCGAAACGAAATTCTAACTCGTCCATGGCCTTGGGCACATCGTGTGGGTAAATCAGCATAGAGGCCACTGCTTCTCTAGTTTTCCCAGTCAAGCACTTATGCAAATGCATCAGATTTTGTCGATCGCTATATCTGAAGGCAGCAGAGGTGTCCTTGAAATTAGCGAGAAAAAGAGGCCACTCCTCGGCATTGCCCGAAAACATCGGCAGGTCATATAGTTTGGCGCTTGAGTCACCTTCAGATGGAAGCACCGTGGCAGATCCAACTGACGACGTCGAGGCACCTTCCATCTGCACTTGTGTAATTTGAGTATTCGGCTGGCTATGAATCTCGATACGAAGTCGTTCCACGTCCTTTTGACTCTCGATGGTGGTGTTCCTTAATAATTAATACTGGCGAGTATCATACCCATCTGATCGGCGGAGACTACCGACGGCTCTCATCTCACCTTCCGTACGACCCGAGCTTCTCAAATTATAATGAGTCATTTATTTTAAGTAAAGTTTACTAGCTCGTGACAGGACAAGCACCAACACCAGAACCGAACACGACCACCTCCGAAACGAAATTCAAGCACCAAGTCTTCGCAAGAGTCAATTCAAATTACATATGCTTGTGGCAGAGCAAAAGACACAAACCCGAAACCGACACGATGGTACAGCTTCCGTACTGAATTCAAAACACGAAAGTCTCCGCGAAGCGTCAAATGAAGCTTATTGTGCGGCACTAAGCAGGCGGCAGAAAACTAACAAATTCACAAGGCGGTAGCGAATTGTTTATGCAAATGTTCAAAATGTTACTCTGAAATAACGCGTTATCACCAACCGAAAATGCACTCGCTTCTTCCACGCACGTAAGCGACCAACCAAGCCAAATATTCATAGGCAAATGTTCAATAAGCGGGCGGCACGACACACGAACCAGAACACAATGGTACAGCTTCAAACTGTCTTCAAAACACGAAAGTTTCTGCGAAGAGTCAAATCAAGTTATGTAGAAATACGGCATTAAGTAGGCGGCAAATTTTAACAAAGGCGAGAGGGTATTGTTCTTACAAATTTTCAAAAATTACACTCTGAAACAACGCGACCGAAAGTACTTGCGATCTCCACGCACTTAGTCTGCAATTGATGTGAAATCTTCAGCTTATGGCAGAGCAGGCGACTCGAAGCAATTCACCACAACGCTTGACGACTGGTGAAGTTTTTGCCAATTTTCAAAATGGCGGTTACTCGTGGTAGAGCAGGCGACAAAAAGCATTTCACCACAACGCTTGACGTCTCCGAGATTGTTGCACAGCTTCGCAGTTGCTCGCGGCAGAGCTGGCGTTGCGAAAACCGAACCGATTAAACCGAAGCCAAGGCAAAGGCACCGCGTTAGAAAGAGACACAATCTTCGAGAATTTCACAATGTCTCTTGGTGACGCGGAAAGTTCTTTCTAGAACTTTTTAAATTTAACGCGATTACTCCGATCCCGATTAAAATGCAATAACTTCCGAGAGCACTTAATTGCGAAAACGTTGTAATGGCGGCGGCAAAATAGGCGAAATAATACGATTATTTTTTAGAATTTTTAAATATTTTATTTACGAGATTTCAATTGTAAGTTTATGAATGAATGATTGTGTATGAATGGATTTTTGTATGAGTATATTTTTATCATTAAATTGTATACATATTTGTTAAATTATTTGTAAGTTTTGTTGTATTTGGTTGTTTATTTGTACTTTGTTACTAATTTCTTGTTGCTTTGGTTGTTTGAAATTTATTAAATTGTTTGTAAGATTTGTTGTTGTTGTTTGTTGTTTCGTAATTGTATTTCGTGTGCTCCCATCTGTTGCTCTTTCAATACTGGCGTTTGTTGTCGAATTCGAAGAAGAAGAGCGTGAAGATCAGCAATTTTCGAAAGCTGCAAATTGGCGTGAAGCTGGTTGCGATTTGTGTAGGCGATTTTTACCAGGGTGCCCTAACAAGTCCAATACATAAAGTTAAATTTTCCCTAGAATTTTTTTATAGAATTTGCACGAAAATTTTGCATGGTAGTTAGATGTTGGATAATAAGCGGTAAGCCATATCAGAAATTATTCAGGATTCTTTATTCACTAACATGTTCTTAGGAAACTGGTTGAGCGATCTCAAGTGAGATTCTCGCCAGTAGTATTTGGCCGAAAATTGTTGAATGAGCGGACGAATCGCAAGATCGCGGACGTTGGTATTCGTGCATCTCAGCAAAAAAAAATGCTCTGACCGATCTTCTAGTTCACATGTGGTAGCGGCCCAGGAAAGTGATCATCATCATCGCCAAAATTCTCTTTTCATTATCTGCTGCACCATTAGAGAATAGCATTCATTCAGCTTAAAGTAACAAATTTCCTTTCTCTAGAGAAAAAAAAAACTAAAGTCAAGAATTCAGAAAAGAAAGCAACAAAATCTAAAACGAAGAAATTTAAATCAATCTGGCAGCTTTGTCTGTCCCAAAACTCACAGGCACACACATACAAGTGGGCATTCTCGCTCTTGGGACGCCTCCTTAAATAAAAGGTGTAGTACGCGCAAAATTCTAAAATTAATACCTAAATTTGAGGCAATAATTCAAGAAAAAAATAAAAATTAATGCAATCCAAAAAAAAAAAATTGAAAAAATAGTAATTAACCAACCCGCGCTTACATACGCGCTGAACCATGTAGTGAAAAAAGAAACAAAAATCGTGAGCCTATTAATACTGTTTTTTTAGCCTGATGAGCATCAGAAGTAGAGAACAACAACACAACTGTAAGGCCTTGCATCGAGTTGCTGATCTCTTGTAAGTCTCTTTTTTCTTTATTATTATTGTGCTCATTACAATAACAAACACCACCACAACCTGGCACTCTCTACTGCGGTTCTCTCATAAGAGTTGTACATTTGTTTTTAAACGGAGAGATTGACACTTATCACTTTTCAATTATTGAGAGAGTCGTGGTTGTTGTCCTGTTTGTTTTGCTTATCATATTCTATATTCAACGCCAAATGATGCGTACAGTAGATCGTTCAGCGTGGATCGACGTATACAAATTGTGAATAAACGGATAAAAGAAATAAATAGAAAAACTAGGTAAATTATAAACAATGTGAATTACCACACATTATTCAAAAGTTGAATATCGTCTAAAATACACCAAAAAAAAAAACTAACATTTTGGAATTTTACACGCACACAGCATGATGAAGCAAATAGTACACTGGAGAGTTAATTGAAATATATCTGCTACCTACCTCTAAGTTATAAAGTTTTGTTGTTACGCCAATCAGCTATTGCACAGGCTCCCTTTTTCTTTTTTTTCTTTTTTTTTTAGCGTTTATTTTACCTTTTGTTTATATTGCAATGCCCAAGTTAAAAGTTGGTTTTATTGTGACTTTGGCCTGTGGCTATGAATTTGGAATTATTATCTAGAATAAATTGTGTTACGAATTTAAACATGAACTGCTAAAGTATTCTTGTAATTCCTTGAAGGTATGGTGAATTAAGGGAAAGATAACGCATTTGGGATTCCTCAGAAATCGCGACGAGGGTCAAGGTTGGGACACCCCTGATTGCTCATGGTTGGTTGTTTCGAAAAATAATCTCCAACGAGGAGTTTTGAGTGATCGTTTTTTTTTAGTCGTTTTGGTTTTTCTGGCGTTTTTAGTTGTCCACCATAGGTCACTCTAGGATTCTACATATTTTGATAAGTAACCTAGTCCCACTGTCGGTATCGGGAGCCAAGGACCTCCCCAAAGGCTGAAGCTAGCTGCCGTTAGGGTCCCCACCCGACTTCCGTCCGCAGTGCAAAATGGCAACCGTTCGGTTGATACTTTTGTATTGGTTACACAATTTCTGGAAGAACAGAACAGAAACAGAAGAACAGAACTTCTGGAATAATGCAATGTGAACCTTTGATGTTTTTGTCACCTGTTGCTGAAGGCGCATATAGAAGATGTTGTTGGAAATGAATTTGTTTGGTTTATGAATAGCGTTCGATGAAATGCCTCGGGAAGTGATGCAATATCTTGTGATGAATAGTATTGGAAAGAACTTTAATTGTTTATAAAAACGATCGAAAATGTTTGAAAATTGGAAGGTATAACTGAATAAAATTAATGCTAAATGTAAGGTGATATTGTTAGAACACACACGCATTGGATTGATTGTTGGACAGAATGTATGCATACATGTGGAAGGGTATCGATGCTAGCATATAGATGTGAAAATGAATGATACAAATATGATTAATTATGGAATAGAATACTTGGACAAGTGGAAGGGGTTATGATGCTGGCACAAAGATGCCAGAATGCACTACACTTGGAATGCTATCATGCATGATGGAAGGGATGGCGATGCTAGCACATAGAGAACAAGGGAAAGTTGTGAACAATCGAAGATACTTGTTATACTATGAAAATATAAGACTATATTAAAGCAATTTTCACCCAAAAATCGAATTTGAATTATGTATGTAGTTTATTACATGGAAGGAGAATGGTATAGTCACTATTTAAATGTGAAGAAAAATAATGTGAAGTATAAAAGGAAGTGTATATATTATAAAACTGAAGACACTAATATGTGAAGTATATAAGAATAAGTACATTATAAAATGGAAGGCACTCAAATGTGAAGACTTCAAGGATAGTATGTATTACAAATTTGAATATATCAAATATAATTAAATGGTATAGAAATGGAAGGTAATCAAAATCGGAAGTACGAAAGGAAAGTATGTATCGAAAGTATTATATCAAATGGATGGTAATGAAAATATAAGATAAATCCGGAAAAGTATGTACGAAATTTAATTTGAAAATTTATCTTAGTAAGGAACAATGGAATGATATACGGAACAGTATTTTATTTATATCATCATGTCATGTATCATCGGCCAGCATATACTGGAGCTGAAATCTTTTATTTACAACAACCAAATTGACATCATGCTCATATCTGAGACTCACTTTACTGATAAAAGCTTCGTAAAAATATCTAACTACAATATCTACTATACTAATCATCCTGACAACAAAGCTCATGGTTGAACCGCTATTATAATTAACCAAAATATTAAATGTATAGAACTAGAAAAATACAGAAAAGATTATCTGCAAGCCACAACAGTACAAATATCTGACGGGAGTGGACACATATCATTGTCCGCAACATACTGCCCACCTAAACACAACAATACCACATTGGAATATTCGGACTTTCTACGTACGCTAGGCCAACGCTTCATTGCTGGAAGAGACTTTAACGCAAAAAACTCAACTTGGGGCTCAAGATTGACAAATAAAAAAGGAAAACATTTACTAGACTCAATAAGAGTAAACAAATGTACTTTCATGAGTACAGGAGATCCAACCTACTGGCCAACCGACATGGCAAAACGACCAGACTTAATTGATTTCTTCATAATAAAAAAATATAAGACAAGATCACCTAACAATTAAATTAAATTTTGAATTATCATCTGACCACTCGCCAATTACCCTCATATATCGAAATACTCTGACACCCACATCTATAAACATGAAAATCTATAATAATAAAACTAACTGGGACTCATTTCGTGAAATACTACAGCTTAATTTAGACTTATGCGTTTCACTAAAAATCGACAGTGATATTGACAGTGCGGTTGCATACCTAAATGACAACCTCGTCCTCGCTGTTGAAAGATCAATACCGCCAATCAAGACCACCACTAATACACATCATATATCACAACACATAAAAGATAAAATTCAAACTAAAAGAAGACTAAGAAAGCTATGGCAAACTACCAGACTACCAGAGGACAAAACAAGATTAAACCAGGCTACAAAAGAGCTAAAACAATATTTAAAACAAGATAAGGAAGAAAAACTTGAAAAACATATAATATCCTTGACTGCAACAAGAACCACGAACTACTCGCTATGGAAAGCAACAAGACAAATAACGGACGTCCCCAGAGTACCTAACGCCACAATAAAAAGAGTGACAATAAACGAAATTAAAAATAAGATAAAATCTGACATTGACATAAAGAAATCACCGGGTTATGATCAAATCACAGGAAAATTATTAAAAGAACTACCCGACAATGCTCTCGCATATATTAGATATATATATAACGCCGTGATCTACGTGACTACCCTTCAGTATGGAAAGTAGCAGAAATAATACCAATACCAAAATCGCTCAAGGACCCTACAAAAGCTAGCTCATACAGACCGATAAGCCTCTTACCAATTCTTTCCAAGCTCTTTGAAAAAATATTCTTTGACCGACTTGAACCTATCTTGACGCAAAGAAATCTAATACCCAGTCATCAGTTCGGCTTTAGACGACGACACTCCACTATCCAACAAGAACATCGAGTAATAAATAAGATTAATACTGATAAGAACAAAAAAATCTGCGTAGCAGTATATCTTGACGTTGCAAAAGCCTTCGACAGCGTATGGCACAAAGGACTCTTACACAAACTAAAACAGAAAATACCACTGACTACTATCTCCTCCTTAAAAGCTATATAAACGGCAGATATTTCTATGTTAAATACAAAAACGAATGCACTGAAATGTAGGAAATGGAAGCAGGAGTGCCACAAGGCAGTGTACTAGGACCATTATTATATGTGTTATACACTGCAGACATACCAGTGCCAACAAGAAATGACGATATAATAGCAACTTTTGCAGACGATACTGTAATGCTTTCTTCACATAAAAACATCGACAACGCAACAGCAGCACTACAAGACATTTTAAACCACACACTAGAATGGTTCAATACCTGGGGTATCCAAATAAATACTGAAAAAACAGTGCAAGTAATTTACACAAACAGAAGACACGAACCAAAACACTTGACAATAAATCACGAAAATATTAAAATTGATACAAAAGCAAAATACCTTGGAAATACCTTCAGGTTCAAATTCCCATCCAATTAATATGTTATTTTTTTTTTTTGCAATTCGTAAAAAAAATCGAATCGAATTTAATTTTTGACTAAAACCATTTTGAATGTTATTAGGGCGCGGCATAACCTATCATATGAGGGGCGGACAAATATGATTTTTTGTTTACTCACCCGTGCAATCGGCCACCAACATGAGAATTTAAAACAAAATTCGATAGAAAAGCACAGTTTGGAAACCGTGCTAGCTTTTGAAATTTGGTAGGTGTAGGGTAGTAGGGTAGGCGGTGAGCTGATAATTTTTTGGGGTTTTAAAAAATTTGTAATTCAAACAAATGCACGGTATTTCAGGAATAGCAAAGGTTCGGACCTTGTGAAACGTAGTTTACGTAGTAAATGGGCAAAATTTATACTGAAGAGCTAAACAACAAACATCATCTGTACTTTAAATCAAAATACTTTTCGTACTGCTGAGTACGTTTTCGGTTTGTTAAAGTTGTTGTAGTAATTAAAATTCTATAAAACTTATATGTACTTTTAATTGCAATTTTATGGATTTCATTAAATTTTTCAAAAAATTGGAATTGTATTTATGAGCCAAAAACAGAAAATGTTGTATACAGAACGATTTCAAAAAATCGAAGCAAATCAGAATTTGAACGGAGTGACGTCGTAAATTTCAGAATTTTGTAAAAATCGTAGTAGGGTTGGCAGAGCATAGAAAAGCTATTTCAAAAACATTATTTGTAATAAGAATATTTTAATTTATGCACAAAATCAAAAAAAAATCCACAAAAATCGTATAAGATTTCGAAATTTCACCAAAATTTAAAACGGTTTAGCCGTTCTCGAGTTTAAGCATCACTAACATGAATGGCATCACATAGATATCGAAAAATTATTAAGATTTGATATCTGTAAAATATATAACGCATCAAAGTTTGAGTTTAATTGAACAATTTGTATAATTCATTTTTATTTTTGATTTTTTGATTTTTATTCAGTTTGATTATATACCAAAAAAGATAAATGTTTTAAATTAAAAAAAAACCCATATGTTGGGATTTAAACAGTTAACAACATTTTAACTTTAATCTTTTTTGGTTTCAGAAACATGAAATTAGCGAATTAGCAAGAAAAATCAAATGCTAATTTAAGTACAAAATTTTCGCATTTGAACAATATTAAAAAAAATGTTTAGTAAAAAAGTCAAATTTGTGGGCGTATCATTTTTTGTGGTCAGCTATTTGGCAATGAAATCCAGAATTCGTTGGGATAACTGTGTGCTAGCTTTTAAAATGTGTGGGTAGTAGGGTAGGAGGCGTGGGGCTATAATTTTTGTTGTACGTTTCTCCATTCGCTTTTAAAGTTCTCAAACAAAATTTAGAAAATCTGAACATATAGCCTGTTCTAAAACAGAAGAACATTTTCGCGCAGGTTTGAGAGTAAGAAAACAATTTTGAGAATGTTCTTAATTTTAATTGGACAAAAATTACATTAAAATTGAGAAAAAAAAAATTAATAAATTAAATGTATATTCCTACGTTTTGTTGTTCATCGCAACTGCGCTGCAGAAATATTGAATTTTATTTTTCAAAATCAACCAATCAAAGTTTGAAAATAATTGAGGTGAGAAAATAAAATATCAGCCGGAGATACACTTCACAATTTTTCTACTTCACTCGCTTCAAAATGATATATGTTTTGTTAACAGAAAAAACATTTGTTAACAGAAAAAACATAAAGTTCTGCAAACAGTACAAAAATAGTAAATTATTACGCTCAGGGTTCGGACCTAGAGAAACAGAAATCGTAGTAAAAAGCGGAAAAAATCGTAGTAGGCGATAAATTTCCGAAGTAGATTTGTAGAATACCATGTGATGAGCAAAAAATTTTAAAGTTAGGATACGCAATTTCTATGAAATAGACCATCACATGAAGAAATTGCACTAAGAATTATTTTTAAAAAATCGTAGTAGATTATAATTCAAGCATAGTGGCGGAGAAGATTACAAACATTTTTCAAAAGTGAAGCAGATCTACTACGATCGTATTATAGGTCGAACCCTGATTACGCTCCAAAAAAAAATTTAATAGTGCGTTCACACGAGCCAAATTTTCGGCTGAAAATCAGATTTTCAAAAAAACCGTTCACACGACAAAATAGATTTTCATACGTCAGATTTTCGTTTGGAGGTATTTCTTTCCTTTGTATTGGTGTGTATTCTACACACTTTGTTGTCGACTTCTTTATTGTGTTTGAATGAGTATGACATCATGAAAAGCAATGAGTTCAACTCGGAGAAAAGATAATTTGGTTGGTTGGGAGAACTCCAAAAATCTAAAACATATAAGTAAAATATAAAACAATTTATTTGCAAAATCTATCGAATTCCAGAAATTGGCAGTAGAATTCAAAATTTTACCACACATATCAGACCTACTATGATCGCAGTAGACCCGAACCCCGGTGAAGGGCCATCAAAAAATTTAAACACCAAGCAATACAACAACTGCTTCGTGCACATGTTCGTGCGAAGTGTCGGAAGATGCTCGAGTGTTCGTATTTTGTCCAACTGCCTTACCCCTATTCAGTAGACATTCTCACGAATCAAATGGGAATTATAAACGATGTTTCACGACAACCAACGTGCGCTGTCAGCAAGCATGCGTTGATCATTTTTTTCTGCTTTTGCTACAAATTTGAAAAACTTTGAAATTTTCTAATTTCTCTTAAAACTTTTCCCATATATTTGTACACATAAACCTTAAGGAAACTAAGACGAAGCTTTTTTGAGAAGAAACCATAAAAATCGTTTAGCCGTTCTGGAGTTTTAGCGTCCCTAACATAAATGGCAACTCATTTTTATATATATAGATAATATTAAAAACGGCAAAATAAAAACATGAGTCGTCGATTCGACAAAGAATAACTATAGGGTTAAATATATATTTTCGGCATAAATGCAATTTACAATCCCCCTTATAAAATCAAAAACCAAGTATATGATTGATAGCCGTATAGGTATATACATAACATAAATCCCAAGTATCTCGATGTGATCTGATCAAAGATCAAAATTGGAGCCAGCCCCAAAGAAAGGTAACACTTTAAAAATAAAGGTGATCAATTTTAAATTTAAAGTGAATTTTTTCTTCATTCGACTTGTCGACAGTCGACTTATACTTTATACCAAATTAAAATTGAATTAAAAAAACTTGGGGCCGTATATATAGTGCCGTATAATTTAATCCTCTGATAAAACTAACAGAGTTATTAAGATCTATTCAACGTCTTCCTTCACAACGCCGATAAAGTTCAAATTTCCTCTACAAAATACAGACCCAAAAAACAGACCTAGTTTCTGTAGTTAGCTAATTACTTTGTTAAAGCTGACGTCTTAACGGAAGACTTTATAAATTTTCCAATTGTTAATCAATAGTAAAATAATTGAAGCTGAATAAAATGGCTATTAAAAAGCTCTTAAAAAAGGCTATATATTTTTTCTATCTGCCTAATTTTAATCTCGGTTACATAAGAACTAAACTCAATGTTCGCTTATGTCGAGTGATCTAATATTATTTTTAATTAAAAGTGTATTTTTTTTGTATATATAGATTTGGACACATCCTAAAGTTTTGGAAGATGCTTGGACAAATGCTAGAAATGTGAGTTTTAAACAATGCTTTCTTTAGGAAAACAATAATTTTTACAAAGTACACAGGTAACTCTATTCAAATTCTAAAATTATTTTTTAGCACAAAATTAGAAAAGATTCCCGTAAAAATACCACTCTGAATTCGGATGAAGATGAGCCCGATGATATATATGACAGTGGAACTGGAATTATGTCGGTAACACATGACTGGTGGCGTAAGTTGATCACATCTAATGATTTGGAAAAAGTTTTACCAAGTAGGAAGACTAGAACAATGTTTGAAATACTACGTATGAGTGAAGAGAATGAAGAAAAGTGGTAAGCATATATTTTTTTGTTTTCCCTTTGAGTCAAAGTACAATATTTTGCTATATAATTATGACAGATCAAAAAACCAAACCAGAAACCACTCTTAGAACACACTACTAAAATACACTAAAGTAACATTTTTACCAATTACTTTAATAAAACTATTTAACTCATCAACTATTTTTGTTGTCAGTTAATAATTTTCAATTATTTACAATTCGATCTAAAAATCGTTCGATAGAGCAAAATTCAATATATATTATAATGACATATACATATATTGTATATGTATAATAATATTAAATGTATACCGTTAAAAATCACCAAATAAATAAAATCCATTTGGTGGATAATTTTCGGCCACATGCAGTGGGCTATTTAAGAATACACGGGAATCATTAACTGAACCGGGGAAACCAAAAAAATAACTGTAAATTTGTAATCACTGTCAACAACTGCTTGCATTTGTATGGAATAAAATTGTTTATGATTGATATACTCGTCGTGTTTGCTAACAGGACACTTGATCCTAACATGTGCCATCTATTGCTCCAATGAATTTTTTGAAAACAGACGATTTGGCTTTTCTACAGAATTTTTGTCCAATTCTCTCATAATCTTCTACTGTTTCATGATTTATCAGGCGCCGCATCTTCAAAATCATTACAATTTTACGTACAGTAAAGCGACTGAAGCCCATAAATCTATTTGCAGACCTGCCGTCGTTGCTTTTTCATAATAACCGAAAAACCGCAATAAATCGTTTGAGGATTGCAAAGATTCCAATTCTGAAAATATCGCCATCAGCAAGAGAACTATTTTCTTGTATTTGGACTCATTTTGCCTATAAAATTATTAAATTCAAAATTATTTCTGTCAAAATTTCATTTTCGTTTGGACCAGCAAAAATTAAAATTTTAACCTGTAAAAAGTTATCGTTTGAGCAGGGCTTAACAGTTGATTTTTATTCACCAAATGAAGATTTTAGCGATGCCATATTTAGTATGTATGCATATTTATTCAACATTTCATGTCCAAATAAAATCAAAATAACCTTTGGTGAGATCGAAATAAAAAACAATTTCTGTAAACACAACGTTGAACGTTTAAAACGTTCAAAAAACAACAAAGCAACAAACGAAATTAGCACAAAGTAAAGCAGACAAATTTTAATACTAACAAAAATGACATCAACTACAGCTAGAGTACTTCAGTAATAATTGTAATCACCCTTCGACAGAAGAACTAATCGTGACGTGCTGCGATTGCACAACGCTGGCTTCGACTCCAACCACCCGATCTACATTAATGAAAGCCTCACCAAAAAAAAAAAAAAAATATACGATTCTCAACTAGCGCACCGGGCATGGTCCACCCAGGCAAAAACCGTTAACTTCGGCCTGTCCGAAGTTTATATACCCTACACCCTACATACATATAACATAAGTTTTAAAAAATAAAACTGAATAGAAATTTTGTATTATTTTATGAATTTATCCAATTCTTATAAACTTTTATAAAATTTCTTTCTTTTATAAAAATTGATTCATACGTCATTGCAGTAATATCTAACGCCGGTATATTGAAAAAAATATATATATATTTTGTATTGTTTTATGGCATAATTTTACTTTACCACACCCAGCGCCAAATCCAATAATTTATATGTCAAATGATAGTGTTTTCAGTGTACATTAAAACCAAAAAAAAAAGGTTGGGCGGACTCTTTTCGTTTGGCCATAAAGTGAGGTCAAAGGTCAAATTAATGACTTTTTGAAAAATTTTTGTTTTTTTCCAAAAAGGGCCAAAATAACGAAAAATTACAACAACAAAATATAGTGGCGGACTCATTTGGTTTGGCCATAAAGTGAGGTCAAAGTTCAAATTAATGGTTTTTTCAAATAGCCACCGATCGGTTAATACAATATATCAAATTAAAGGTAATTAAAAATACTACAAAATGCATTTTTAGTTTTTAAAAGAATTATTAGTAAAAAAATAATATCAAAAAACAAAAAAATGAATTATTTTTTAGGTTAAATAATTTTAAAAAATTTTTTTTTTTATATATATTTTTTTTAAATATATTTTCTGAAAGCTGATTCAATTACCTTCAAAACGGTAGTACATTATATATACTTTACTCTTAGTTTACATACCAAATTTATCATTTATATTAAAATACTTGTTTTTTTTTTTTTGAATATATTTGTGCATTCAAGATACCTCTATGCGCCACGCATTGAAGGTAATTGAATCAGCTTTCAGAAAATATATTTCAAAAAAATATATATAAAAAAAAAAAATTTTTTTAAATTATTTAACCTAAAAAATAATTCATTTTTTTGTTTTTGACGTGGCTGTGGTAAAGTAAAATTGTTCCAGTTTTATTAATTTATCTAAATTTATAAAAAGCTACTACATTTTACTATCAATAATAATTGATTTAGTTAATGCTTATAACTACCATCATGATAACTGTATACTGTATACAGTCATTGCACTAATTTCTAAAGTCGGTATATTGGTAAATACCCAATCAATATGAGTGGATCTTTTGGTCGTGGAAATATTTTTGTCAATAAGCGGAATTATTCCGTTTGTTATTAGCCTACGTTCCAACATATTTTCCTCACCTTTTCGACATATATTGAAATCACTCATAACTATTACCTTATCGACTTTTTTATTTCCATTGTATTCCTCCAAATCCTCAAGGGCTTTTAATAAAAACATCCTCAGTAGAGGTTCAGGAAACACTGAATTCCTATAAAGAACTATTGTAAAGACGTCATTACATTTCAACGCCACTAACTCCATCGTGCGATTTTCACAACTGTGATCTCTTTCAAAGAGAAATTCGATTTTTGAAGCTATATTGGTTTTTCCAAAAATCATTATACCCTTCTTTTTGTGACGATTGTCTTCAGAACTATCTAATCTATGAATAAGAGAAAAGTTAGGAATATTATAGTTTTCGGTAGAAAGGGCCCATGTTTCCATAAAACAAAGTAGATCTGATGTTAAAAGTATTGAGTCATTGGTAATATCTTGGAAGTGCGCATTGAGGCTCTGTAGGTTATGGAAGAATAATTGAATCGATGATTGTTTGTCTGTCATAAAATCGTAATGTGTCTTCAGTTGCTTTTCCGATTTTAGCCTGTTCATTTCAATGGAGACACTATCTGATTCAACAAAAGACTTGGAAGGGTTGAAATTTCCAACAATATAAAGCCCAGAAGCACTTGTTGCTCTACTACAAGCAACATATAGTGCCGCGCGACTGATTCTACTTCGAAGATGAACAGCCACTTCGGAATATGTAGCTCCCTGACTTTTGTGGATTGTGATCCCTTCAGCAGGTACAATTGGAAATTGTGTTCTCTCAATTGTCACCTGCTCATTACGTTTATATTGAAAGGATCTCATCAATTTTTCTCTTCTCTTTTTTCTTGCATTCACTCCCACACTTTCATCCGCAAATAACATCCATAAAGTAGTTGGAGTTCTTGTAGATCTACGAGTATCAACACACATTAATTTGCCAGTTGCGCCATTTACTAGACCATCTCCAGTATCCACATTGACAGTTATCATATACTTTTCACTGACCTTGATCAATAGATTTTTACATAACCCCTGAGTTTCCGAAGCTTTAAAGTTTTTCACAGATTGTAAAATATTTTGTCTACTCAATCTGGAAAGAGAACTGCCTTTGATCGTGTCCAAAGCTTCTGAATAATACTCTTCAGATACGATTTGTTCTAATTTTAGCATATTGTAGTTACCAGCTTCTTCGTTTGACCAGAAAAGGTATATTGCATCATTCGGTATAACACTAGAGGACTTTACTACTCGACTGTTTACCAGTTTTATGTCTTCTTCAGTCATTTGGCTAGCTGCCATATTGTTTAAGGCAATTGCGAAAGTCCGATCTTCTCGTTGGCACATTACTTCAGTCAACTCAAAGTATTTGAAGAGATCCCAAAGAGGTATTCCTGCAATGATACTATACGCATCGTTGGAGTTAGGCCAATTGTTTGAGGTCTCCAAATACAACGATTGATTTTCCTACAAAGGGCTGATTACTTTTAAAAATTTGCTTTAGCCGTGCATCTATGTGTCCAAACATCTTTGCCCCGAGCATTGACACTTCATCGATTATAATTAACTTAAGATCGATAAGTTTAACCAACAGTGTATTAACCACATCATTGCTCAATGGTCTAAGCTCTCCTGAAGACTGATTAACTGGCAGAGAAAACATTGCGTGAAGCGTTGATCCACCAATTCCGAATGCAGCCTTTCCTGTCGGTGCACACAATAGAACTTTGATTGATTCCGGATTGCTTCCAGGTACAGAGTTAATTCGGTGACTTACGGACTGATAAATGGCTTTTATTAAACGACTTTTTCCAACTCCTGCTCCTCCACCTACAAATTCATAAAAAATGTTATCATTAACTACATTATGCATCAAATGTTTCAAATATAATCTTTGCTTACAGTTGAGGGTCCTAATCGACATTGAAATTTCTTCTTGGCTTAATAAGGATAAAGTTTTATGAGGCGAGGTCCTTCTACTGTACTGTTGTCATCGTTATCTGGGTTTTCATTTATCTCCAATATATTAGTATCCGGATTAACTTCTGGAACCGCCAAGGCTCTGAACTCATCATCTAGCAATTGCGTTGCAGCAATGTTGTCATTTGCAATTCCTTCCTGCAAATCCTCTTCTTGCAAAGATTCCAGTACTCGATCCAGTTGTCGTTCTTCAAATAGATCGTATTTTTTTCTTCAATCGTTGAAGTATAAACATTGCATGTATGTTCATTGTCGCTTTCTAGTAAATCGACACTCTCATTACGCCAAGGAAAATACAGCATGACTAGTTCTCTAAAATAATCATGACTTGAAGTATGCACACTAAATTTTCGGTAACGAATAATACACGGTTTGTTTCTTTTGTAAACATATCCGGAACAGTCTTTAAGACGTAAAGCTGTGCCCAAATTATCAGTGTTTTCTTCATCGGTATTTCCTTCCATATAGTCATCATCATTTTCTTGCCTTCTGGGTGTACAATTTCTTGAAAAAATTATTTAACCTAAAAAATAATTCATTTTTTTTGTTTTTTGATATTATTTTTTTTCTAATAATTCTTTTAAAAACTAAAAATGCATTTTGTAGTATTTTTAATTACCTTTAATTTGATATATTGTATTAACCGATCGGTTAACATATGTGGATTTGGTGGCTATTTGAAAAAACCATTAATTTGAACTTTGACCTCACTTTATGGCCAAACCAAATGAGTCCGCCGCTATATTTTGTTGTTGTAATTTTTCGTTATTTTGGCCCTTTTTGGAAAAAAAAAATTTTTTTTTTTGACGTGGCTGTGGTAAAGTAAAATTGTTCCTGTTTTATTAATTTATCTAAATTTATAAAAAGCTACTACATTTTATTATCAATAATAATTGATTTAGTTAATGCTTATAACTACCATCATGATAACTGTATACAGTATCATACGTCATTGCACTAATTTCTAAAGTCGGTATATTGGTAAATACCCAATCAATATGAGTGGATCTTTTGGTCGTGGAAATATTTTTGTCAATAAGCGGAATTATTCCGTTTGTTATTAGCCTACGTTCCAACATATTTTCCTCACCTTTTCGACATATATTGAAATCACTCATAACTATTACCTTATCGACTTTTTTATTTCCATTGTATTCCTCCAAATCCTCAAGGGCTTTTAATAAAAACATCCTCAGTAGAGGTTCAGGAAACACTGAATTCCTATAAAGAACTATTGTAAAGACGTCATTACATTTCAACGCCACTAACTCCATCGTGCGATTTTCACAACTGTGATCTCTTTCAAAGAGAAATTCGATTTTTGAAGCTATATTGGTTTTTCCAAAAATCATTATACCCTTCTTTTTGCGACGATTGTCTTCAGAACTATCTAATCTATGAATAAGAGAAAAGTTAGGAATATTATAGTTTTCGGTTGAAAGGGCCCATGTTTCCATAAAACAAAGTAGATCTGATGTTAAAAGTATTGTGTCATTGGTAATATCTTGGAAGTGCGCATTGAGGCTCTGTAGGTTATGGAAGAATAATTGAATCGATGATTGTTTGTCTGTCATAAAATCGTAATGTGTCTTCAGTTGCTTTTCCGATTTTAGCCTGTTCATTTCAATGGAGACACTATCTGATTCAACAAAAGACTTGGAAGGGTTGAAATTTCCAACAATATAAAGCCCAGAAGCACTTGTTGCTCTACTACAAGCAACATATAGTGCCGCGCGATTGATTCTTCTTCGAAGATGAACAGCCACTTCGGAATATGTAGCTCCCTGACTTTTGTGGATTGTGATCCCTTCAGCAGGTACAATTGGAAATTGTGTTCTCTCAATTGTCACCTGCTCATTTATTTATATTGAAAGGATCTCATCAATTTTTCTCTTCTCTTTTTTCTTGCATTCACTCCCACACTTTCATCCGCAAATAACATCCATAAAGTAGTTGGAGTTCTTGTAGATCTACGAGTATCAACACACATTAATTTGCCAGTTGCGCCATTTACTAGACCATCTCCAGTATCCACATTGACAGTTATCATATACTTTTCACTGACCTTGATCAATAGATTTTTACATAACCCCTGAGTTTCCGAAGCTTTAAAGTTTTTCACAGATTGTAAAATATTTTGTCTACTCAATCTGGAAAGAGAACTGCCTTTGATCGTGTCCAAAGCTTCTGAATAATACTCTTCAGATACGATTTGTTCTAATTTTAGCATATTGTAGTTACCAGCTTCTTCGTTTGACCAGAAAAGGTATATTGCATCATTCGGTATAACACTAGAGGACTTTACTACTCGACTGTTTACCAGTTTTATGTCTTCTTCAGTCATTTGGCTAGCTGCCATATTGTTTAAGGCAATTGCGAAAGTCCGATCTTCTCGTTGGCACATTACTTCAGTCAACTCAAAGTATTTGAAGAGATCCCAAAGAGGTAATCCTGCAATGATACTATACGCATCATTGGAGTTAGGCCAATTGTTTGAGGTCTCCAAATACAACGATTGATTTTCCTGCAAAGGGCTGATTACTTTTAAAAATTTGCTTTAGCCGTGCATCTATGTGTCCAAACATCTTTGCCCCGACCATTGACACTTCATCGATTATAATTAACTTAAGATCGATAAGTTTAACCAACAGTGTATTAACCACATCATTGCTCAATGGTCTAAGCTCTCCTGAAGACTGATTAACTGGCAGAGAAAACATTGCGTGAAGCGTTGATCCACCAATTCCGAATGCAGCCTTTCCTGTCGGTGCACACAATAGAACTTTGATTGATTCCGGATTGCTTCCAGGTACAGAGTTCATTCGGTGACTTACGGACTGATAAATGGCTTTTATTAAACAACTTTTTCCAACTCCTGCTCCTCCACCTACAAATTCTACATTATGCATCAAATGTTTCAAATATAATCTTTGCTTACAGTTGAGGGTCCTAATCGACATTGAAATTTCTTCTTGGCTTAATAAGGATAAAGTTTTATGAGGCGAGGTCCTTCTACTGTACTGTTGTCATCGTTATCTGGGTTTTCATTTATCTCCAATATATTAGTATCCGGATTAACTTCTGGAACCGCCAAGGCTCTGAACTCATCATCTAGCAATTGCGTTGCAGCAATGTTGTCATTTGCAATTCCTTCCTGCAAATCCTCTTCTTGCAAAGATTCCAATACTCGATCCAGTTGTCGTTCTTCAAATAGATCGTATTTTTTTCTTCAATCGTTGAAGTATAAACATTGCATGTATGTTCATTGTCGCTTTCTAGTAAATCGACACTCTCATTACGCCAAGGAAAATACAGCATGACTAGTTCTCTAAAATAATCATGACTTGAAGTATGCACACTAAATTTTCGGTAACGAATAATACACGGTTTGTTTCTTTTGTAAACATATCCGGAACAGTCTTTAAGACGTAAAGCTGTGCCCAAATTATCAGTGTTTTCTTCATCGGTATTTCCTTCCATATAGTCATCATCATTTTCTTGCCTTCTGGGTGTACAATTTCTTGAAAAAATTATTTAACCTAAAAAATAATTCATTTTTTTTGTTTTTGATATTATTTTTTTTCTAATAATTCTTTTAAAAATATATTGTATTAACCGATCGGTTAACATATGTGGATTTGGTGGCTATTTGAAAAAACCATTAATTTGAACTTTGACCTCACTTTATGGCCAAACCAAATGAGTCCGCCGCTATATTTTGTTGTTGTAATTTTTCGTTATTTTGGCCCTTTTTGGAAAAAAAAAAATTTTTTTTTTTGACGTGGCTGTGGTAAAGTAAAATTGTTCCTGTTTTATTAATTTATCTAAATTTATAAAAAGCTACTACATTTTATTATCAATAATAATTGATTTAGTTAATGCTTATAACTACCATCATGATAACTGTATACAGTATCATACGTCATTGCACTAATTTCTAAAGTCGGTATATTGGTAAATACCCAATCAATATGAGTGGATCTTTTGGTCGTGGAAATATTTTTGTCAATAAGCGGAATTATTCCGTTTGTTATTAGCCTACGTTCCAACATATTTTCCTCACCTTTTCGACATATATTGAAATCACTCATAACTATTACCTTATCGACTTTTTTATTTCCATTGTATTCCTCCAAATCCTCAAGGGCTTTTAATAAAAACATCCTCAGTAGAGGTTCAGGAAACACTGAATTCCTATAAAGAACTATTGTAAAGACGTCATTACATTTCAACGCCACTAACTCCATCGTGCGATTTTCACAACTGTGATCTCTTTCAAAGAGAAATTCGATTTTTGAAGCTATATTGGTTTTTCCAAAAATCATTATACCCTTCTTTTTGCGACGATTGTCTTCAGAACTATCTAATCTATGAATAAGAGAAAAGTTAGGAATATTATAGTTTTCGGTTGAAAGGGCCCATGTTTCCATAAAACAAAGTAGATCTGATGTTAAAAGTATTGTGTCATTGGTAATATCTTGGAAGTGCGCATTGAGGCTCTGTAGGTTATGGAAGAATAATTGAATCGATGATTGTTTGTCTGTCATAAAATCGTAATGTGTCTTCAGTTGCTTTTCCGATTTTAGCCTGTTCATTTCAATGGAGACACTATCTGATTCAACAAAAGACTTGGAAGGGTTGAAATTTCCAACAATATAAAGCCCAGAAGCACTTGTTGCTCTACTACAAGCAACATATAGTGCCGCGCGACTGATTCTTCTTCGAAGATGAACAGCCACTTCGGAATATGTAGCTCCCTGACTTTTGTGGATTGTGATCCCTTCAGCAGGTACAATTGGAAATTGTGTTCTCTCAATTGTCACCTGCTCATTACGTTTATATTGAAAGGATCTCATCAATTTTTCTCTTCTTTTTTTTCTTGCATTCACTCCCACACTTTCATCCGCAAATAACATCCATAAAGTAGTTGGAGTTCTTGTAGATCTACGAGTATCAACACACATTAATTTGCCAGTTGCGCCATTTACTAGACCATCTCCAGTATCCACATTGACAGTTATCATATACTTTTCACTGACCTTGATCAATAGATTTTTACATAACCCCTGAGTTTCCGAAGCTTTAAAGTTTTTCACAGATTGTAAAATATTTTGTCTACTCAATCTGGAAAGAGAACTGCCTTTGATCGTGTCCAAAGCTTCTGAATAATACTCTTCAGATACGATTTGTTCTAATTTTAGCATATTGTAGTTACCAGCTTCTTCGTTTGACCAGAAAAGGTATATTGCATCATTCGGTATAACACTAGAGGACTTTACTACTCGACTGTTTACCAGTTTTATGTCTTCTTCAGTCATTTGGCTAGCTGCCATATTGTTTAAGGCAATTGCGAAAGTCCGATCTTCTCGTTGGCACATTACTTCAGTCAACTCAAAGTATTTGAAGAGATCCCAAAGAGGTAATCCTGCAATGATACTATACGCATCATTGGAGTTAGGCCAATTGTTTGAGGTCTCCAAATACAACGATTGATTTTCCTGCAAAGGGCTGATTACTTTTAAAAATTTGCTTTAGCCGTGCATCTATGTGTCCAAACATCTTTGCCCCGACCATTGACACTTCATCGATTATAATTAACTTAAGATCGATAAGTTTAACCAACAGTGTATTAACCACATCATTGCTCAATGGTCTAAGCTCTCCTGAAGACTGATTAACTGGCAGAGAAAACATTGCGTGAAGCGTTGATCCACCAATCCGAATGCAGCCTTTCCTGTCGGTGCACACAATAGAACTTTGATTGATTCCGGATTGCTTCCAGGTACAGAGTTCATTCGGTGACTTACGGACTGATAAATGGCTTTTATTAAACGACTTTTTCCAACTCCTGCTCCTCCACCTAAAATTCTACATTATGCATCAAATGTTTCAAATATAATCTTTGCTTACAGTTGAGGGTCCTAATCGACATTGAAATTTCTTCTTGGCTTAATAAGGATAAAGTTTTATGAGGCGAGGGTCCTTCTATTATGGGTTTTCATTTATCTCCAATATATTAGTATCCGGATTAACTTCTGGAACCGCCAAGGCTCTGAACTCATCATCTAGCAATTGCGTTGCAGCAATGTTGTCATTTGCAATTCCTTCCTGCAAATCCTCTTCTTGCAAAGATTCCAGTACTCGATCCAGTTGTCGTTCTTCAAATAGATCGTATTTTTTTCTTCAATCGTTGAAGTATAAACATTGCATGTATGTTCATTGTCGCTTTCTAGTAAATCGACACTCTCATTACGCCAAGGAAAATACAGCATGACTAGTTCTCTAAAATAATCATGACTTGAAGTATGCACACTAAATTTTCGGTAACGAATAATACACGGTTTGTTTCTTTTGTAAACATATCCGGAACAGTCTTTAAGACGTAAAGCTGTGCCCAAATTATCAGTGTTTTCTTCATCGGTATTTCCTTCCATATAGTCATCATCATTTTCTTGCCTTCTGGGTGTACATTTTCTTGAAAAAATTATTTAACCTAAAAAATAATTCATTTTTTTTGTTTTTGATATTATTTTTTTACTAATAATTCTTTTAAAAACTAAAAATGCATTTTGTAGTATTTTTAATTACCTTAATTTGATATATTGTATTAACCGATCGGTTAACATATGTGGATTTGGTGGCTATTTGAAAAAACCATTAATTTGAACTTTGACCTCACTTTATGGCCAAACCAAATGATTCCGCCGCTATATTTTGTTGTTGTAATTTTTCGTTATTTTGGCCCTTTTTGGAAAAAAAATTTTTTTTTTGACGTGGCTGTGGTAAAGTTAAAATTGTTCCTGTTTTATTAATTTATCTAAATTTATAAAAAGCTACTACATTTTATTATCAATAATAATTGATTTAGTTAATGCTTATAACTA
The DNA here is from genome assembly GCA_017309665.1 of Coelopa frigida. NCBI lineage: Eukaryota > Metazoa > Arthropoda > Insecta > Diptera > Coelopidae > Coelopa > Coelopa frigida. Next base: position 19,622,850 of record CM029565.1, on the reverse strand, counting down.
CCATCATGATAACTGTATACAGTATCATACGTCATTGCACTAATTTCTAAAGTCGGTATATTGGTAAATACCCAATCATATGAGTGGATCTTTTGGTCGTGGAAATATTTTTGTCAATAAGCGGAATTATTCCGTTTGTTATTAGCCTACGTTCCAACATATTTTCCTCACCTTTTCGACATATATTGAAATCACTCATAACTATTACTTTATCGACTTTTTTATTTCCATTGTATTCCTCCAAATCCTCAAGGGCTTTTAATAAAAACATCCTCAGTAGAGGTTCAGGTAACACTGAATTCCTATAAAGAACTATTGTAAAGACGTCATTACATTTCAACGCCACTAACTCCATCGTGCGATTTTCACAACTGTGATCTCTTTCAAAGAGAAATTCGATTTTTGAAGCTATATTGGTTTTTTCCAAAAATCATTATACCCTTCTTTTTGCGACGATTGTCTTCAGAACTATCTAATCTATGAATAAGAGAAAAGTTAGGAATATTATAGTTTTCGGTTGAAAGGGCCCATGTTTCCATAAACAAAGTAGATCTGATGTTAAAAGTATTGTGTCATTGGTAATTATCTTGGAAGTGCGCATTGAGGCTCTGTAGGTTATGGAAGAATAATTGAATCGATGATTGTTTGTCTGTCATAAAATCGTAATGTGTCTTCAGTTGCTTTTTCCGATTTTAGCCTGTTCATTTCAATGGAGACACTAATCTGATTCAACAAAAGACTTGGAAGGGTTGAAATTTCCAACAATATAAAGGCCCAGAAGCACTTGTTGCTCTACTACAAGCAACATATAGTGCCAGCGCGACTGATTCTACTTCGAAGATGAACAGCCACTTCGGAATATGTAGCTCCCTGACTTTTGTGGATTGTGATCCCTTCAGCAGGTTACAATTGGAAATTGTGTTCTCTCAATTGTCACCTGCTCATTACGTTTATATTGAAAGGATCTCATCAATTTTTCTCTTCTCTTTTTTCTTGCATTCACTCCCACACTTTCATCGCAAATAACATCCATAAAGTAGTTGGAGTTCTTGTAGATCTACGAGTATCAACACACATTAATTGCCAGTTGCGGCGCCATTTACTAGACCATCTCCAGTATCCACATTGACAGTTATCATATACTTTTTCACTGACCTTGATCAATAGATTTTTACATAACCCCTGAATTTCCGAAGCTTTAAAGTTTTTCACAGATTGTAAAATATTTTGTCTACTCAATCTGGAAAGAGTAACTTCACTTTGATCGTGTCCAAAGCTTCTGAATAATACTCTTCAGATACGATTTGTCTAATTTTAGCATATTGTAGTTACCAGCTCTTCGTTTGACCAGAAAAGGTATATTGCATCATTCGTATAACACTAGAGACTTTACTACTCGACTGTTTACCAGTTTTATGTTCTTCTTCAGTCATTTGGCTAGCTGCCATATTGTTTAAGGCAATTGCGAAAGTCCGATCTTCTCGTTGGCACATTACTTCAGTCAACTCAAAGTATTTGAAGTAGATCCCAAAGAGGTAATCCTGCAATGATACTATACGCATCGTTGGAGTTAGGCCAATTGTTTGAGGTCTCCAAATACAACGATTGATTTTCCTGCAAAGGGCTGATTACTTTTAAAAATTTGCTTTAGCCGTGCATCTATGTGTCCAAACATCTTTGCCCCGACCATTGACACTTCATCGATTATAATTAACTTAAGATCGATAAGTTTAACCAACAGTGTATTAACCACATCATTGCTCAATGGTCTAAGCTCTCCTGAAGACTGATTAACTGGCAGAGAAAACATTGCGTGAAGCGTTGATCCACCAATTCCGAATGCAGCCTTTCCTGTCGGTGCACACAATAGAACTTTGATTGATTCCGGATTGCTTCCAGGTACAGAGTTCATTCGGTGACTTACGGACTGATAAATGGCTTTTATTAAACGACTTTTTCCAACTCCTGCTCCTCCACCTACAAATTCATAAAAAATGTTATCATTAACTACATTATGCATCAAATGTTTCAAATATAATCTTTGCTTACAGTTGAGGGTCCTAATCGACATTGAAATTTCTTCTTGGCTTAATAAGGATAAAGTTTTATGAGGCGAGGTCCTTCTACTGTACTGTCATCGTTATCTGGGTTTTCATTTATCTCCAATATATTAGTATCCGGATTAACTTCTGGAACCGCCAAGGCTCTGAACTCATCTAGCAATTGCGTTGCAGCAATGTTGTCATTTGCAATTCCTTCCTGCAAATCCTCTTCTTGCAAAGATTCCAGTACTCGATCCAGTTGTCGTTCTTCAAACAGATCGTATTTTTTTCTTCAATCGTTGATGTATAAACATTGCATGTATGTTCATTGTCGCTTTCTAGTAAATCGACACTCTCATTACGCCAAGGAAAATACAGCATGACTAGTTCTCTAAAATAATCATGACTTGAAGTATGCACACTAAATTTTCGGTAACGAATAATACACGGTTGTTTCTTTTGTAAACATATCCGGAACAGTCTTTAAGACGTAAAGCTGTGCCCAAATTATCAGTGTTTCTTCATCGGTATTTCCTTCCATAGTCATCATCATTTTCTTGCCTTCTGGGTGTACAATTTCTTGAAAAAATTATTTAACCTAAAAATAATTCATTTTTTTGACGTGGCTGTGGTAAAGTAAAATTGTTCCTGTTTTATTAATTTATCTAAATTTATAAAGCTACTACATTTTATTATCAATAATAATTGATTTAGTTAATGCTTATAACTACCATCATGATAACTGTATACAGTATCATACGTCATTGCACTAATTTCTAAAGTCGGTATATTGGTAAATACCCATCAATATGAGTGGATCTTTTGGTCGTGGAAATATTTTTGTCAATAAGCGGAATTATTCCGTTTGTTATTAGCCTACGTTCCAACATATTTTCCTCACCTTTTCGACATATATTGAAATCACTCATAACTATTACCTTATCGACTTTTTATTTCCATTGTATTCCTCCAAATCCTCAAGGGCTTTTAATAAAAACATCCTCAGTAGAGGTTCAGGAAACACTGAATTCCTATAAAGAACTATTGTAAAGACGTCATTACATTTCAACGCCACTAACTCCATCGTGCGATTTCACACTGTGATCTCTTTCAAAGAGAAATTCGATTTTTGAAGCTATATTGGTTTTTCCAAAAATCATTATACCCTTCTTTTGCGACGATTGTCTTCAGAACTATCTAATCTATGAATAAGAGAAAAGTTAGGAATATTATAGTTTTTCGGTTGAAAGGGCCCATGTTTCCACAAAACAAAGTAGATCTGATGTTAAAAGCATTGTGTCATTTGGTAATATCTTGGAAGTGCGCATTGAGGCTCTGTAGGTTATGGAAGAATATTGAATCGATGATTGTTTGTCTGTCATAAAATCGTAATGTGTTCTTCAGTTGCTTTTTCCGATTTTAGCTGTTGCCTTTCAATGGAGAGACACTATCTGATTCAACAAAAGACTTGGAAGGGTTGAAATTTCCAACAATATAAAGCCCAGAAGCACTTGTTGCTCTACTACAAGCAACATATAGTGCCGCGCGACTGATTCTACTTCGAAGATGAACAGCCACTTCGGAATATGTAGCTCCCTGACTTTTGTGGATTGTGATCCCTTCAGCAGGTACAATTGGAAATTGTGTTCTCTCAATTGTCACCTGCTCATTACGTTTATATTGAAAGGATCTCATCAATTTTTCTCTTCTCTTTTTCTTGCATTCACTCCCACACTTTCATCCGCAAATAACATCCATAAAGTAGTTGGAGTTCTTGTAGATCTACGAGTATCAACACACATTAATTTGCCAGTTGCGCCATTTACTAGACCATCTCCAGTATCCACATTGACAGTTATCATATACTTTTCACTGACCTTGATCAATAGATTTTTACATAACCCCTGAGTTTCCGAAGCTTTAAAGTTTTTCACAGATTGTAAAATATTTTGTCTACTCAATCTGGAAAGAGAACTGCCTTTGATCGTGTCCAAAGCTTCTGAATAATACTCTTCAGATACGATTTGTTCTAATTTTAGCATATTGTAGTTACCAGCTTCTTCGTTTGACCAGAAAAGGTATATTGCATCATTCGGTATAACACTAGAGGACTTTACTACTCGACTGTTTACCAGTTTTATGTCTTCTTCAGTCATTTGGCTAGCTGCCATATTGTTTAAGGCAATTGCGAAAGTCCGATCTTCTCGTTGGCACATTACTTCAGTCAACTCAAAGTATTTGAAGAGATCCCAAAGAGGTAATCCTGCAATGATACTATACGCATCGTTGGAGTTAGGCCAATTGTTTGAGGTCTCCAAATACAACGATTGATTTTCCTGCAAAGGGCTGATTACTTTTAAAAATTTGCTTTAGCCGTGCATCTATGTGTCCAAACATCTTTGCCCCGACCATTGACACTTCATCGATTATAATTAACTTAAGATCGATAAGTTTAACCAACAGTGTATTAACCACATCATTGCTCAATGGTCTAAGCTCTCCTGAAGACTGATTAACTGGCAGAGAAAACATTGCGTGAAGCGTTGATCCACCAATTCGAATGCAGCCTTTCCTGTCGGTGCACACAATAGAACTTTGATTGATTCCGGATTGCTTCCAGGTACAGAGTTCATTCGGTGACTTACGGACTGATAAATGGCTTTTATTAAACGACTTTTTCCAACTCCTGCTCCTCCACCTACAAATTCTAAAAATTCTACATTATGCATCAAATGTTTCAAATATAATCTTTGCTTACAGTTGAGGGTCCTAATCGACATTGAAATTTCTTCTTGGCTTAATAAGGATAAAGTTTTATGAGGCGAGGTCCTTCTACTGTACTGTTGTCATCGTTATCTGGGTTTTCATTTATCTCCAATATATTAGTATCCGGATTAACTTCTGGAACCGCCAAGGCTCTGAACTCATCATCTAGCAATTGCGTTGCAGCAATGTTGTCATTTGCAATTCCTTCCTGCAAATCCTCTTCTTGCAAAGATTCCAGTACTCGATCCAGTTGTCGTTCTTCAAATAGATCGTATTTTTTTCTTCAATCGTTGAAGTATAAACATTGCATGTATGTTCATTGTCGCTTTCTAGTAAATCGACACTCTCATTACGCCAAGGAAAATACAGCATGACTAGTTCTCTAAAATAATCATGACTTGAAGTATGCACACTAAATTTTCGGTAACGAATAATATACGGTTTGTTTCTTTTGTAAACATATCCGGAACAGTCTTTAAGACGTAAAGCTGTGCCCAAATTATCAGTGTTTTCTTCATCGGTATTTCCTTCCATATAGTCATCATCATTTTCTTGCCTTCTGGGTGTACAATTTCTTGAAAAAATTATTTAACCTAAAAAATAATTCATTTTTTTTGTTTTTTGATATTATTTTTTTACTAATAATTCTTTTAAAAACTAAAAATGCATTTTGTAGTATTTTTAATTACCTTTAATTTGATATATTGTATTAACCGATCGGTTAACATATGTGGATTTGGTGGCTATTTGAAAAAACCATTAATTTGAACTTTGACCTCACTTTATGGCCAAACCAAATGAGTCCGCCGCTATATTTTGTTGTTGTAATTTTTCGTTATTTTGGCCCTTTTTGGAAAAAAAAAATTTTTTTTTTGACGTGGCTGTGGTAAAGTAAAATTGTTCCTGTTTTATTAATTTATCTAAATTTATAAAAAGCTACTACATTTTATTATCAATAATAATTGATTTAGTTAATGCTTATAACTACCATCATGATAACTGTATACAGTATCATACGTCATTGCACTAATTTCTAAAGTCGGTATATTGGTAAATACCCAATCAATATGAGTGGATCTTTTGGTCGTGGAAATATTTTTGTCAATAAGCGGAATTATTCCGTTTGTTATTAGCCTACGTTCCAACATATTTTCCTCACCTTTTCGACATATATTGAAATCACTCATAACTATTACCTTATCGACTTTTTATTTCCATTGTATTCCTCCAAATCCTCAAGGGCTTTTAATAAAAACATCCTCAGTAGAGGTTCAGGAAACACTGAATTCCTATAAAGAACTATTGTAAAGACGTCATTACATTTCAACGCCACTAACTCCATCGTGCGATTTTCACAACTGTGATCTCTTTCAAAGAGAAATTCGATTTTTGAAGCTATATTGGTTTTTCCAAAAATCATTATACCCTTCTTTTTGCGACGATTGTCTTCAGAACTATCTAATCTATGAATAAGAGAAAAGTTAGGAATATTATAGTTTTCGGTTGAAAGGGCCCATGTTTCCACAAAACAAAGTAGATCTGATGTTAAAAGCATTGTGTCATTGGTAATATCTTGGAAGTGCGCATTGAGGCTCTGTAGGTTATGGAAGAATAATTGAATCGATGATTGTTTGTCTGTCATAAAATCGTAATGTGTCTTCAGTTGCTTTTCCGATTTTAGCCTGTTCATTTCAATGGAGACACTATCTGATTCAACAAAAGACTTGGAAGGGTTGAAATTTCCAACAATATAAAGCCCAGAAGCACTTGTTGCTCTACTACAAGCAACATATAGTGCCGCGCGACTGATTCTACTTCGAAGATGAACAGCCACTTCGGAATATGTAGCTCCCTGACTTTTGTGGATTGTGATCCCTTCAGCAGGTACAATTGGAAATTGTGTTCTCTCAATTGTCACCTGCTCATTACGTTTATATTGAAAGGATCTCATCAATTTTTCTCTTCTTTTTTTCTTGCATTCACTCCCACACTTTCATCCGCAAATAACATCCATAAAGTAGTTGGAGTTCTTGTAGATCTACGAGTATCAACACACATTAATTTGCCAGTTGCGCCATTTACTAGACCATCTCCAGTATCCACATTGACAGTTATCATATACTTTTCACTGACCTTGATCAATAGATTTTTACATAACCCCTGAGTTTCCGAAGCTTTAAAGTTTTTCACAGATTGTAAAATATTTTGTCTACTCAATCTGGAAAGAGAACTGCCTTTGATCGTGTCCAAAGCTTCTGAATATACTCTTCAGATACGATTTGTTCTAATTTTAGCATATTGTAGTTACCAGCTTCTTCGTTTGACCAGAAAAGGTATATTGCATCATTCGGTATAACACTAGAGGACTTTACTACTCGCTGTTTACCCAGTTTTATGTCTTCTTCAGTCATTTGGCTAGCTGCCATATTGTTTAAGGCAATTGCCGAAAGTCCGATCTTCTCGTTGGCACATTACTTCAGTCAACTCAAAGTATTTGAAGAGATCCCAAAGAGGTAATCCTGCAATGATACTATACGCATCAGTGGAGTTAGGCCAATTGTTTGAGGTCTCCAATACAACGATTGATTTTCCTGCAAAGGGCTGATTACTTTTAAAAATTGCTTTAGCCGTGCATCTATGTGTCCAAACATCTTTGCCCCGACCATTGACACTTCATCGATTATAATTAACCTTAAGATCGATAAGTTTAACCAACAGTGTATTAACCACATCATTGCTCAATGGTCTAAGCTCTCCTGAAGACTGATTAACTGGCAGAGAAAACATTGCGTGAAGCGTTGATCCACCAATTCCGAATGCAGCCTTTCCTTCGGTGCACACAAATAGAACTTTGATTGATTCCGGATTGCTTCCAGGTACAGAGTTCATTCGGTGACTTACGGACTGATAAATGGCTTTTATTAAACGACTTTTTCCAACTCCTGCTCCTCCACCTAAAAATTCTACATTATGCATCAATGTTTCAAATATAATCTTTGCTTACAGTTGAGGGGTCCTAATCGACATTGAAATTTCTTCTTGGCTTAATAAGGATAAAGTTTTATGAGGCGAGGTCCTTCTATTATGGGTTTTCATTTATCTCCAATATATTAGTATCCGGATTAACTTCTGGAACCGCCAAGGCTCTGAACTCATCATCTAGCAATTGCGTGCAGCAATGTTTGTCATTTGCAAATTCCTTCCTGCAAATCCTCTTCTTGCAAAGATTCCAGTACTCGATCCAGTTGTCGTTCTTCAATAGATCGTATTTTTTTTCTTCAATCGTTGAAGTATAAACATTGCATGTATGTTCATTGTCGCTTTCTAGTAAATCGACACTCTCATTACGCCAAGGAAAATACAGCATGACTAGTTCTCTAAAATAATCATGACTTGAAGTATGCACACTAAATTTTCGGTAACGAATAATACACGGTTTGTTCTTTTGTAAACATATCCGGAACAGTCTTTAAGACGTAAGCTGTGCCCAAATTATCAGTGTTTTCTTCATCGGTATTTCCTTCCATATAGTCATCATCATTTTCTTGCCTTCTGGGTGTACAATTTCTTGAAAAAATTATTTAACCTAAAAAATATTCATTTTTTTTGTTTTTGATATTATTTTTTTACTAATAATTCTTTTAAAAACTAAAAATGCATTTGTAGTATTTTTAATTACCTTTAATTTGATATATTGTATTAACCGATCGGTTAACATATGTGGATTTGGTGGCTATTTGAAAAAACCATTAATTTGAACTTTGACCTCACTTTATGGCCAAACCAAATGAGTCCGCCGCTATATTTTGTTGTATGTAATTTTTCGTTATTTTGGCCCTTTTGGAAAAAAAAATTTTTTTTTGACGTGGCTGTGGTAAAGTAAAATGTTCCTGTTTTATTATTTATCTAAATTTATAAAAGCTACTACATTTTATTATCAATAATAATTGATTTAGTTAATGCTTATAACTACCATCATGATAACTGTATACAGTATCATACGTCATTGCACTAATTTCTAAAGTCGGTATATTGGTAAATACCCAATCAATATGAGTGGATCTTTTGGTCGTGGAAATATTTTTGTCATAAGCGGAATTATTCCGTTTGTTATTAGCCTACGTTCCAACATATTTTCCTCACCTTTTCGACATATATTGAAATCACTCATAACTATTACCTTATCGACTTTTTTATTTCCATTGTATTCCTCCAAATCCTCAAGGGCTTTTAATAAAAACATCCTCAGTAGAGGTTCAGGTAACACTGAATTCCTATAAAGAACTATTGTAAGACGTCATTACATTTCAACGCCACTAACTCCATCGTGCGATTTTCACAACTGTGATCTCTTTCAAAGAGAATTCGATTTTTGAAGCTATATTGGTTTTTCCAAAAATCATTATACCCTTCTTTTTGCGACGATTGTCTTCAGAACTATCTAATCTATGAATAAGAGAAAAGTTAGGAATATTATAGTTTTCGGTTGAAAGGGCCCATGTTTCCATAAAACAAAGTAGATCTGATGTTAAAAGTATTGTGTCATTGGTAATATCTTGGAAGTGCGCATTGAGGCTCTGTAGTTATGGAAGAATAATTGAATCGATGATTGTTTGTCTGTCATAAAATCGTAATGTGTCTTCAGTTGCTTTTCCGATTTTAGCCTGTTCATTTCAATGGAGACACTATCTGATTCAACAAAAGACTTGGAAGGGTTGAAAATTCCAACAATATAAAGCCCAGAAGCACTTGTTGCTCTACTACAAGCAACATATAGTGCCGCGCGACTGATTCTACTTCGAAGATGAACAGCCACTTCGGAATATGTAGCTCCCTGACTTTTGTGGATTGTGATCCCTTCAGCAGGTACAATTGGAAATTGTGTTCTCTCAATTGTCACCTGCTCATTACGTTTATATTGAAAGGATCTCATCAATTTTTCTCTTCTCTTTTTTTCTTGCATTCACTCCACACTTTCATCCGCAAATAACATCCATAAAGTAGTTGGAGTTCTTGTAGATCTACGAGTATCAACACACATTAATTTGCCAGTTTGCGCCCATTACTAGACCATCTCCAGTATCCACATTGACAGTTATCATATACTTTTCACTGACCTTGATCAATAGATTTTTACATAACCCCTGAGTTTCCGAAGCTTTAAAGTTTTTCACAGATTGTAAAATATTTTGTCTACTCAATCTGGAAAGAGAACTGCCTTTGATCGTGTCCAAAGCTTCTGAATAATACTCTTCAGATACGATTTGTTCTAATTTTAGCATATTGTAGTTACCAGCTTCTTCGTTTGACCAGAAAAGGTATATTGCATCATTCGGTATAACACTAGAGGACTTTACTACTCGACTGTTTACCAGTTTTATGTCTTCTTCAGTCATTTGGCTAGCTGCCATATTGTTTAAGGCAATTGCGAAAGTCCGATCTTCTCGTTGGCACATTACTTCAGTCAACTCAAAGTATTTGAAGAGATCCCAAAGAGGTAATCCTGCAATGATACTATACGCATCGTTGGAGTTAGGCCAATTGTTTGAGGTCTCCAAATACAACGATTGATTTTCCTGCAAAGGGCTGATTACTTTTAAAAATTTGCTTTAGCCGTGCATCTATGTGTCCAAACATCTTTGCCCCGACCATTGACACTTCATCGATTATAATTAACTTAAGATCGATAAGTTTAACCAACAGTGTATTAACCACATCATTGCTCAATGGTCTAAGCTCTCCTGAAGACTGATTAACTGGCAGAGAAAACATTGCGTGAAGCGTTGATCCACCAATTCCGAATGCAGCCTTTCCTGTCGGTGCACACAATAGAACTTTGATTGATTCCGGATTGCTTCCAGGTACAGAGTTCATTCGGTGACTTACGGACTGATAAATGGCTTTTATTAAACGACTTTTTCCAACTCCTGCTCCTCCACCTACAAATTCATAATGTTATCATTACACATTATGCATCAAATGTTTCAAATATAATCTTTGCTTACAGTTGAGGGTCCTAATCGACATTGAAATTTCTTCTTGGCTTAATAAGGATAAAGTTTTATGAGGCGAGGTCCTTCTACTGTACTGTCATCGTTATCTGGGTTTTCATTTATCTCCAATATATTAGTATCCGGATTAACTTCTGGAACCGCCAAGGCTCTGAACTCATCATCTAGCAATTGCGTTGCAGCAATGTTGTCATTTGCAATTCCTTCCTGCAAATCCTCTTCTTGCAAAGATTCCAGTACTCGATCCAGTTGTCGTTCTTCAAATAGATCGTATTTTTTTCTTCAATCGTTGAAGTATAAACATTGCATGTATGTTCATTGTCGCTTTCTAGTAAATCGACACTCTCATTACGCCAAGGAAAATACAGCATGACTAGTTCTCTAAAATAATCATGACTTGAAGTATGCACACTAAATTTTCGGTAACGAATAATACACGGTTTGTTTCTTTTGTAAACATATCCGGAACAGTCTTTAAGACGTAAAGCTGTGCCCAAATTATCAGTGTTTTCTTCATCGGTATTTCCTTCCATATAGTCATCATCATTTTCTTGCCTTCTGGGTGTACAATTTCTTGAAAAAATTATTTAACCTAAAAAATAATTCATTTTTTTGACGTGGCTGTGGTAAAGTAAAATTGTTCCTGTTTTATTAATTTATCTAAATTTATAAAAAGCTACTACATTTTATTATCAATAATAATTGATTTAGTTAATGCTTATAACTACCATCATGATAACTGTATACAGTATCATACGTCATTGCACTAATTTCTAAAGTCGGTATATATTGGTAAATACCCAATCATATGAGTGGATCTTTTGGTCGTGGAAATATTTTTGTCAATAAGCGGAATTATTCCGTTTGTTATTAGCCTACGTTCCAACATATTTTCCTCACCTTTTCGACATATATTGAAATCACTCATAACTATTACCTTATCGACTTTTTTATTTCCATGTATTCCTCCAAATCCTCAAGGGCTTTTAATCTAAAACATCCTCAGTAGAGGTTCAGGAAACACTGAATTCCTATAAAGAACTATTGTAAAGACGTCATTACATTTCAACGCCACTAACTCCATCGTGCGATTTTCACAACTGTGATCTCTTTCAAAGAGAAATTCGATTTTTGAAGCTATATTGGTTTTTCCAAAAATCATTATACCCTTCTTTTTGCGACGATTGTCTTCAGAACTATCTAATCTATGAATAAGAGAAAGTTAGGAATATTATAGTTTTCGGTTGAAAGGGCCCATGTTTCCACAAAACAAAGTAGATCTGATGTTAAAAGCATTGTGTCATTGGTAATATCTTGGAAGTGCGCATTGAGGCTCTGTAGGTTATGGAAGAATAATTGAATCGATGATTGTTTGTCTGTCATAAAATCGTAATGTGTCTTCAGTTGCTTTTCCGATTTTAGCCTGTTCATTTCAATGGAGACACTATCTGATTCAACAAAAGACTTGGAAGGGTTGAAATTTCCAACAATATAAAGCCCAGAAGCACTTGTTGCTCTACTACAAGCAACATATAGTGCCGCGCGACTGATTCTACTTCGCAGATGAACAGCCACTTCGGAATATGTAGCTCCCTGACTTTTGTGGATTGTGATCCCTTCAGCAGGTACAATTGGAAATTGTGTTCTCTCAATTGTCACCTGCTCATTACGTTTATATTGAAAGGATCTCATCAATTTTTCTCTTCTCTTTTTCTTGCATTCACTCCCACACTTTCATCCGCAAATAACATCCATAAAGTAGTTGGAGTTCTTGTAGATCTACGAGTATCAACACACATTAATTTGCCAGTTGCGCCATTTACTAGACCATCTCCAGTATCCACATTGACAGTTATCATATACTTTTCACTGACCTTGATCAATAGATTTTTACATAACCCCTGAGTTTCCGAAGCTTTAAAGTTTTTCACAGATTGTAAAATATTTTGTCTACTCAATCTGGAAAGAGAACTGCCTTTGATCGTGTCCAAAGCTTCTGAATAATACTCTTCAGATACGATTTGTTCTAATTTTAGCATATTGTAGTTACCAGCTTCTTCGTTTGACCAGAAAAGGTATATTGCATCATTCGGTATAACACTAGAGGACTTTACTACTCGACTGTTTACCAGTTTTATGTCTTCTTCAGTCATTTGGCTAGCTGCCATATTGTTTAAGGCAATTGCGAAAGTCCGATCTTCTCGTTGGCACATTACTTCAGTCAACTCAAAGTATTTGAAGAGATCCCAAAGAGGTAATCCTGCAATGATACTATACGCATCGTTGGAGTTAGGCCAATTGTTTGAGGTCTCCAAATACAACGATTGATTTTCCTGCAAAGGGCTGATTACTTTTAAAAATTTGCTTTAGCCGTGCATCTATGTGTCCAAACATCTTTGCCCCGACATTGACACTTCATCGATTATAATTAACTTAAGATCGATAAGTTTAACCAACAGTGTATTAACCACATCATTGCTCAATGGTCTAAGCTCTCCTGAAGACTGATTAACTGGCAGAGAAAACATTGCGTGAAGCGTTGATCCACCAATTCCGAATGCAGCCTTTCCTGTCGGTGCACACAATAGAACTTTGATTGATTCCGGATTGCTTCCAGGTACAGAGTTAATTCGGTGACTTACGGACTGATAAATGGCTTTTATTAAACGACTTTTTCCAACTCCTGCTCCTCCACCTACAAATTCATAAAAGTTATCATTAACTACATTATGCATCAAATGTTTCAAATATAATCTTTGCTTACAGTTGAGGGTCCTAATCGACATTGAAATTTCTTCTTGGCTTAATAAGGATAAAGTTTTATGAGGCGAGGTCCTTCTACTGTACTGTTGTCATCGTTATCTGGGTTTTCATTTATCTCCAATATATTAGTATCCGGATTAACTTCTGGAACCGCCAAGGCTCTGAACTCATCATCTAGCAATTGCGTTGCAGCAATGTTGTCATTTGCAATTCCTTCCTGCAAATCCTCTTCTTGCAAAGATTCCAGTACTCGATCCAGCTTGTCGTTCTTCAAATAGATCTTTTTTTTTTTCTTCAATCGTTGAAGTATAAACATTGCATGTATGTTCATTGTCGCTTTCTAGTAAATCGACACTCTCATTACGCCAAGGAAAATACAGCATGACTAGTTCTCTAAAATAATCATGACTTGAAGTATGCACACTAAATTTTCGGTAACGAATAATACACGGTTTGTTTCTTTTGTAAACATATCCGGAACAGTCTTTAAGACGTAAAGCTGTGCCCAAATTATCAGTGTTTTCTTCATCGGTATTTCCTTCCATATAGTCATCATCATTTTCTTGCCTTCTGGGTGTACAATTTCTTGAAAAAATTATTTAACCTAAAAAATAATTCATTTTTTTTGTTTTTTGATATTATTTTTTTACTAATAATTCTTTTAAAAACTAAAAATGCATTTTGTAGTATTTTTAATTACCTTTAATTTGATATATTGTATTAACCGATCGGTTAACATATGTGGATTTGGTGGCTATTTGAAAAAACCATTAATTTGAACTTTGACCTCACTTTATGGCCAAACCAAATGAGTCCGCCGCTATATTTTGTTGTTGTAATTTTTCGTTATTTTGGCCCTTTTTGGAAAAAAAAAAATTTTTTTTTTTGACGTGGCTGTGGTAAAGTAAAATTGTTCCTGTTTTATTAATTTATCTAAATTTATAAAAAGCTACTACATTTTATTATCAATAATAATTGATTTAGTTAATGCTTATAACTACCATCATGATAACTGTATACAGTATCATACGTCATTGCACTAATTTCTAAAGTCGGTATATTGGTAAATACCCAATCAATATGAGTGGATCTTTTGGTCGTGGAAATATTTTTGTCAATAAGCGGAATTATTCCGTTTGTTATTAGCCTACGTTCCAACATATTTTCCTCACCTTTTCGACATATATTGAAATCACTCATAACTATTACCTTATCGACTTTTTTATTTCCATTGTATTCCTCCAAATCCTCAAGGGCTTTTAATAAAACATCCTCAGTAGAGGTTCAGGAAACACTGAATTCCTATAAAGAACTATTGTAAAGACGTCATTACATTTCAACGCCACTAACTCCATCGTGCGATTTTCACAACTGTGATCTCTTTCAAAGAGAAATTCGATTTTTGAAGCTATATTGGTTTTTCCAAAAATCATTATACCCTTCTTTTTGCGACGATTGTCTTCAGAACTATCTAATCTATGAATAAGAGAAAGTTAGGAATATTATAGTTTTCGGTTGAAAGGGCCCATGTTTCCACAAAACAAAGTAGATCTGATGTTAAAAGCATTGTGTCATTGGTAATATCTTGGAAGTGCGCATTGAGGCTCTGTAGGTTATGGAAGAATAATTGAATCGATGATTGTTTGTCTGTCATAAAATCGTAATGTGTCTTCAGTTGCTTTTCCGATTTTAGCCTGTTCATTTCAATGGAGACACTATCTGATTCAACAAAAGACTTGGAAGGGTTGAAATTTCCAACAATATAAAGCCCAGAAGCACTTGTTGCTCTACTACAAGCAACATATAGTGCCGCGCGACTGATTCTTCTTCGAAGATGAACAGCCACTTCGGAATATGTAGCTCCCTGACTTTTGTGGATTGTGATCCCTTCAGCAGGTACAATTGGAAATTGTGTTCTCTCAATTGTCACCTGCTCATTACGTTTATATTGAAAGGATCTCATCAATTTTTCTCTTCTCTTTTTTTCTTGCATTCACTCCCACACTTTCATCCGCAAATAACATCCATAAAGTAGTTGGAGTTCTTGTAGATCTACGAGTATCAACACACATTAATTTGCCAGTTGCGCCATTTACTAGACCATCTCCAGTATCCACATTGACAGTTATCATATACTTTTCACTGACCTTGATCAATAGATTTTTACATAACCCCTGAGTTTCCGAAGCTTTAAAGTTTTTCACAGATTGTAAAATATTTTGTCTACTCAATCTGGAAAGAGAACTGCCTTTGATCGTGTCCAAAGCTTCTGAATAATACTCTTCAGATACGATTTGTTCTAATTTTAGCATATTGTAGTTACCAGCTTCTTCGTTTGACCAGAAAAGGTATATTGCATCATTCGGTATAACACTAGAGGACTTTACTACTCGACTGTTTACCAGTTTTATGTCTTCTTCAGTCATTTGGCTAGCTGCCATATTGTTTAAGGCAATTGCGAAAGTCCGATCTTCTCGTTGGCACATTACTTCAGTCAACTCAAAGTATTTGAAGAGATCCCAAAGAGGTAATCCTGCAATGATACTATACGCATCGTTGGAGTTAGGCCAATTGTTTGAGGTCTCCAAATACAACGATTGATTTTCCTGCAAAGGGCTGATTACTTTTAAAAATTTGCTTTAGCCGTGCATCTATGTGTCCAAACATCTTTGCCCCGACCATTGACACTTCATCGATTATAATTAACTTAAGATCGATAAGTTTAACCAACAGTGTATTAACCACATCATTGCTCAATGGTCTAAGCTCTCCTGAAGACTGATTAACTGGCAGAGAAAACATTGCGTGAAGCGTTGATCCACCAATTCCGAATGCAGCCTTTCCTGTCGGTGCACACAATAGAACTTTGATTGATTCCGGATTGCTTCCAGGTACAGAGTTCATTCGGTGACTTACGGACTGATAAATGGCTTTTATTAAACGACTTTTTCCAACTCCTGCTCCTCCACCTAAAAATTCTACATTATGCATCAAATGTTTCAAATATAATCTTTGCTTACAGTTCAGGGTCCTAATCGACATTGAAATTTCTTCTTGGCTTAATAAGGATAAAGTTTTATGAGGCGAGGTCCTTCTATTATGGGTTTTCATTTATCTCCAATATATTAGTATCCGGATTAACTTCTGGAACCGCCAAGGCTCTGAACTCATCATCTAGCAATTGCGTTGCAGCAATGTTGTCATTTGCAATTCCTTCCTGCAAATCCTCTTCTTGCAAAGATTCCAGTACTCGATCCAGTTGTCGTTCTTCAAATAGATCGTATTTTTTTCTTCAATCGTTGAAGTATAAACATTGCATGTATGTTCATTGTCGCTTTCTAGTAAATCGACACTCTCATTACGCCAAGGAAAATACAGCATGACTAGTTCTCTAAAATAATCATGACTTGAAGTATGCACACTAAATTTTCGGTAACGAATAATACACGGTTTGTTTCTTTTGTAAACATATCCGGAACAGTCTTTAAGACGTAAAGCTGTGCCCAAATTATCAGTGTTTTCTTCATCGGTATTTCCTTCCATATAGTCATCATCATTTTCTTGCCTTCTGGGTGTACAATTTCTTGAAAAAATTATTTAACCTAAAAAATAATTCATTTTTTTTGTTTTTTGATATTATTTTTTTACTAATAATTCTTTTAAAAACTAAAAATGCATTTTGTAGTATTTTTAATTACCTTTAATTTGATATATTGTATTAACCGATCGGTTAACATATGTGGATTTGGTGGCTATTTGAAAAAACCATTAATTTGAACTTTGACCTCACTTTATGGCCAAACCAAATGAGTCCGCCGCTATATTTTGTTGTTGTAATTTTTCGTTATTTTGGCCCTTTTTGGAAAAAAAAATTTTTTTTTTTGACGTGGCTGTGGTAAAGTAAAATTGTTCCTGTTTTATTAATTTATCTAAATTTATAAAAAGCTACTACATTTTATTATCAATAATAATTGATTTAGTTAATGCTTATAACTACCATCATGATAACTGTATACAGTATCATACGTCATTGCACTAATTTCTAAAGTCGGTATATTGGTAAATACCCAATCAATATGAGTGGATCTTTTGGTCGTGGAAATATTTTTGTCAATAAGCGGAATTATTCCGTTTGTTATTAGCCTACGTTCCAACATATTTTCCTCACCTTTTCGACATATATTGAAATCACTCATAACTATTACCTTATCGACTTTTTTATTTCCATTGTATTCCTCCAAATCCTCAAGGGCTTTTAATAAAAACATCCTCAGTAGAGGTTCAGGTAACACTGAATTCCTATAAAGAACTATTGTAAAGACGTCATTACATTTCAACGCCACTAACTCCATCGTGCGATTTTCACAACTGTGATCTCTTTCAAAGAGAAATTCGATTTTTGAAGCTATATTGGTTTTTCCAAAAATCATTATACCCTTCTTTTTGCGACGATTGTCTTCAGAACTATCTAATCTATGAATAAGAGAAAAGTTAGGAATATTATAGTTTTCGGTTGAAAGGGCCCATGTTTCCATAAAACAAAGTAGATCTGATGTTAAAAGTATTGTGTCATTGGTAATATCTTGGAAGTGCGCATTGAGGCTCTGTAGGTTATGGAAGAATAATTGAATCGATGATTGTTTGTCTGTCATAAAATCGTAATGTGTCTTCAGTTGCTTTTCCGATTTTAGCCTGTTCATTTCAATGGAGACACTATCTGATTCAACAAAAGACTTGGAAGGGTTGAAATTTCCAACAATATAAAGCCCAGAAGCACTTGTTGCTCTACTACAAGCAACATATAGTGCCGCGCGACTGATTCTACTTCGAAGATGAACAGCCACTTCGGAATATGTAGCTCCCTGACTTTTGTGGATTGTGATCCCTTCAGCAGGTACAATTGGAAATTGTGTTCTCTCAATTGTCACCTGCTCATTACGTTTATATTGAAAGGATCTCATCAATTTTTCTCTTCTCTTTTTTCTTGCATTCACTCCCACACTTTCATCCGCAAATAACATCCATAAAGTAGTTGGAGTTCTTGTAGATCTACGAGTATCAACACACATTAATTTGCCAGTTGCGCCATTTACTAGACCATCTCCAGTATCCACATTGACAGTTATCATATACTTTTCACTGACCTTGATCAATAGATTTTTACATAACCCCTGAATTTCCGAAGCTTTAAAGTTTTTCACAGATTGTAAAATATTTTGTCTACTCAATCTGGAAAGAGAACTACCTTTGATCGTGTCCAAAGCTTCTGAATAATACTCTTCAGATACGATTTGTTCTAATTTTAGCATATTGTAGTTACCAGCTTCTTCGTTTGACCAGAAAAGGTATATTGCATCATTCGGTATAACACTAGAGAACTTTACTACTCGACTGTTTACCAGTTTTATGTCTTCTTCAGTCATTTGGCTAGCTGCCATATTGTTTAAGGCAATTGCGAAAGTCCGATCTTCTCGTTGGCACATTACTTCAGTCAACTCAAAGTATTTGAAGAGATCCCAAAGAGGTAATCCTGCAATGATACTATACGCATCGTTGGAGTTAGGCCAATTGTTTGAGGTCTCCAAATACAACGATTGATTTTCCTGCAAAGGGCTGATTACTTTTAAAAATTTGCTTTAGCCGTGCATCTATGTGTCCAAACATCTTTGCCCCGACCATTGACACTTCATCGATTATAATTAACTTAAGATCGATAAGTTTAACCAACAGTGTATTAACCACATCATTGCTCAATGGTCTAAGCTCTCCTGAAGACTGATTAACTGGCAGAGAAAACATTGCGTGAAGCGTTGATCCACCAATTCCGAATGCAGCCTTTCCTGTCGGTGCACACAATAGAACTTTGATTGATTCCGGATTGCTTCCAGGTACAGAGTTCATTCGGTGACTTACGGACTGATAAATGGCTTTTATTAAACGACTTTTTCCAACTCCTGCTCCTCCACCTACAAATTCATAAAAAATGTTATCATTAACTACATTATGCATCAAATGTTTCAAATATAATCTTTGCTTACAGTTGAGGGTCCTAATCGACATTGAAATTTCTTCTTGGCTTAATAAGGATAAAGTTTTATGAGGCGAGGTCCTTCTACTGTACTGTCATCGTTATCTGGGTTTTCATTTATCTCCAATATATTAGTATCCGGATTAACTTCTGGAACCGCCAAGGCTCTGAACTCATCATCTAGCAATTGCGTTGCAGCAATGTTGTCATTTGCAATTCCTTCCTGCAAATCCTCTTCTTGCAAAGATTCCAGTACTCGATCCAGTTGTCGTTCTTCAAACAGATCGTATTTTTTTCTTCAATCGTTGATGTATAAACATTGCATGTATGTTCATTGTCGCTTTCTAGTAAATCGACACTCTCATTACGCCAAGGAAAATACAGCATGACTAGTTCTCTAAAATAATCATGACTTGAAGTATGCACACTAAATTTTCGGTAACGAATAATACACGGTTTGTTTCTTTTGTAAACATATCCGGAACAGTCTTTAAGACGTAAAGCTGTGCCCAAATTATCAGTGTTTTCTTCATCGGTATTTCCTTCCATATAGTCATCATCATTTTCTTGCCTTCTGGGTGTACAATTTCTTGAAAAAATTATTTAACCTAAAAAATAATTCATTTTTTTTGACGTGGCTGTGGTAAAGTAAAATTGTTCCTGTTTTATTAATTTATCTAAATTTATAAAAAGCTACTACATTTTATTATCAATAATAATTGATTTAGTTAATGCTTATAACTACCATCATGATAACTGTATACAGTATCATACGTCATTGCACTAATTTCTAAAGTCGGTATATTGGTAAATACCCAATCAATATGAGTGGATCTTTTGGTCGTGGAAATATTTTTGTCAATAAGCGGAATTATTCCGTTTGTTATTAGCCTACGTTCCAACATATTTTCCTCACCTTTTCGACATATATTGAAATCACTCATAACTATTACCTTATCGACTTTTTTATTTCCATTGTATTCCTCCAAATCCTCAAGGGCTTTTAATAAAAACATCCTCAGTAGAGGTTCAGGAAACACTGAATTCCTATAAAGAACTATTGTAAAGACGTCATTACATTTCAACGCCACTAACTCCATCGTGCGATTTTCACAACTGTGATCTCTTTCAAAGAGAAATTCGATTTTTGAAGCTATATTGGTTTTTCCAAAAATCATTATACCCTTCTTTTTGCGACGATTGTCTTCAGAACTATCTAATCTATGAATAAGAGAAAAGTTAGGAATATTATAGTTTTCGGTTGAAAGGGCCCATGTTTCCACAAAACAAAGTAGATCTGATGTTAAAAGCATTGTGTCATTGGTAATATCTTGGAAGTGCGCATTGAGGCTCTGTAGGTTATGGAAGAATAATTGAATCGATGATTGTTTGTCTGTCATAAAATCGTAATGTGTCTTCAGTTGCTTTTCCGATTTTAGCCTGTTCATTTCAATGGAGACACTATCTGATTCAACAAAAGACTTGGAAGGGTTGAAATTTCCAACAATATAAAGCCCAGAAGCACTTGTTGCTCTACTACAAGCAACATATAGTGCCGCGCGACTGATTCTACTTCGCAGATGAACAGCCACTTCGGAATATGTAGCTCCCTGACTTTTGTGGATTGTGATCCCTTCAGCAGGTACAATTGGAAATTGTGTTCTCTCAATTGTCACCTGCTCATTACGTTTATATTGAAAGGATCTCATCAATTTTTCTCTTCTCTTTTTTCTTGCATTCACTCCCACACTTTCATCCGCAAATAACATCCATAAAGTAGTTGGAGTTCTTGTAGATCTACGAGTATCAACACACATTAATTTGCCAGTTGCGCCATTTACTAGACCATCTCCAGTATCCACATTGACAGTTATCATATACTTTTCACTGACCTTGATCAATAGATTTTTACATAACCCCTGAGTTTCCGAAGCTTTAAAGTTTTTCACAGATTGTAAAATATTTTGTCTACTCAATCTGGAAAGAGAACTGCCTTTGATCGTGTCCAAAGCTTCTGAATAATACTCTTCAGATACGATTTGTTCTAATTTTAGCATATTGTAGTTACCAGCTTCTTCGTTTGACCAGAAAAGGTATATTGCATCATTCGGTATAACACTAGAGGACTTTACTACTCGACTGTTTACCAGTTTTATGTCTTCTTCAGTCATTTGGCTAGCTGCCATATTGTTTAAGGCAATTGCGAAAGTCCGATCTTCTCGTTGGCACATTACTTCAGTCAACTCAAAGTATTTGAAGAGATCCCAAAGAGGTAATCCTGCAATGATACTATACGCATCGTTGGAGTTAGGCCAATTGTTTGAGGTCTCCAAATACAACGATTGATTTTCCTGCAAAGGGCTGATTACTTTTAAAAATTTGCTTTAGCCGTGCATCTATGTGTCCAAACATCTTTGCCCCGACCATTGACACTTCATCGATTATAATTAACTTAAGATCGATAAGTTTAACCAACAGTGTATTAACCACATCATTGCTCAATGGTCTAAGCTCTCCTGAAGACTGATTAACTGGCAGAGAAAACATTGCGTGAAGCGTTGATCCACCAATTCTGAATGCAGCCTTTCCTGTCGGTGCACACAATAGAACTTTGATTGATTCCGGATTGCTTCCAGGTACAGAGTTCATTCGGTGACTTACGGACTGATAAATGGCTTTTATTAAACGACTTTTTCCAACTCCTGCTCCTCCACCTACAAATTCATAAAAATGTTATCATTAACTACATTATGCATCAAATGTTTCAAATATAATCTTTGCTTACAGTTGAGGGTCCTAATCGACATTGAAATTTCTTCTTGGCTTAATAAGGATAAAGTTTTATGAGGCGAGGTCCTTCTACTGTACTGTTGTCATCGTTATCTGGGTTTTCATTTATCTCCAATATATTAGTATCCGGATTAACTTCTGGAACCGCCAAGGCTCTGAACTCATCATCTAGCAATTGCGTTGCAGCAATGTTGTCATTTGCAATTCCTTCCTGCAAATCCTCTTCTTGCAAAGATTCCAGTACTCGATCCAGTTGTCGTTCTTCAAATAGATCGTATTTTTTTCTTCAATCGTTGAAGTATAAACATTGCATGTATGTTCATTGTCGCTTTCTAGTAAATCGACACTCTCATTACGCCAAGGAAAATACAGCATGACTAGTTCTCTAAAATAATCATGACTTGAAGTATGCACACTAAATTTTCGGTAACGAATAATATACGGTTTGTTTCTTTTGTAAACATATCCGGAACAGTCTTTAAGACGTAAAGCTGTGCCCAAATTATCAGTGTTTTCTTCATCGGTATTTCCTTCCATATAGTCATCATCATTTTCTTGCCTTCTGGGTGTACAATTTCTTGAAAAAATTATTTAACCTAAAAAATAATTCATTTTTTTTGTTTTTTGATATTATTTTTTTACTAATAATTCTTTTAAAAACTAAAAATGCATTTTGTAGTATTTTTAATTACCTTTAATTTGATATATTGTATTAACCGATCGGTTAACATATGTGGATTTGGTGGCTATTTGAAAAAACCATTAATTTGAACTTTGACCTCACTTTATGGCCAAACCAAATGAGTCCGCCGCTATATTTTGTTGTTGTAATTTTTCGTTATTTTGGCCCTTTTTGGAAAAAAAAAATTTTTTTTTTTGACGTGGCTGTGGTAAAGTAAAATTGTTCCTGTTTTATTAATTTATCTAAATTTATAAAAAGCTACTACATTTTATTATCAATAATAATTGATTTAGTTAATGCTTATAACTACCATCATGATAACTGTATACAGTATCATACGTCATTGCACTAATTTCTAAAGTCGGTATATTGGTAAATACCCAATCAATATGAGTGGATCTTTTGGTCGTGGAAATATTTTTGTCAATAAGCGGAATTATTCCGTTTGTTATTAGCCTACGTTCCAACATATTTTCCTCACCTTTTCGACATATATTGAAATCACTCATAACTATTACCTTATCGACTTTTTTATTTCCATTGTATTCCTCCAAATCCTCAAGGGCTTTTAATAAAAACATCCTCAGTAGAGGTTCAGGAAACACTGAATTCCTATAAAGAACTATTGTAAAGACGTCATTACATTTCAACGCCACTAACTCCATCGTGCGATTTTCACAACTGTGATCTCTTTCAAAGAGAAATTCGATTTTTGAAGCTATATTGGTTTTTCCAAAAATCATTATACCCTTCTTTTTGCGACGATTGTCTTCAGAACTATCTAATCTATGAATAAGAGAAAAGTTAGGAATATTATAGTTTTCGGTTGAAAGGGCCCATGTTTCCACAAAACAAAGTAGATCTGATGTTAAAAGCATTGTGTCATTGGTAATATCTTGGAAGTGCGCATTGAGGCTCTGTAGGTTATGGAAGAATAATTGAATCGATGATTGTTTGTCTGTCATAAAATCGTAATGTGTCTTCAGTTGCTTTTCCGATTTTAGCCTGTTCATTTCAATGGAGACACTATCTGATTCAACAAAAGACTTGGAAGGGTTGAAATTTCCAACAATATAAAGCCCAGAAGCACTTGTTGCTCTACTACAAGCAACATATAGTGCCGCGCGACTGATTCTACTTCGAAGATGAACAGCCACTTCGGAATATGTAGCTCCCTGACTTTTGTGGATTGTGATCCCTTCAGCAGGTACAATTGGAAATTGTGTTCTCTCAATTGTCACCTGCTCATTACGTTTATATTGAAAGGATCTCATCAATTTTTCTCTTCTCTTTTTTCTTGCATTCACTCCCACACTTTCATCCGCAAATAACATCCATAAAGTAGTTGGAGTTCTTGTAGATCTACGAGTATCAACACACATTAATTTGCCAGTTGCGCCATTTACTAGACCATCTCCAGTATCCACATTGACAGTTATCATATACTTTTCACTGACCTTGATCAATAGATTTTTACATAACCCCTGAGTTTCCGAAGCTTTAAAGTTTTTCACAGATTGTAAAATATTTTGTCTACTCAATCTGGAAAGAGAACTGCCTTTGATCGTGTCCAAAGCTTCTGAATAATACTCTTCAGATACGATTTGTTCTAATTTTAGCATATTGTAGTTACCAGCTTCTTCGTTTGACCAGAAAAGGTATATTGCATCATTCGGTATAACACTAGAGGACTTTACTACTCGACTGTTTACCAGTTTTATGTCTTCTTCAGTCATTTGGCTAGCTGCCATATTGTTTAAGGCAATTGCGAAAGTCCGATCTTCTCGTTGGCACATTACTTCAGTCAACTCAAAGTATTTGAAGAGATCCCAAAGAGGTAATCCTGCAATGATACTATACGCATCGTTGGAGTTAGGCCAATTGTTTGAGGTCTCCAAATACAACGATTGATTTTCCTGCAAAGGGCTGATTACTTTTAAAAATTTGCTTTAGCCGTGCATCTATGTGTCCAAACATCTTTGCCCCGACCATTGACACTTCATCGATTATAATTAACTTAAGATCGATAAGTTTAACCAACAGTGTATTAACCACATCATTGCTCAATGGTCTAAGCTCTCCTGAAGACTGATTAACTGGCAGAGAAAACATTGCGTGAAGCGTTGATCCACCAATTCTGAATGCAGCCTTTCCTGTCGGTGCACACAATAGAACTTTGATTGATTCCGGATTGCTTCCAGGTACAGAGTTCATTCGGTGACTTACGGACTGATAAATGGCTTTTATTAAACGACTTTTTCCAACTCCTGCTCCTCCACCTAAAAATTCTACATTATGCATCAAATGTTTCAAATATAATCTTTGCTTACAGTTGAGGGTCCTAATCGACATTGAAATTTCTTCTTGGCTTAATAAGGATAAAGTTTTATGAGGCGAGGTCCTTCTACTGTACTGTTGTCATCGTTATCTGGGTTTTCATTTATCTCCAATATATTAGTATCCGGATTAACTTCTGGAACCGCCAAGGCTCTGAACTCATCATCTAGCAATTGCGTTGCAGCAATGTTGTCATTTGCAATTCCTTCCTGCAAATCCTCTTCTTGCAAAGATTCCAGTACTCGATCCAGTTGTCGTTCTTCAAATAGATCGTATTTTTTTCTTCAATCGTTGAAGTATAAACATTGCATGTATGTTCATTGTCGCTTTCTAGTAAATCGACACTCTCATTACGCCAAGGAAAATACAGCATGACTAGTTCTCTAAAATAATCATGACTTGAAGTATGCACACTAAATTTTCGGTAACGAATAATATACGGTTTGTTTCTTTTGTAAACATATCCGGAACAGTCTTTAAGACGTAAAGCTGTGCCCAAATTATCAGTGTTTTCTTCATCGGTATTTCCTTCCATATAGTCATCATCATTTTCTTGCCTTCTGGGTGTACAATTTCTTGAAAAAATTATTTAACCTAAAAAATAATTCATTTTTTTTGTTTTTTGATATTATTTTTTTACTAATAATTCTTTTAAAAACTAAAAATGCATTTTGTAGTATTTTTAATTACCTTTAATTTGATATATTGTATTAACCGATCGGTTAACATATGTGGATTTGGTGGCTATTTGAAAAAACCATTAATTTGAACTTTGACCTCACTTTATGGCCAAACCAAATGAGTCCGCCGCTATATTTTGTTGTTGTAATTTTTCGTTATTTTGGCCCTTTTTGGAAAAAAAAAATTTTTTTTTTGACGTGGCTGTGGTAAAGTAAAATTGTTCCTGTTTTATTAATTTATCTAAATTTATAAAAAGCTACTACATTTTATTATCAATAATAATTGATTTAGTTAATGCTTATAACTACCATCATGATAACTGTATACAGTATCATACGTCATTGCACTAATTTCTAAAGTCGGTATATTGGTAAATACCCAATCAATATGAGTGGATCTTTTGGTCGTGGAAATATTTTTGTCAATAAGCGGAATTATTCCGTTTGTTATTAGCCTACGTTCCAACATATTTTCCTCACCTTTTCGACATATATTGAAATCACTCATAACTATTACCTTATCGACTTTTTTATTTCCATTGTATTCCTCCAAATCCTCAAGGGCTTTTAATATAAACATCCTCAGTAGAGGTTCAGGAAACACTGAATTCCTATAAAGAACTATTGTAAAGACGTCATTACATTTCAACGCCACTAACTCCATCGTGCGATTTTCACAACTGTGATCTCTTTCAAAGAGAAATTCGATTTTTGAAGCTATATTGGTTTTTCCAAAAATCATTATACCCTTCTTTTTGCGACGATTGTCTTCAGAACTATCTAATCTATGAATAAGAGAAAAGTTAGGAATATTATAGTTTTCGGTTGAAAGGGCCCATGTTTCCACAAAACAAAGTAGATCTGATGTTAAAAGCATTGTGTCATTGGTAATATCTTGGAAGTGCGCATTGAGGCTCTGTAGGTTATGGAAGAATAATTGAATCGATGATTGTTTGTCTGTCATAAAATAGTAATGTGTCTTCAGTTGCTTTTCCGATTTTAGCCTGTTCATTTCAATGGAGACACTATCTGATTCAACAAAAGACTTGGAAGGGTTGAAATTTCCAACAATATAAAGCCCAGAAGCACTTGTTGCTCTACTACAAGCAACATATAGTGCCGCGCGACTGATTCTACTTCGAAGATGAACAGCCACTTCGGAATATGTAGCTCCCTGACTTTTGTGGATTGTGATCCCTTCAGCAGGTACAATTGGAAATTGTGTTCTCTCAATTGTCACCTGCTCATTACGTTTATATTGAAAGGATCTCATCAATTTTTCTCTTCTCTTTTTTCTTGCATTCACTCCCACACTTTCATCCGCAAATAACATCCATAAAGTAGTTGGAGTTCTTGTAGATCTACGAGTATCAACACACATTAATTTGCCAGTTGCGCCATTTACTAGACCATCTCCAGTATCCACATTGACAGTTATCATATACTTTTCACTGACCTTGATCAATAGATTTTTACATAACCCCTGAGTTTCCGAAGCTTTAAAGTTTTTCACAGATTGTAAAATATTTTGTCTACTCAATCTGGAAAGAGAACTGCCTTTGATCGTGTCCAAAGCTTCTGAATAATACTCTTCAGATACGATTTGTTCTAATTTTAGCATATTGTAGTTACCAGCTTCTTCGTTTGACCAGAAAAGGTATATTGCATCATTCGGTATAACACTAGAGGACTTTACTACTCGACTGTTTACCAGTTTTATGTCTTCTTCAGTCATTTGGCTAGCTGCCATATTGTTTAAGGCAATTGCGAAAGTCCGATCTTCTCGTTGGCACATTACTTCAGTCAACTCAAAGTATTTGAAGAGATCCCAAAGAGGTAATCCTGCAATGATACTATACGCATCGTTGGAGTTAGGCCAATTGTTTGAGGTCTCCAAATACAACGATTGATTTTCCTGCAAAGGGCTGATTACTTTTAAAAATTTGCTTTAGCCGTGCATCTATGTGTCCAAACATCTTTGCCCCGACCATTGACACTTCATCGATTATAATTAACTTAAGATCGATAAGTTTAACCAACAGTGTATTAACCACATCATTGCTCAATGGTCTAAGCTCTCCTGAAGACTGATTAACTGGCAGAGAAAACATTGCGTGAAGCGTTGATCCACCAATTCCGAATGCAGCCTTTCCTGTCGGTGCACACAATAGAACTTTGATTGATTCCGGATTGCTTCCAGGTACAGAGTTCATTCGGTGACTTACGGACTGATAAATGGCTTTTATTAAACGACTTTTTCCAACTCCTGCTCCTCCACCTACAAATTCTACATTATGCATCAAATGTTTCAAATATAATCTTTGCTTACAGTTGAGGGTCCTAATCGACATTGAAATTTCTTCTTGGCTTAATAAGGATAAAGTTTTATGAGGCGAGGTCCTTCTACTGTACTGTTGTCATCGTTATCTGGGTTTTCATTTATCTCCAATATATTAGTATCCGGATTAACTTCTGGAACCGCCAAGGCTCTGAACTCATCATCTAGCAATTGCGTTGCAGCAATGTTGTCATTTGCAATTCCTTCCTGCAAATCCTCTTCTTGCAAAGATTCCAGTACTCGATCCAGTTGTCGTTCTTCAAATAGATCGTATTTTTTTCTTCAATCGTTGAAGTATAAACATTGCATGTATGTTCATTGTCGCTTTCTAGTAAATCGACACTCTCATTACGCCAAGGAAAATACAGCATGACTAGTTCTCTAAAATAATCATGACTTGAAGTATGCACACTAAATTTTCGGTAACGAATAATACACGGTTTGTTTCTTTTGTAAACATATCCGGAACAGTCTTTAAGACGTAAAGCTGTGCCCAAATTATCAGTGTTTTCTTCATCGGTATTTCCTTCCATATAGTCATCATCATTTTCTTGCCTTCTGGGTGTACAATTTCTTGAAAAAATTATTTAACCTAAAAAATAATTCATTTTTTTTGTTTTTTGATATTATTTTTTTACTAATAATTCTTTTAAAAACTAAAAATGCATTTTGTAGTATTTTTAATTACCTTTAATTTGATATATTGTATTAACCGATCGGTTAACATATGTGGATTTGGTGGCTATTTGAAAAAACCATTAATTTGAACTTTGACCTCACTTTATGGCCAAACCAAATGAGTC
The DNA here is from genome assembly GCA_017309665.1 of Coelopa frigida. Classification (NCBI taxonomy): domain Eukaryota; kingdom Metazoa; phylum Arthropoda; class Insecta; order Diptera; family Coelopidae; genus Coelopa; species Coelopa frigida. Next base: position 19,593,610 of record CM029565.1, on the reverse strand, counting down.
CGCCGCTATATTTTGTTGTTGTAATTTTTCGTTATTTTGGCCCTTTTTGGAAAAAAAAAATTTTTTTTTTTGACGTGGCTGTGGTAAAGTAAAATTGTTCCTGTTTTATTAATTTATCTAAATTTATAAAAAGCTACTACATTTTATTATCAATAATAATTGATTTAGTTAATGCTTATAACTACCATCATGATAACTGTATACAGTATCATACGTCATTGCACTAATTTCTAAAGTCGGTATATTGGTAAATACCCAATCAATATGAGTGGATCTTTTGGTCGTGGAAATATTTTTGTCAATAAGCGGAATTATTCCGTTTGTTATTAGCCTACGTTCCAACATATTTTCCTCACCTTTTCGACATATATTGAAATCACTCATAACTATTACCTTATCGACTTTTTTATTTCCATTGTATTCCTCCAAATCCTCAAGGGCTTTTAATATAAACATCCTCAGTAGAGGTTCAGGAAACACTGAATTCCTATAAAGAACTATTGTAAAGACGTCATTACATTTCAACGCCACTAACTCCATCGTGCGATTTTCACAACTGTGATCTCTTTCAAAGAGAAATTCGATTTTTGAAGCTATATTGGTTTTTCCAAAAATCATTATACCCTTCTTTTTGCGACGATTGTCTTCAGAACTATCTAATCTATGAATAAGAGAAAAGTTAGGAATATTATAGTTTTCGGTTGAAAGGGCCCATGTTTCCACAAAACAAAGTAGATCTGATGTTAAAAGCATTGTGTCATTGGTAATATCTTGGAAGTGCGCATTGAGGCTCTGTAGGTTATGGAAGAATAATTGAATCGATGATTGTTTGTCTGTCATAAAATCGTAATGTGTCTTCAGTTGCTTTTCCGATTTTAGCCTGTTCATTTCAATGGAGACACTATCTGATTCAACAAAAGACTTGGAAGGGTTGAAATTTCCAACAATATAAAGCCCAGAAGCACTTGTTGCTCTACTACAAGCAACATATAGTGCCGCGCGACTTATTCTACTTCGAAGATGAACAGCCACTTCGGAATATGTAGCTCCCTGACTTTTGTGGATTGTGATCCCTTCAGCAGGTACAATTGGAAATTGTGTTCTCTCAATTGTCACCTGCTCATTACGTTTATATTGAAAGGATCTCATCAATTTTTCTCTTCTCTTTTTTCTTGCATTCACTCTCACACTTTCATCCGCAAATAACATCCATAAAGTAGTTGGAGTTCTTGTAGATCTACGAGTATCAACACACATTAATTTGCCAGTTGCGCCATTTACTAGACCATCTCCAGTATCCACATTGACAGTTATCATATACTTTTCACTGACCTTGATCAATAGATTTTTACATAACCCCTGAGTTTCCGAAGCTTTAAAGTTTTTCACAGATTGTAAAATATTTTGTCTACTCAATCTGGAAAGAGAACTGCCTTTGATCGTGTCCAAAGCTTCTGAATAATACTCTTCAGATACGATTTGTTCTAATTTTAGCATATTGTAGTTACCAGCTTCCTCGTTTGACCAGAAAAGGTATATTGCATCATTCGGTATAACACTAGAGGACTTTACTACTCGACTGTTTACCAGTTTTATGTCTTCTTCAGTCATTTGGCTAGCTGCCATATTGTTTAAGGCAATTGCGAAAGTCCGATCTTCTCGTTGGCACATTACTTCAGTCAACTCAAAGTATTTGAAGAGATCCCAAAGAGGTAATCCTGCAATGATACTATACGCATCGTTGGAGTTAGGCCAATTGTTTGAGGTCTCCAAATACAACGATTGATTTTCCTGCAAAGGGCTGATTACTTTTAAAAATTTGCTTTAGCCGTGCATCTATGTGTCCAAACATCTTTGCCCCGACCATTGACACTTCATCGATTATAATTAACTTAAGATCGATAAGTTTAACCAACAGTGTATTAACCACATCATTGCTCAATGGTCTAAGCTCTCCTGAAGACTGATTAACTGGCAGAGAAAACATTGCGTGAAGCGTTGATCCACCAATTCCGAATGCAGCCTTTCCTGTCGGTGCACACAATAGAACTTTGATTGATTCCGGATTGCTTCCAGGTACAGAGTTCATTCGGTGACTTACGGACTGATAAATGGCTTTTATTAAACGACTTTTTCCAACTCCTGCTCCTCCACCTACAAATTCTACATTATGCATCAAATGTTTCAAATATAATCTTTGCTTACAGTTGAGGGTCCTAATCGACATTGAAATTTCTTCTTGGCTTAATAAGGATAAAGTTTTATGAGGCGAGGTCCTTCTACTGTACTGTTGTCATCGTTATCTGGGTTTTCATTTATCTCCAATATATTAGTATCCGGATTAACTTCTGGAACCGCCAAGGCTCTGAACTCATCATCTAGCAATTGCGTTGCAGCAATGTTGTCATTTGCAATTCCTTCCTGCAAATCCTCTTCTTGCAAAGATTCCAGTACTCGATCCAGTTGTCGTTCTTCAAATAGATCGTATTTTTTTCTTCAATCGTTGAAGTATAAACATTGCATGTATGTTCATTGTCGCTTTCTAGTAAATCGACACTTTCATTACGCCAAGGAAAATACAGCATGACTAGTTCTCTAAAATAATCATGACTTGAAGTATGCACACTAAATTTTCGGTAACGAATAATACACGGTTTGTTTCTTTTGTAAACATATCCGGAACAGTCTTTAAGACGTAAAGCTGTGCCCAAATTATCAGTGTTTTCTTCATCGGTATTTCCTTCCATATAGTCATCATCATTTTCTTGCCTTCTGGGTGTACAATTTCTTGAAAAAATTATTTAACCTAAAAAATAATTCATTTTTTTTGTTTTTTGATATTATTTTTTTACTAATAATTCTTTTAAAAACTAAAAATGCATTTTGTAGTATTTTTAATTACCTTTAATTTGATATATTGTATTAACCGATCGGTTAACATATGTGGATTTGGTGGCTATTTGAAAAAACCATTAATTTGAACTTTGACCTCACTTTATGGCCAAACCAAATGAGTCCGCCGCTATATTTTGTTGTTGTAATTTTTCGTTATTTTGGCCCTTTTTGGAAAAAAAAAATTTTTTTTTTTGACGTGGCTGTGGTAAAGTAAAATTGTTCCTGTTTTATTAATTTATCTAAATTTATAAAAAGCTACTACATTTTATTATCAATAATAATTGATTTAGTTAATGCTTATAACTACCATCATGATAACTGTATACAGTATCATACGTCATTGCACTAATTTCTAAAGTCGGTATATTGGTAAATACCCAATCAATATGAGTGGATCTTTTGGTCGTGGAAATATTTTTGTCAATAAGCGGAATTATTCCGTTTGTTATTAGCCTACGTTCCAACATATTTTCCTCACCTTTTCGACATATATTGAAATCACTCATAACTATTACCTTATCGACTTTTTTATTTCCATTGTATTCCTCCAAATCCTCAAGGGCTTTTAATAAAAACATCCTCAGTAGAGGTTCAGGAAACACTGAATTCCTATAAAGAACTATTGTAAAGACGTCATTACATTTCAACGCCACTAACTCCATCGTGCGATTTTCACAACTGTGATCTCTTTCAAAGAGAAATTCGATTTTTGAAGCTATATTGGTTTTTCCAAAAATCATTATACCCTTCTTTTTGCGACGATTGTCTTCAGAACTATCTAATCTATGAATAAGAGAAAAGTTAGGAATATTATAGTTTTCGGTTGAAAGGGCCCATGTTTCCATAAAACAAAGTAGATCTGATGTTAAAAGTATTGTGTCATTGGTAATATCTTGGAAGTGCGCATTGAGGCTCTGTAGGTTATGGAAGAATAATTGAATCGATGATTGTTTGTCTGTCATAAAATCGTAATGTGTCTTCAGTTGCTTTTCCGATTTTAGCCTGTTCATTTCAATGGAGACACTATCTGATTCAACAAAAGACTTGGAAGGGTTGAAATTTCCAACAATATAAAGCCCAGAAGCACTTGTTGCTCTACTACAAGCAACATATAGTGCCGCGCGACTGATTCTTCTTCGAAGATGAACAGCCACTTCGGAATATGTAGCTCCCTGACTTTTGTGGATTGTGATCCCTTCAGCAGGTACAATTGGAAATTGGTGCGCTACGTCATACCGATTTACCTGTGATACAAATTGTATATTTCCAAGTAAAAGGGTTTTAAGGGGATTAGAATATGTGTTATATCTACCATAAATACCTGCATTTTGAACTCTTTCCGGGAAAAAGGGTACGTTGCATAGTGTGTCGTTACCTTAATGGAGGTACCTGGACCGTAACATTTGTAAAAGTTTACATTTCCACGTAAAAGGGTATACTTTACAGATATGCCATATCCGTTTAACTGCGACATGTCATATTTGACAATGTTACCTTTACAGGTAAACTGGGTACAGTTCGTTCTAATCGTAATAATCGTATGATGAGTATATATTGGACAAACTTCTCCATTTTCGACATGGTTCACTAGATGTGTCCTATAAGAGTTATTTTCCCATTTGATTCACGGGAACTCATAGTAGTAATATTTAATCTAACAACTGTCTATATGGTTTACCATATATTCAAAATTCAGTCATGTGATGTCATAGTAATACTACTTGATCGAAAAAATATCATACCGATATATGTTACAGTTCACTAGGTAACCCATATTGAACTTAATAGTTATATGGGAGGTGGGCGTGTCCGTTGGGCGATCCACACACAAAATTTCATCCCGATATATATCATAGTTCACCTGATATGCCATATAAACCATTTGCTTTATATGGGAGGTGGGCGGTCTCTTCCATTTTTTGCACGTGAGCTTGTATCGGTGATACATGATCACACACAAAATTTCATCCCGATATATATCACAGTTCACCAGATATGCCATATAAACCTATAGCTTTATATGGGAGGTGGGCGTGTCCGTTGACCGATTACGCCCATTTTTACATACAAGTAGCTTATTAATATAGAAATACTAAATCCAATTTCAAATCAGTATCTCTTACCGTTTCTTCACAAAATCTATTTCCACAGACAGACACACAGACAGACAGACGGACAGACAGACGGACATAGCTAAATCGATTCAGGAGGTGACGCTGATCAAGAATATATATACATTTCCATACCTACGACCTCTCCTTTAATGCGTTACAAACGGAAGGACAAAATGAATATACCCTTACCCATAGGGTGTAGGGTATAAAAATGCAGTACGATTGAAAAAGAAACAGTCTGGTATATGAGGGGAAAAACGAGAGCGACAATGCAACATGCATTGACTCAGTCTCAGAGCTACTCAAAATCGTTCGAGTCAATGAGGAGCACAACAATAACTACACATCGCTCTCAGTATGTGAATACAATTACTACAGAAGCTGTAACTGCGTAAAGAGAGATTCCCAACTTTCTCGTGAGATTTAAATTTGCATGTAATTTAATATTAGCATACTACGTCTAGTTTTAATATTTGCTTAACTATTAATAATTGTTTTAAATGCCTTCGCTTCGTCGCTTATATAATGTTTCGCGATAAGGAAACTACTCGCGTTACATCAACAGATCTAACTTTTTACCCATCTGTCGAATCCTTCATATAGTGACGGTGTTCGTTCCAAAGACTTATTGAACTTATTCGGATTCTTAGTAAACAAAGAAAGTCATTAGGAGTGAGTTTAAAGTACAACATTAAGTACTAAATTATTATTTCTAATCACTACTAATTATAAATAGAGTGGGGTTGGTCTAAAAATTACCGCCCGCCTTGCAGTATCGCTGCAATGAATATTGCTAAAATAAAATACCATACAATTAAATTATAATTCAGTTTAACATGATAACTTAAATTAAAAGTGCCGTGGCTAAGTGCGTAGCTTACAACATAAATTTTTCTTTACGGCCACCTCTCGACAAGCAATTGCAAACTTCTGAGAGTATTATTACTCTCACCCCATCAGTTCGGATTCGGCATTAAGCAGTAGGTCCTTTTCATTGGTTTAAAACATTACAAACGCACAACACCAATGATCCCGAAAAGCTCGGTCAAAGCCCTTAGTACGGCTGAAAAGGCCAATCATTTGTTTTTGTATAAATATATATATACTTAGTATAAAACCATTTTGAATTTTTGAAGTAATTAAAATTCACATATTTGTATACTGTTTCAGTTTAATATTCTCAGCGTTTGTGGCAGTTCTCAACGTTGTTGAGTACTTTTTAAAAAAAATCCACGATCAGGATTCGGAAACATTACATGAATTAAGTAAGTTATTCTCATAATATAGTAATACCTAATTGTATAATATTCTATATTCCAACGATTACATATCTGTGGACTTTTGACAAAACAATTTAAGTCGAGATATGAATTATTTTCTTTATCATAAATCTAATTTTAAGACGCCATTTTTGGTCTAATCGGCATATTTCTATGTCTTTTAGTGCAAAAGATAATATTTAAAAAATTATAAGTAGTTTATTTTATCAATTCCAAAGATCGATCTATGAATAAAAAATCAAAAGTAATAACACAATAATACAGCTTAAAATTTTTGAAAGTGAATTTGCCAAAATATTTGGCGAATGCCAGTCGATAGAATAGACAATTAGGAACAATATTGAGAAACAAAAAATCTTCCGAAAAATTCCACAGGACACCTTTTCTGTCCATTTTTGAAAAAGTACACAAAAAACTGTTTATTTTTTGCGTCACTTGAATAGAAACAGCAGCCAAAGTTTCGCTATACGATCAGTTACATTGCTGATGAATGGTAAATTTTCAAAATTAAGATGGTTTAAGGTATTCTGGTCTTTACATTACACATTCCAGACAAAAGGTGCTTACATTTACTGAAAAGGCAAAAATGTGAGTGCATATTGAAAATGCATTTTCTTTTCCTGCAATCGTCACTAAAATGGAATGTAGTACCAAAATTGTATTGATTATTGTAAAAAATATAGAAAACTATGGGAAAGAAATTAAAGAAGACCAATCGTCCACGAAACAGCTACAGACCAAGAAGATATCCTGAAAATTTCCTCCATGTGTGGATGCTCCGCAGCCAAAATGCAAGAAATTAGCGATAGCAGTCTGACCTTTTCTACAGAGACCACAGATCATTTCTGCTGAATCAACTTTTAACAAAATACACCGTTAAATGCATGTTTTTTTTTTAACCTGGTTCCTGAAACAAAAAAATTGTTTCTGAATCAATTGTATGAAAATTTTTTTTTTCTCTCAGGAATAAGGTTAAAAAGGAAAGTTGCTGCTCCACCCACGGTTGGAAAAGGTTTTCAATCATTCGATGAAGTTCGCACTTCCACGGTTGACAATGTAGTGGAAAAGGTGGCAGAAAAAATGAGAGAAACTGCAATTTCAGCGGTACCACAACGGAAACAAAGTGTGGGCGCCTCACAATGACTACCAGGGATTGTCCCGATGAGTTCCACGATCAACTTTACTGGAAGTGGCGATACCTAGAGAGACCTCAGACAAGCTGTTCCTGTTCAAGTCGCCACTGGACGTGTCACGAAGAGATAGCCGCACGGAGAGGACTGGCCAACAATCTACCAAAGTTCACTAATCATAGATGTCCTGCTGGCCCAAAACAGAGAAATGCCTCCGCCGAAGGAAGCTCGTCTGGAGAGCATTGGAGACTTTGCTATAGAGGTGCAGAACGTATGCGCGACCATGAGAGCATCATCATTTAACTAACTCTGAGCTGGAACAGGAATTGATGTCTAAGCTCCCTGGGTTGCCACGCTCACGGCGAGCACCCTCGAACATTTTATGGAGTGGCTGTTACAATTAGCTCATGGAGCCAACAGTGTAATCCTGCCCAGTTCATCGATGAAGTCGCGTATACGTGGAACACTCAACACATACATGGAGGTAGCCAAGTCTACTGCTGGTCGTTGATCGTATGTGGTGGAAGCTGTAGTGAAGTGACCTGTTGCAAACTATGCTTTAAGATGTCACGGGATGATAAGTGGAGGAGTATTCGTAAACACCGCTTGTGCAGAAGGTGTCTGCTTCCGCATTATCCATATCCCTGCAAATCCTCAATAACATGCAACGTTGGAAGCTGCACTTTCAATCATCATCCTTTGCTGCACAAGAAGTCACCACCTGTTGGTCAGGTCTAAGTTGTAATACTCACTATCAAAATTCTAACCCGATTCTATTTCGGATTTTACCGGTGACCCTGTATGAAAACGGCATGCAAATATCTACGTTTGCATTCCTGGATGACGAGTCTAGAAATATCTGGCTCAGGGTGTCACAGAAGATACCTGCTTAAGGATGTGCATACGGTCAAAAACCTGGACCTGCCAATACAGACCGTGGACGCTGAGAAGATGCGACAACAATATATGCATTTAAGAGGTATTCCCTTTTCGTCTTACAACGATGCCCAACCAAGACTATTGATTGGCCTCAACAACAACAAGCTAGGCCAGAGCCTGAAGTCAGCAGAAGGGGCAGATAGTGAACCCACCGCAGAGAAGACACATCATGGTTGGACAGTAAAGGGAGCAGCGGCACTAGATCGAGGCGCTGTAGGACCAATGAATCATCACTCATATTGTGAATGGGAGTGTAACACCTCAATGACAGCTGAGCTATTAAAGAACGTCAAAAATTATATTGTAAATGACAACTGCTGGATAATGCTGGAAGGAGAACTGACATGATGACCTATGAGGATCGGTACGCCATGCAGCTGTTGGAAAGGCTAACGCGTCATCTCGTTGACCGTTTTTAAACGGGCTTACTATGGCGCGGTCAGAATCAATTACCAGCTGGCAGCTTAATGATGGCTAAACAACGAGCCCAATGCTTACTCGCTAAGATGCGGCGGAATCCTGTACTATCGCAAGCCTTGGACCTGAAGATCGGTGACTACATTTCTAAAGGATATGCCAGCAAATTACAACCACAGGAACTTGAAGTGGAACACTGCTGGTATCCACCCGTTTTTCCAATCATAAATCCGAACAATTTTATTTAAATTAGACTTGTTTGGGATGCAGCCGACAAAGTGGCTGGCATCTCTTTAAATTCGATGATGCATAAGGGCCCCGACCAGCTGACTTCGCTGGTTGGTGTTATACGAAGGTTTCGGCAGAGGTGAGTGGCTATTGGAGATATTCCTGAAATGTATCATAATGTCAGGATGAGAGAAAAAGATCAACAATTTTAACGTTTCCTGTGGCCGGATGAAAGGTTATCCAAATTTCACATTAGAAACTGGGTTTCAAATTCTGAGTTGGTATTGCAGGCGCTAAACGCTCAATCAATCCAGCAGCTGAGCTTCAGTCCAGATGATATAGCGGCCACCGAAAAGGTTCTTGGCATGTGGTGGGATACGATGACTGATAGCTTTATATTTAAAATATCCCCACGATATGGGGTCTATGCTAATATATTGTTTGAAGAGACTTGGCGAACAGGTGCCTGGGATGAACAGTGCCTGGGATGAGCCGATAGGTGAGGAGCAGTATGGGAAATGGATTAGGTGGACGCGACTCCTGCCAGATATAGAAATTATGCGGATCCCAAGATGCTACATCACGATGGATTTTGATCATTTTCCAAACTTGAAAATGCATACGTCCGTTGATCTAAGATGCTTGGCAGGCGGAAAGGTATCCTGAAACTTACTTGGCTGTAAAACGATGATTGCTCCATTTAAGATGTTGTCGATACCTCGGCTAGAGCTACAAGTTGCTCTGATTGGTGCACGGCTAAAATTTTAGGTGAGTCTCTGACTTTGCAAATTAAGAGATAGACATTTTGGTCGGATTCACGCCGATATCGCCGTTATAAACCATTCGTAGCCTTCCAAGTGAGCAAAATTTTAGAATTGTCGGAGGTACTCTATTGGCGTTGGATACTCGCCAGATTTCTCCTGTCGTAGTCGTTGGCTAAATGTACCATCATTTTTAGTACTGAATCCCGATGAGTGGCAGAAAGAAATTACCAGTGAGAAATCAGATGTCAACGAGGAGTTCCGTGCTAGATACGTAGGTTGCCATAGCTTACGGGAAGCCTTTAACGCATCACTATTATTGATCGAAGCTGAACATGCATCGACTATTGCACATAGGCGGAAGAACCAGGATACAAAATGGAATCGATCCAATCATACTACCAAGAGATCATCGAATAACTAAATTGATTATATTAGACTTTCATTTCAGATACCATCACGGTAGCAATGAGACAGTAGTCAACGAGATGCGTTAGCTCTTCTGATTCTCGAGACTGAGGACAGCCGTCTATAAAGTTATGCAGAGCTGTCAAACATGTTTGAATCGAGACGCGCAGCCAAAGCCTTCAAAAATGGGGCCCATGTACCCAACTAGAGTTGCGGCTTTTCATCGACCTTTCTCGTATGTCGGCGTTGACTATTTTGGACCGATGATGGTATCTGTGCGACGATCTAGAGAGAAAAGATATGGCGTTCTATTAATGTGCCTGACCACTGAATTGAATGATGTTGCCTATAGATATACCTGTAAGTCCCAGAAATTGCTGGCCTAAAAGTATTGTCGTCGGAACGAAACCAGGAACAGATGGCCAAGTACATAGTGTCACTGTCAAAACTACCACGGGTATCTATGAGAGACCGGCAGACCGGTCTTTTTATTTAAAGCGCTTGTGCTGATAAATAGTTACACATAGTTTAAACGCACTTTAACCCATTTCGTACCGAAAATCTAGCGATTTTTGTTTTTCAAATTCATTATAATAGGCGGGTAACATGGGTAAATATAGGTGCGGAAAATGAGTTTGAGCTAGATTGGTTAATTAGCTTGTCCATAATCAATCATTTAATATTGATTCGTTAATATATATTATATATGTATATATGTATATATATATATATATATATATGTATATATATATTATATATATGTATATATATATTATATATATGTATATCTTTTATATATGTAATAAATAATTATAAATTCATAGATGACGTAAACAATAGATATTATTCAAAAGTTAGCTAGAATTTTCTGGAATGTTTTTTATGATAAAGAAAGAAACATTCGACTTGAAGGTGGCCGCCAGCAGAGAAATATAGTATTATTGTTGCATTCGGCACAATTGTTCTCTCCATCAGCACTGACCTTTTTGCAAATTTTTAAATGAAATGGCTCTGCACTTGGAAAATGATACTCGTTGCAACTGTCGATTTCCACGCCTTGTTCTGAAACGCTGCTGCTCCGCAAACCGAAGTGGAAAGGCAGATAACCCCTCTGCTAGGGCGTACCGCATTCGGCGCTCAGCGGGAAGCTGATAGCTCCAAAGAGACTCTAGCCGATAAGTCAGGGCCATCTTAGGCTGGTGACCTACGCAAATCAGCGGTCGAGTGACTTGCATAAGCTTGCAATAGGCAGGCTTGGGGAAATTTGTCCGGGTGCCAAGCTTGAGGCTGTCAGGGACCAAATTTTAAGTAGGCCCCGATCAAAGGCCTTGCTGCCTTCCCTGCCCAATGTGGAGCTCACTATCTCCAACTGAAAAGTGACAAAGGTGGGAGAGCCCAGGGACAGATTTAGAGAAATCCTGATAATCCTCATTGAGGAATCCCTGGCTCCCCTGACTGTAAGAAAGTGGACACTCTCCTGGTTTTGGCTCAATTTTCCTACGCGTCTATCGCAGCGACAATGCTGAGGGTACTCGCAAATCGAATATTCTACTAAAGATTTGCGAGTAAGACCTTCTGGAATCCATAAACCTGTAGGTTTTTTATATGTTTTTTTTTAGTATTACAAGCTGATGACATAACTAGGTAAGGTATAGTTGGAATTGTTTTTTTTTCTCATCGACGTCATCAGCAATTGCACCCGAAAATTAAATAAAATATCAAATATGTATGATATATTTTTTTTTGTTCTGACATGCGTATTCTTCATAAAATGAAAAAAAAAAATCAAACATATTTGCAAAGCCTACTACATAAAACTAAAATATATTACAAATTTTTAAATTTTCTATTGCTTTGAGTATACATAATATACCACCTAGGGAAGTTGTCATTGATTCGTTTACGCTTCACCACACTTGCGGGCCTTGTATCTCACATCTGAACAATTACAAAAATTATGTTTTTGTTACATAAAATTAGTATATCCTCTTTCAAACCATTCTGTCAAGGTTTCATACTAAACTAATAATATTTACTATTTTTAATTAATTTATTAAAAAAAAGTCGAAAATAAAGGGTTTTTTTACACTCGTTCACTGATAAATGGGAGGCGTGGCATACTAAAAAACAGTTTTGTGGAAAGAACAATATAATTCAAGGTTAATAAACATTCGAAAAATAATATATATATCATGCTAAATAAAATCGACAAGCATAGAAAATTTTCGTGATTCGTTTTCGCATCGATAGTACGAAATGGGTTAAGTACACTCATCTCACTTTTTGCATACTCTGAATAAAACTATTTAACTCATCAACTGTTTGTGTTGCAAGCTAATTATTTGCAATTATTTCCAATTCGATCTCAAAAATCCATGGATAGAGCAAACTTTTACATATATTATATGTTTAATTATCAGTTATTAAACTCGTCGGCCGAATGAGGGTTAAGACCAATATATTAATGATACTGTAGTTTAATGTGTTTTTATTGTTCATAAATTATAACTAAATAAAAAGTAAACCCAAAGAAAATAAAAAAAAAAGTGTTGACGGTTTGGGGTGTTGATAAAATGGGGGATTGACGCTATCCAAAGTGCACTGTATTTATAAAAGTAAAAATGCTAAACCAACGTTTTATTTTTTTAGTACAAATACAAAAAAAGTATTTTCAATATCATATTTTATTTTTTAAACAAACAGCATTAAACTAGAAAAAATGTATGCACCTTTCATTGTTTTTGTATGTTTTCTGATCTAGATAATTATAAATCTATCATTAAACAAAAAATTTATAAAAGTTAAAAAATGTTCTAGTTAGTCTGTTTTGTGTGCCATTTTGGAGGGGGTAATATTTGTCTGATTAACACGAAATTTAATCTCGATGTTCGTTACAACAAACCTATGCACTGTACTTAAATAGTTCGAAAGTTACAGATTTTAGTAGAGCTGGAGGTGTAAAAACAGTGTGAATTTCTGTTTCAGCTATTAGATTGTTAAATCTAAAAATACCTTTGTTAGAACCTCTTTTAAGAATCAACACATAAACAATTTTCTATTTACGGACCACAACTGAAAAATTATAACATGAACTACAAGGATACTACAGTGCAATCCCGACAACAGAAAAATATAAATTTCCAAAATATAAGAGGATTTGTTAATAAAAGTCAACGGGGAAGACATAGAAATCCAAATTTCTCTGGGCAGACTAGATATATCAATGCGAACAATGGTAATTAATTCACGGCTACAAGAAATATACTGCCAAGATTTCAAATCAGTACGAATAGTACACGGGTATAACGTAATCAGCAAAGAAATGAAAATACTAACTCTAATCAAAGCAGATAGTCACAAAGGCCGCGACCAATGGATATCGTTATAGTTAATAATTAAAATAGTAATGCAGTGCATACCTACGAAAAATTTCATGCGGGGGAAGTAAACAATTACACTATATACAGCTATAAATTCTAAACTGAAAAAATTAAGATTTATTCTTGATACAGGAGCAGAAATGAGTATCATCAACCCGCGTTTGACTAATCCAAAGTGGCAAATAGACGGTTGCGTCGTTAAACTCAGGTAGTTAAATAGAGACATTTAGTGCCATTTTATTCAGCTTCAATTATAGTAACTATTAGGGGTATTCACACTGACCGTGGTAATGTGGTAATTATTACCCGATTACTGTCATCAAGTGTGAATAGAATTAATTATTAAGAATTAATTTCACTACCGAAAAATAGTACACTCTGACCTTTTTATCACAAAAAACTAAAAAAAATTAATAAAATTAAAGATATAAATAACTAAAAATATTATTATATACCATTAATTGCTCCTTTTTCTATTGTAATATTGGTAACACTTAGAAAATGGTATTGAACTCATTTTACTCTAGGTCAGGGCATGGTGATGTGAATTACCACATTACCATTGTCGGTGTGCATACCCCTATTGATTAACAATTGGGAAATTTGTGAAATCTAGTTTTTTCAGTCTTTGTTAAGGTTTTTAATTGAAGATTCTCTAGTTAGTTAACGAAACTAAATAAAAAAAGATGGAAAAAGGTGTAGTGGGAAGGAGGATAGAGAGAGTAGTAGGAATGGGGGTTTGCCTTGCACTTCAGGATATCGCAGTGTTCGGGAAAGACCTCCGCCTGGAGATTATTCCACATCAGCACGGTTCGATTGAAGAACGAATTTGTCGTATAATGCATGGTTGTTGAATACGGTCCAGGAGAATCCTGGAAGCCCCTGACCAAATGTGCGAGTTGTACTCTATTTTAGGTGGAATATAAGTGGTGTAGACAGTGCGGAGATCGGCTGGAGTGAAGTAGGTCGTTTGAGGAAACCGAGACATTAAGCCGCTTCTTTTGATATCCTTTTGGATTGACATAACAAGAACGAAGAGTAGACGATTCCGCAGTATCCACAGCATCTATATTCAAAGGATGGGGAGACCAATCCATTACTTTATGGGTCAACAAACAACTTTGGGTCTTGTTCGTATTAAATTCGACCCTATTCGAGCGACCGAGCGAGTGTGTCACTCATATTACGACGTTTAGTCTCAATCTCCGAATAGTTTGGTCGCTTTTTGTATATGAGTGGCAATGTTGCTATCATCCGCGAAATAATGAATTGGGTTGGAGGTAAATGAGAATAGGTCATTGCTAAAAATTAGAAATAAGTTAGGGATAGGACTGAGCCCTGGGCACATCCGCGTTGAAGTGTTGGTCTGAGGCGACTCCATCTATCACAATTCTGATAGATCGGCCGTCAAGAAAACTGGATACCCATCGAGCAAAGCAGTAACCAACCTCAAAAGCAATTAGTTTTGAGACGAAGTCTTTACCACCCTCGATCAAATGTCTTAGAAATATCCAGAGCCACAACCTTGCATTCACCGAAATTATGAATGCAATGATTCCTTTTTTTGGTGAGAAACGCCATTAGGTCTCCGGTAGAACGTGTCCTCCTAAAGCCGTATTGGCGATCGTTTACCAGTTCGTTGGATTCAAGATAGTTCATAAGATGGAAGTTTATTACGCTCTTTGGAAAGCGCTGAGCATATCGCAATTGAGCGGTAATTTGCAGGGTTCGAGTCATCTTCTTTCAACCTTTAGGAAATTCTTCCGAAATGTAGGAGATGTGGAATAGATTACGTAATGGCCTTGCCAGTGTTGAAGCACACTTGTTCAACACATGGGCTGAGATACCATGTTATCGTTTCAGATGAGCAATCAAGCAGCAGTTCCGGCTCTTCTAGATAGGGCCATGCGCTGGTGGCAATAAATGATGAAACATCCAACGAAATGCCGTTGGAGTTTGACCCATTCAAAAGAAAGTTTGTGATCCTACGGTCACCACCAGTGCTCTTCTATTAACCAGAAGTCCTCACATTGCTAAGACAGCAAATGGAGACGAACCGGCAAAGAAAGCGACGAATTTGCCACGTCTCCACAGTCTGAAGCTGCCAAAGAAGCCAAAGAAGTCAAGCATCATTGAGCTAAATAGGATAAATTAGGAAATGAAGGATCTGATTAAATCAATTGGATTCTTACATAAAAAAGTAGCGCGCAAACAAGCAGCAACAGTATCGAAACCTCACCTATCGAACGCCCCAAGAAAAAAGAGAAAATATACTGAAAATCTGATGATCTCCTCACAAGCAGAGATGTCAGTGTCCATTTATTGCCTTTAAACATCCACAGAGAAGAGGCACAGCGCAAAAGTGCTAGAGAGAGCAAGTCTCGGAGCTCCTTATGCCATCGAAGAAAAATAAAACCGTCAGGTTCAAGGAGAAGCACCCTCTAGATGTAGGAAGCCTACAGGCAGAAAATAATGAGAAACTACCTGAGGGGAATGGACAAAGGTAAAGTCCAAAAAAAACGATAAATAAAAACAGGGCTGTCAACTCAAGAACGGCAAGACCTGATGCGCTAATTATTAGAAAGGCAGGAAATATGTCGTATAGTGAGATCTTACGAACTGTAAAGCAGGATAAAAACCTTAAAGAACTAGGAGAAAATGTGACCAAGATCAGGACGACTGCTAAGACTTTGGTAGGGATATAAGGCGCAGAATACGACTACCCAGAGCTTTAAAGCTGCCATCGCCAAGTCATTAGATGTGAGAGTGCTATCACAGGAGATACTCGTAGAGGTTAATAATCTCGATGAAATAACTACTGGACAGGATATTGAAGAAGCTATCCAGAGACAAATCCCTGAACTAAAGGATTTCAAACAGTCTGTTATTAAGACAATGAAAAAGGCATATTCTAGAACCCAAACGGCTATTATTGACCTCCCTGTTAAAGAGGCAGAAATTCTCCTGAAGGAGCAACGGCTGAAAATACGAAGTTAGAGGTGTCTAGATTTCGGGCACATAGCAAGGATGTGCAAAAATGCAAAAGGGCATATCGCCAAAAACTGTGAAAATGAGGCATGCTGAGAAAGCGAAAAGATACGAAGCATTAAGTTGGCAGGCTCTGTCTCTGTCCGATATACCATGAAAACTACAGTTTAATGCCGAATCCGAACGGCTGGGGTGAGAGTATTTTCATGGTTAGTAATACTCACGGAAGTTTGCTCGCCGGGGATCGAACCTCGGCCTCGCTGGCTCGTAGGCAACGCACTTAACCACTGAGCCACAGCCTCACCTTTCAAAAAAACGGCAGAGCTCTCTAGTGCGTAAAGTAAAGTGAAATCTTACCAAGATGTATACCCACACCTGGCAATAGTCATTCAGATATCGTCATCTACGAGAACTCCAAATACAAGCAGAATATTTACCATAGGTTAAAACTAATCCTGGCATCTAAAAGTAAGAGCGAAGCAAGTAATGCTGTAGATAGCGCGGAATATCGAACACGCCTTGTTCTCAAGGTATGCGATGCAGCAATGGCAAGGAAAAAAAAAATACAGGCTGCAAATGTAAACCAACTTACTGGTGGAATGATGACATAGAAAGTAGGAAATTACAAAGAGGTAGACAATCAAATATGATAGATTGATATCAGACTATAAAGAAGGAGAAGTTTTAAAGCTGCGATATAAGAGAGCAAAAGGTGTAGCTTTAGAGAACTCTGTGAACAGCTGGATGTAAATCCATGGGGAGCTGCATATAGGATAGTCATGTCAAAGTTTAGAGGAGGAAGGGCACAATCACCATCCTGCACAGCCCTACTACAAAACATTGTGGAAACATTACTTCCTACACAAGAAGCAGAGAACCAACCAAGGCATTCCTGGCACATGGACAGATCACAGCCTACATATATTCCTCATGTAGCACAAAATGATGTTACAAGAGCTTCGGAACAATTTGCAGATGACAAAGACCCGGACATCCACTGCATACCAAACAGGGCCCTTTGGAAAATAGTTTAGAAAATATTATGAGGAATACAAATAAAGGAAAAATTGGAATATGTTCAGAGTTAGATGATACTAAGTATAATATTTTACAAAATAAAATAATACAAATATTTGACGGAGATACAAGTATGAAATTTTATAGATGTTCGTATCATGCAATGTACAAATACATTCACAATTATCATAAAAATTAAACTGGACACACAGGAATAATGGAAAATTGTGAGTCCTTCAAACGAATAATTTATATTCCAAATTTGAAAACTCTAGTCCAAAAATATATTAATAACTGTACAGTTTGTGATCGAAATGATCGAATCCAAAACAAATTGTTCACATGGATATTTACACTAATTCAAAAGCGAATTTTCTAACATTTATTGATCGCTTCTCTAAATTTGGTACCGCATATTATCTAGAAGATAAAAATAATCAAACAATTATTGAGAAATTGAGATTATAAATCTCACAACATTTTTCAAAATAGATATGAGATAATGAATTTAAAAGTTTAAGTAAAAGTAAAGTAAGTATTAAAGAAACGAAAACATTCAATAATATTTGGTAAAACCAAACAATCAGATTGAAAAAATAATTGTGGTTCTTGTTTTTAAACTTAAACACAAATAATATGTAATTTCAATTTTGTAATTTATTTTAAGCACACAACCAATAATGTACTATTATTATAATAATATTATTTAACAAAAGACAAGATACAGAAGTATCTTTAACGAGGGATAAGTTATATATACATACATATATATACTCTATCATAATTTAACTTATTTCTATAACTATAAATTCAGTATTCTATGTTCCAGAATTCAGTCTGATTTTGTACTCTGAATAATAAACAACAAAACTAATTTTACTTTGCATTCCTAAGAACCACGAGTTTAATGCTTTAGAATTATTATTAAAAGTGAAAATCATAATTTGTGTGCACGGTTGCCACTTTCAACATTTTTTCTGTACCAAAATGTTGGAAAAATGTACCAAAAATTAAATTTAAAAAAATGTAAGAAGTGCAACTTTGGTGGCTATTTAACCGCATGGACTGTTTTTGATTGCAGAATACCAATTAAAATATATCAGGTAGAACTGTATTCAGAATGTCTTGATGATGGCGACATGGCGATTTCAAATCTGCTCTAAACCATAGCCTATCACATACTGATGAAATATAACCGAATTGGATATTGATAAATTATTTCATACATTCGCCGTGAGCTTTGATGATGGAAATCAGAATATAAACATTCAATATTTTCAGAGTTCCTCGTATCTTCGATTGTTGGTCAATAATTCTATTCCGCAAAACCCTTTGCCGTATTCTGCAAGCTCGACAAAGCTCTACATACTCTACAGCCTACATATATTCCTCATGTAGCACAAAATGATGTTACAAGAGCTTCGGAACAGTTTGCAGATGACAAAGCCCCGGACATCCACTGCATACCAAACAAGGCCCTTAAGATAGCAGCAAAAGTATATTCCAGAAACTTTCACAGCCACATACGCAAGATGCCTAGAAGAAGGTGTGTCCTACTAGATGGAAGCAACAACGTCTTGTACTACTGCCCAAGGGAAATAAGCCACCAGGAGAGCCAGGATACCAGGATTGTATGATCTACACCATGGGGAAAATCCTTGAGAGAATCATAGACTCGAAGAGTATATAGAGGAGGTGAATGGTCTATCCGATGAGCAGTTCGGTTTTAGGAAAACCGATCAACAGTGGAATGGCTTCAATACCGTAAGATGGCCAAATAATTTGAGCTCACTCAGAAGACTAAGTACGCCACTATACCTGATTAGGATTATTGATAGCTACCTGTCTGAGAGAGAACTACTATACGATACAGAATGTGGCATGAAATCGTATAAAATCACCTGTGGAGTGCCGCAAGGATCTGTACTTGGCCTATTATTGTGGAATATTGCCTATGATGAAGTACTCCGTTTCCCTGTGCCAAGCAGTGATAGAGGATAAAAGAAATAAAAATGATAGAACAAATAAAAATAATTACAAGAGACACTTCTAATATGATCAATAGGTAGCTAAATAGAGTTAGCCTGGAACTTGCAAGACAGAAAACAGAAGCAGTTCTTATTAAAAGTAGGAAAAGGCTAGTGGGAACAACACTCAATATAAATGGAGAGTCCTTACTGAATATGCGAAGTATACCGCGAAGAAATTCGCTCTCAGTCCATGAATATTGCAAAAATCAAAGCGGAACTTTCGCGACAATGCTGTTATGCCTTTTCATCGCTGCACTCAGTCTCAGCGCAAAACCAACAGTGTTCGTTGTTAGTGTTGGAGAAGGGGAGGGAGAACAAACTAGCAATATATATGAACATACTCCATGTAATAGACTTAGTTCGTTGGAGCATGCGCTCGAATAAAGACTTTTAATTGAAAAAAACCCCGATATGCCTCTAAATTCGCCCGATACTTCAAATTTGGGTACGTCCTGTGACCAGCGCGCGCATTCCGTTGTCAAAAATGTCTGAGTGCAGTATCAACGAATATTTTTATTAGCTGGATTTGTGGTTCGAAGCCTCATAAGTTTTCGCTGACAGCCGAATATTCAATATAGTGCTGGCGAGTGTCCGAACAAGCTTGTGGAGCTACGACCGCTCATCGACGCAACGCCCAGTGTTAATAAATACCAATATATTAGACAAAAATGTATGGAGCATTTCGCGGATAGCCAGGAGCGGCGTTTGAAGCGCCTTCTAACCGACATGCCACTCGGAGATCAGAAACCCAGCGAACTGTACAATGAGATGAAACGCGTTGGCGGGACATCGCTCAACAACAGCATTTTGCTTGACCTATGGATTAGCCGATTGCCACCAGTTCTGGAAGCAACGATTATTGCTACGACTGTGGAAATCGGTGAGAGGTTAAAAATTGCGGATTTTATAACGGATTCCATAGGGCTACGAAATAAGCACATGGATAAAGTCACGCCAAACAACGAAATCGCTAACCTCAAACTGGAAATCGCACAGTTAATGCGTGGTGTACAGGAACTGTTAGGCACCTTTCGGTGACAAAGCAACAAAGTGTCGCGAGCCGTGTAATTTCTCGCCCAAGTTTAAACTGAATAAAACGCTGCAATGACGTCATGCTGCTGATACGGATTTATTTATTTTTCGGTGACACAGCAACAAAGTGTCGCGAGCCGTGTAATTTCTCGCCCAAGTTTAATACCTCACAGAGTTCAGATATTAATCCAATAGAGCACCTGTGGGTTTATCTATCAGAAAAAAATAGGAGCCATGCCATTGCATCCAAAGAAAGCCTCAAAAGTGCATTAATTTGCGAATGGAACTGTATTCCTCAGGAATTGTACCAAAAGTTGGTGTAATCAATGCAAAAAAAGGCTCAAAGCCATAAAGGACTCCAAGGGATTTCGAACCCAATAATGAAATACGTGGAATCAGGTGCGCATTATGTCTATCGTACAAAATTCTGTGCCCATAATGCTTTTGTTCGAATACTTTTGTGGTAATAAAAACGGGCCTATATTACTTTTTAGTAAAAATCACATATATATTAAGGTTTATTAGTAACTTTTTTAACTTAAGTCGAACAAATAATATTCAATTCGCTGGAAAAATCATACTTTCAGGAAATTCGTTCACATATAACAATATAATACATGCTTGTTTCAAGGAAATTAGTTTGTTCGAATACTTTTGTGAGTAACTGTATATTTGCTCTACAGATTTGGAAAATAGTTTAGAAAATATTATGAGGAATACAAATAAAGGAAAAATTGGAATATATTCAGAGTTAGATGATACTAAGTATAATATTTTACAAAATAAAATAATACAAATATTTGACGGAGATACAAGTATGAAATTTTATAGATGTTCGTATCATGCAATGTACAAATACATTCACAATTATCATAAAAATTAAACTGGACACACAGGAATAATGGAAAATTGTGAGTCCTTCAAACGAATAATTTATATTCCAAATTTGAAAACTCTAGTCCAAAAATATATTAATAACTGTACAGTTTGTGATCGAAATGATCGAATCCAAAACAAATTGTTCACATGGATATTTACACTAATTCAAAAGCGAATTTTCTAACATTTATTGATCGCTTCTCTAAATTTGGTACCGCATATTATCTAGAAGATAAAAATAATCAAACAATTATTGAGAAATTGAGATTATAAATCTCACAACATTTTTCAAAATAGATATGAGATAATGAATTTAAAAGTTTAAGTAAAAGTAAAGTAAGTATTAAAGAAACGAAAACATTCAATAATATTTGGTAAAACCAAACAATCAGATTGAAAAAATAATTGTGGTTCTTGTTTTTAAACTTAAACACAAATAATATGTAATTTCAATTTTGTAATGTACTATTATTATAATAATATTATTTAACAAAAGACAAGATACAGAAGTATCTTTAACGAGGGATAAGTTATATATACATACATATATATACTCTATCATAATTTAACTTATTTCTATAACTATAAATTCAGTATTCTATGTTCCAGAATTCAGTCTGATTTTGTACTCTGAATAATAAACAACAAAACTAATTTTACTTTGCATTCCTAAGAACCACGAGTTTAATGCTTTAGAATTATTATTAAAAGTGAAAATCATAATTTGTGTGCACGGTTGCCACTTTCAACATTTTTTCTGTACCAAAATGTTGGAAAAATGTACCAAAAATTAAATTTAAAAAAATGTAAGAAGTGCAACTTTGGTGGCTATTTAACCGCATGGACTGTTTTTGATTGCAGAATACCAATTAAAATATATCAGGTAGAACTGTATTCAGAATGTCTTGATGATGGCGACATGGCGATTTCAAATCTGCTCTAAACCATAGCCTATCACATACTGATGAAATATAACCGAATTGGATATTGATAAATTATTTCATACATTCGCCGTGAGCTTTGATGATGGAAATCAGAATATAAACATTCAATATTTTCAGAGTTCCTCGTATCTTCGATTGTTGGTCAATAATTCTATTCCGCAAAACCCTTTGCCGTATTCTGCAAGCTCGACAAAGCTCTACATACTCTACAGCCTACATATATTCCTCATGTAGCACAAAATGATGTTACAAGAGCTTCGGAACAGTTTGCAGATGACAAAGCCCCGGACATCCACTGCATACCAAACAAGGCCCTTAAGATAGCAGCAAAAGTATATTCCAGAAACTTTCACAGCCACATACGCAAGATGCCTAGAAGAAGGTGTGTCCTACTAGATGGAAGCAACAACGTCTTGTACTACTGCCCAAGGGAAATAAGCCACCAGGAGAGCCAGGATACCAGGATTGTATGATCTACACCATGGGGAAAATCCTTGAGAGAATCATAGACTCGAAGAGTATATAGAGGAGGTGAATGGTCTATCCGATGAGCAGTTCGGTTTTAGGAAAACCGATCAACAGTGGAATGGCTTCAATACCGTAAGATGGCCAAATAATTTGAGCTCACTCAGAAGACTAAGTACGCCACTATACCTGATTAGGATTATTGATAGCTACCTGTCTGAGAGAGAACTACTATACGATACAGAATGTGGCATGAAATCGTATAAAATCACCTGTGGAGTGCCGCAAGGATCTGTACTTGGCCTATTATTGTGGAATATTGCCTATGATGAAGTACTCCGTTTCCCTGTGCCAAGCAGTGATAGAGGATAAAAGAAATAAAAATGATAGAACAAATAAAAATAATTACAAGAGACACTTCTAATATGATCAATAGGTAGCTAAATAGAGTTAGCCTGGAACTTGCAAGACAGAAAACAGAAGCAGTTCTTATTAAAAGTAGGAAAAGGCTAGTGGGAACAACACTCAATATAAATGGAGAGTCCTTACTGAATATGCGAAGTATACCGCGAAGAAATTCGCTCTCAGTCCATGAATATTGCAAAAATCAAAGCGGAACTTTCGCGACAATGCTGTTATGCCTTTTCATCGCTGCACTCAGTCTCAGCGCAAAACCAACAGTGTTCGTTGTTAGTGTTGGAGAAGGGGAGGGAGAACAAACTAGCAATATATATGAACATACTCCATGTAATAGACTTAGTTCGTTGGAGCATGCGCTCGAATAAAGACTTTTAATTGAAAAAAACCCCGATATGCCTCTAAATTCGCCCGATACTTCAAATTTGGGTACGTCCTGTGACCAGCGCGCGCATTCCGTTGTCAAAAATGTCTGAGTGCAGTATCAACGAATATTTTTATTAGCTGGATTTGTGGTTCGAAGCCTCATAAGTTTTCGCTGACAGCCGAATATTCAATATAGTGCTGGCGAGTGTCCGAACAAGCTTGTGGAGCTACGACCGCTCATCGACGCAACGCCCAGTGTTAATAAATACCAATATATTAGACAAAAATGTATGGAGCATTTCGCGGATAGCCAGGAGCGGCGTTTGAAGCGCCTTCTAACCGACATGCCACTCGGAGATCAGAAACCCAGCGAACTGTACAATGAGATGAAACGCGTTGGCGGGACATCGCTCAACAACAGCATTTTGCTTGACCTATGGATTAGCCGATTGCCACCAGTTCTGGAAGCAACGATTATTGCTACGACTGTGGAAATCGGTGAGAGGTTAAAAATTGCGGATTTTATAACGGATTCCATAGGGCTACGAAATAAGCACATGGATAAAGTCACGCCAAACAACGAAATCGCTAACCTCAAACTGGAAATCGCACAGTTAATGCGTGGTGTACAGGAACTGTTAGGCACCTTTCGGTGACAAAGCAACAAAGTGTCGCGAGCCGTGTAATTTCTCGCCCAAGTTTAAACTGAATAAAACGCTGCAATGACGTCATGCTGCTGATACGGATTTATTTATTTTTCGGTGACACAGCAACAAAGTGTCGCGAGCCGTGTAATTTCTCGCCCAAGTTTAATACCTCACAGAGTTCAGATATTAATCCAATAGAGCACCTGTGGGTTTATCTATCAGAAAAAAATAGGAGCCATGCCATTGCATCCAAAGAAAGCCTCAAAAGTGCATTAATTTGCGAATGGAACTGTATTCCTCAGGAATTGTACCAAAAGTTGGTGTAATCAATGCAAAAAAAGGCTCAAAGCCATAAAGGACTCCAAGGGATTTCGAACCCAATAATGAAATACGTGGAATCAGGTGCGCATTATGTCTATCGTACAAAATTCTGTGCCCATAATGCTTTTGTTCGAATACTTTTGTGGTAATAAAAACGGGCCTATATTACTTTTTAATAAAAATCACATATATATTAAGGTTTTTTAGTAACTTTTTTAACTTAAGTCGAACAAATAATATTCAATTCGCTGGAAAAATCATACTTTCAGGAAATTCGTTCACATATAACAATATAATTCATGCTTGTTTCAAGGAAATTAGTTTGTTCGAATACTTTTGTGAGTAACTGTATATTTGCTCTACAGATTTGGAAAATATTGGAATATATTCAGAGTTAGATGATACTAAGTATAATATTTTACAAAATAAAATAATACAAATATTTGACGGAGATACAAGTATGAAATTTTATAGATGTTCGTATCATGCAATGGACGTTCAAACAGAAGCGTACAAATACATTCACAATTATCATAAAAATTAAACTGGACACACAGGAATAATGGAAAATTGTGAGTCCTTCAAACGAATAATTTATATTCCAAATTTGAAAACTCTAGTCCAAAAATATATTAATAACTGTACAGTTTGTGATCGAAATGATCGAATCCAAAACAAATTGTTCACATGGATATTTACACTAATTCAAAAGCGAATTTTCTAACATTTATTGATCGCTTCTCTAAATTTGGTACCGCATATTATCCAGAAGATAAAAATAATCAAACAATTATTGAGAAATTGAGATTATAAAAATCACAACATTTTTCAAAATTGATATGAGATAATGAATTTAAAAGTTTAAGTAAAGAGTATTAAAGAAACGAAAACATTCAATAACATTTGGTAAAACCAAACAATCAGATTGAAAAAATAATTGTGGTTCTTGTTTTTAAACTTAAACACAAATAATATGTAATTTCAATTTTGTAATTTATTTTAAGCACACAACCAATAATGTACTATTATTATAATAATATTATTTAACAAAAGACAAGATACAGAAGTATCTTTATATATACTCTATCATCATTTAACTTATTTCTATAACTATAAATTCAGTATTCTATGTTCGAGAATTCAGTCTGATTTTGTACTCTGAATAATAAACAACAAAACTAATTTTACTTTGCATTCCTAAGAACCACGAGTTTAATGCTTTAGAATTATTATTAAAATTGAAAACCATAATTTGTGTGCACGGTTGCCACTTTCAACATTTTTCTGTACCAAAAAAATGGAAAAATGTACCAAAAATAAAATTTAAAAAAATATAAGAAGTGCAACTTTGGTGGCTATTTAACCGCATGGACTGTTTTTGATTGCAGAATACCAATTAAAATATATCAGGTAGAACTGTATTCAGAATGTCTTGATGATGGCGACATGGCGATTTCAAATCTGCTCTAAACCATAGCCTATCACATACTGATGAAATATAACCGAATTGGATATTGATAAATTATTTCATACATTCGCCGTGAGCTTTGATGATGGAAATCAGAATATAAACATTCAATATTTTCAGAGTTCCTCGTATCTTCGATTGTTGGTCAATAATTCTATTCCGCAAAACCCTTTGCCGTATTCTGCAAGCTCGACAAAGCTCTACATACTCTACAGCCTACATATATTCCTCATGTAGCACAAAATGATGTTACAAGAGCTTCGGAACAGTTTGCAGATGACAAAGCCCCGGACATCCACTGCATACCAAACAAGGCCCTTAAGATAGCAGCAAAAGTATATTCCAGAAACTTTCACAGCCACATACGCAAGATGCCTAGAAGAAGGTGTGTCCTACTAGATGGAAGCAACAACGTCTTGTACTACTGCCCAAGGGAAATAAGCCACCAGGAGAGCCAGGATACCAGGATTGTATGATCTACACCATGGGGAAAATCCTTGAGAGAATCATAGACTCGAAGAGTATATAGAGGAGGTGAATGGTCTATCCGATGAGCAGTTCGGTTTTAGGAAAACCGATCAACAGTGGAATGGCTTCAATACCGTAAGATGGCCAAATAATTTGAGCTCACTCAGAAGACTAAGTACGCCACTATACCTGATTAGGATTATTGATAGCTACCTGTCTGAGAGAGAACTACTATACGATACAGAATGTGGCATGAAATCGTATAAAATCACCTGTGGAGTGCCGCAAGGATCTGTACTTGGCCTATTATTGTGGAATATTGCCTATGATGAAGTACTCCGTTTCCCTGTGCCAAGCAGTGATAGAGGATAAAAGAAATAAAAATGATAGAACAAATAAAAATAATTACAAGAGACACTTCTAATATGATCAATAGGTAGCTAAATAGAGTTAGCCTGGAACTTGCAAGACAGAAAACAGAAGCAGTTCTTATTAAAAGTAGGAAAAGGCTAGTGGGAACAACACTCAATATAAATGGAGAGTCCTTACTGAATATGCGAAGTATACTGCGAAGAAATTCGCTCTCAGTCCATGAATATTGCAAAAATCAAAGCGGAACTTTCGCGACAATGCTGTTATGCCTTTTCATCGCTGCACTCAGTCTCAGCGCAAAACCAACAGTGTTCGTTGTTAGTGTTGGAGAAGGGGAGGGAGAACAAACTAGCAATATATATGAACATACTCCATGTAATAGACTTAGTTCGTTGGAGCATGCGCTCGAATAAAGACTTTTAATTGAAAAAAACCCCGATATGCCTCTAAATTCGCCCGATACTTCAAATTTGGGTACGTCCTGTGACCAGCGCGCGCATTCCGTTGTCAAAAATGTCTGAGTGCAGTATCAACGAATATTTTTATTAGCTGGATTTGTGGTTCGAAGCCTCATAAGTTTTCGCTGACAGCCGAATATTCAATATAGTGCTGGCGAGTGTCCGAACAAGCTTGTGGAGCTACGACCGCTCATCGACGCAACGCCCAGTGTTAATAAATACCAATATATTAGACAAAAATGTATGGAGCATTTCGCGGATAGCCAGGAGCGGCGTTTGAAGCGCCTTCTAACCGACATGCCACTCGGAGATCAGAAACCCAGCGAACTGTACAATGAGATGAAACGCGTTGGCGGGACATCGCTCAACAACAGCATTTTGCTTGACCTATGGATTAGCCGATTGCCACCAGTTCTGGAAGCAACGATTATTGCTACGACTGTGGAAATCGGTGAGAGGTTAAAAATTGCGGATTTTATAACGGATTCCATAGGGCTACGAAATAAGCACATGGATGAAGTCACGCCAAACAACGAAATCGCTAACCTCAAACTGGAAATCGCACAGTTAATGCGTGGTGTACAGGAACTGTTAGGCACCTTTCGGTGACAAAGCAACAAAGTGTCGCGAGCCGTGTAATTTCTCGCCCAAGTTTAAACTGAATAAAACGCTGCAATGACGTCATGCTGCTGATACGGATTTATTTATTTTTCGGTGACACAGCAACAAAGTGTCGCGAGCCGTGTAATTTCTCGCCCAAGTTTAATACCTCACAGAGTTCAGATATTAATCCAATAGAGCACCTGTGGGTTTATCTAT
Organism: Coelopa frigida; assembly: GCA_017309665.1. Taxonomy (NCBI): domain Eukaryota; kingdom Metazoa; phylum Arthropoda; class Insecta; order Diptera; family Coelopidae; genus Coelopa; species Coelopa frigida. Next base: position 19,565,367 of record CM029565.1, on the reverse strand, counting down.
CAGAAAAAAATAGGAGCCATGCCATTGCATCCAAAGAAAGCCTCAAAAGTGCATTAATTTGCGAATGGAACTGTATTCCTCAGGAATTGTACCAAAAGTTGGTGTAATCAATGCAAAAAAAGGCTCAAAGCCATAAAGGACTCCAAGGGATTTCGAACCCAATAATGAAATACGTGGAATCAGGTGCGCATTATGTCTATCGTACAAAATTCTGTGCCCATAATGCTTTTGTTCGAATACTTTTGTGGTAATAAAAACGGGCCTATATTACTTTTTAATAAAAATCACATATATATTAAGGTTTTTTAGTAACTTTTTTAACTTAAGTCGAACAAATAATATTCAATTCGCTGGAAAAATCATACTTTCAGGAAATTCGTTCACATATAACAATATAATTCATGCTTGTTTCAAGGAAATTAGTTTGTTCGAATACTTTTGTGAGTAACTGTATATTTGCTCTACAGATTTGGAAACTATTGGAATATATTCAGAGTTAGATGATACTAAGTATAATATTTTACAAAATAAAATAATACAAATATTTGACGGAGATACAAGTATGAAATTTTATAGATGTTCGTATCATGCAATGGACGTTCAAACAGAAGCGTACAAATACATTCACAATTATCATAAAAATTAAACTGGACACACAGGAATAATGGAAAATTGTGAGTCCTTCAAACGAATAATTTATATTCCAAATTTGAAAACTCTAGTCCAAAAATATATTAATAACTGTACAGTTTGTGATCGAAATGATCGAATCCAAAACAAATTGTTCACATGGATATTTACACTAATTCAAAAGCGAATTTTCTAACATTTATTGATCGCTTCTCTAAATTTGGTACCGCATATTATCCAGAAGATAAAAATAATCAAACAATTATTGAGAAATTGAGATTATAAAAATCACAACATTTTTCAAAATTGATATGAGATAATGAATTTAAAAGTTTAAGTAAAGAGTATTAAAGAAACGAAAACATTCAATAACATTTGGTAAAACCAAACAATCAGATTGAAAAAATAATTGTGGTTCTTGTTTTTAAACTTAAACACAAATAATATGTAATTTCAATTTTGTAATTTATTTTAAGCACACAACCAATAATGTACTATTATTATAATAATATTATTTAACAAAAGACAAGATACAGAAGTATCTTTATATATACTCTATCATCATTTAACTTATTTCTATAACTATAAATTCAGTATTCTATGTTCGAGAATTCAGTCTGATTTTGTACTCTGAATAATAAACAACAAAACTAATTTTACTTTGCATTCCTAAGAACCACGAGTTTAATGCTTTAGAATTATTATTAAAATTGAAAACCATAATTTGTGTGCACGGTTGCCACTTTCAACATTTTTCTGTACCAAAAAATGGAAAAATGTACCAAAAATAAAATTTAAAAAAATATAAGAAGTGCAACTTTGGTGGCTATTTAACCGCATGGACTGTTTTTGATTGCAGAATACCAATTAAAATATATCAGGTAGAACTGTATTCAGAATGTCTTGATGATGGCGACATGGCGATTTCAAATCTGCTCTAAACCATAGCCTATCACATACTGATGAAATATAACCGAATTGGATATTGATAAATTATTTCATACATTCGCCGTGAGCTTTGATGATGGAAATCAGAATATAAACATTCAATATTTTCAGAGTTCCTCGTATCTTCGATTGTTGGTCAATAATTCTATTCCGCAAAACCCTTTGCCGTATTCTGCAAGCTCGACAAAGCTCTACATACTCTACAGCCTACATATATTCCTCATGTAGCACAAAATGATGTTACAAGAGCTTCGGAACAGTTTGCAGATGACAAAGCCCCGGACATCCACTGCATACCAAACAAGGCCCTTAAGATAGCAGCAAAAGTATATTCCAGAAACTTTCACAGCCACATACGCAAGATGCCTAGAAGAAGGTGTGTCCTACTAGATGGAAGCAACAACGTCTTGTACTACTGCCCAAGGGAAATAAGCCACCAGGAGAGCCAGGATACCAGGATTGTATGATCTACACCATGGGGAAAATCCTTGAGAGAATCATAGACTCGAAGAGTATATAGAGGAGGTGAATGGTCTATCCGATGAGCAGTTCGGTTTTAGGAAAACCGATCAACAGTGGAATGGCTTCAATACCGTAAGATGGCCAAATAATTTGAGCTCACTCAGAAGACTAAGTACGCCACTATACCTGATTAGGATTATTGATAGCTACCTGTCTGAGAGAGAACTACTATACGATACAGAATGTGGCATGAAATCGTATAAAATCACCTGTGGAGTGCCGCAAGGATCTGTACTTGGCCTATTATTGTGGAATATTGCCTATGATGAAGTACTCCGTTTCCCTGTGCCAAGCAGTGATAGAGGATAAAAGAAATAAAAATGATAGAACAAATAAAAATAATTACAAGAGACACTTCTAATATGATCAATAGGTAGCTAAATAGAGTTAGCCTGGAACTTGCAAGACAGAAAACAGAAGCAGTTCTTATTAAAAGTAGGAAAAGGCTAGTGGGAACAACACTCAATATAAATGGAGAGTCCTTACTGAATATGCGAAGTATACTGCGAAGAAATTCGCTCTCAGTCCATGAATATTGCAAAAATCAAAGCGGAACTTTCGCGACAATGCTGTTATGCCTTTTCATCGCTGCACTCAGTCTCAGCGCAAAACCAACAGTGTTCGTTGTTAGTGTTGGAGAAGGGGAGGGAGAACAAACTAGCAATATATATGAACATACTCCATGTAATAGACTTAGTTCGTTGGAGCATGCGCTCGAATAAAGACTTTTAATTGAAAAAAACCCCGATATGCCTCTAAATTCGCCCGATACTTCAAATTTGGGTACGTCCTGTGACCAGCGCGCGCATTCCGTTGTCAAAAATGTCTGAGTGCAGTATCAACGAATATTTTTATTAGCTGGATTTGTGGTTCGAAGCCTCATAAGTTTTCGCTGACAGCCGAATATTCAATATAGTGCTGGCGAGTGTCCGAACAAGCTTGTGGAGCTACGACCGCTCATCGACGCAACGCCCAGTGTTAATAAATACCAATATATTAGACAAAAATGTATGGAGCATTTCGCGGATAGCCAGGAGCGGCGTTTGAAGCGCCTTCTAACCGACATGCCACTCGGAGATCAGAAACCCAGCGAACTGTACAATGAGATGAAACGCGTTGGCGGGACATCGCTCAACAACAGCATTTTGCTTGACCTATGGATTAGCCGATTGCCACCAGTTCTGGAAGCAACGATTATTGCTACGACTGTGGAAATCGGTGAGAGGTTAAAAATTGCGGATTTTATAACGGATTCCATAGGGCTACGAAATAAGCACATGGATAAAGTCACGCCAAACAACGAAATCGCTAACCTCAAACTGGAAATCGCACAGTTAATGCGTGGTGTACAGGAACTGTTAGCCTTCGGTGACAAAGCAACAAAGTGTCGCGAGCCGTGTAATTTCTCGCCCAAGTTTAAACTGAATAAAACGCTGCAATGACGTCATGCTGCTGATACGGATTTATTTATTTTTCGGTGACACAGCAACAAAGTGTCGCGAGCCGTGTAATTTCTCGCCCAAGTTTAATACCTCACAGAGTTCAGATATTAATCCAATAGAGCACCTGTGGGTTTATCTATCAGAAAAAAATAGGAGCCATGCCATTGCATCCAAAGAAAGCCTCAAAAGTGCATTAATTTGCGAATGGAACTGTATTCCTCAGGAATTGTGCCAAAAGTTGGTGTAATCAATGCAAAAAAAGGCTCAAAGCCATAAAGGACTCCAAGGGATTTCGAACCCAATAATGAAATACGTGGAATCAGGTGCGCATTATGTCTATCGTACAAAATTCTGTGCCCATAATGCTTTTGTTCGAATACTTTTGTGGTAATAAAAACGGGCCTATATTACTTTTTAATAAAAATCACATATATATTAAGGTTTTTTAGTAACTTTTTTAATTTAAGTCGAACAAATAATATTCAATTCGCTGGAAAAATCATACTTTCAGGAAATTCGTTCACATATAACAATATAATTCATGCTTGTTTCAAGGAAATTAGTTTGTTCGAATACTTTTGTGAGTAACTGTATATTTGCTCTACAGATTTGGAAACTATTGGAATATATTCAGAGTTAGATGATACTAAGTATAATATTTTACAAAATAAAATAATACAAATATTTGACGGAGATACAAGTATGAAATTTTATAGATGTTCGTATCATGCAATGGACGTTCAAACAGAAGCGTACAAATACATTCACAATTATCATAAAAATTAAACTGGACACACAGGAATAATGGAAAATTGTGAGTCCTTCAAACGAATAATTTATATTCCAAATTTGAAAACTCTAGTCCAAAAATATATTAATAACTGTACAGTTTGTGATCGAAATGATCGAATACAAAACAAATTGTTCACATGGATATTTACACTAATTCAAAAGCGAATTTTCTAACATTTATTGATCGCTTCTCTAAATTTGGTACCGCATATTATCCAGAAGATAAAAATAATCAAACAATTATTGAGAAATTGAGATTATAAAAATCACAACATTTTTCAAAATTGATATGAGATAATGAATTTAAAAGTTTAAGTAAAGAGTATTAAAGAAACGAAAACATTCAATAACATTTGGTAAAACCAAACAATCAGATTGAAAAAATAATTGTGGTTCTTGTTTTTAAACTTAAACACAAATAATATGTAATTTCAATTTTGTAATTTATTTTAAGCACACAACCAATAATGTACTATTATTATAATAATATTATTTAACAAAAGACAAGATACAGAAGTATCTTTAACGAGGGATAAGTTATATATACATACATATATATACTCTATCATAATTTAACTTATTTCTATAACTATAAATTCAGTATTCTATGTTCCAGAGTTCAGTCTGATTTTGTACTCTGAATAATAAACAACAAAACTAATTTTACTTTGCATTCCTAAGAACCACGAGTTTAATGCTTTAGAATTATTATTAAAATTGAAAATCATAATTTGTGTGCACGGTTGCCACTTTCAACATTTTTTCTGTACCAAAATGTTGAAAAAATGTACCAAAAATTAAATTTAAAAAAATATAAGAAGTGCATCTTTGGTGGCTATTTAACCGCATTTAACTGAATGTTTTTGATTGCAGAATACCAATTAAAATATATCAGGTAGAACTGTATTCAGAATGTCTTGATGATGGCGACATGTCGATTTTAAATCGGCTCTAAACCATAGCCTATCACATGCTGATGAAATATAACCGAATTGGTTATTAATAAATTATTTCATACATTCGTCGTGAGCTTTGATGATGGAAATCAGAATATAAACATTCACTATTTTCAGAGTTCCTCGTATCTTCGTTAGTTCTTGATGTTGATGAACATTGAGAAGAAGTGGTTGATTGTTGGTCAATAATTCTATTCCGCAAACCCTTTGCCGTATTCTGCAAGCGCGACAAAGCTCTGCTAATGTTTTCGCATAATTAATAAGAGAAATCAGTAAATATGTACGAATTTTACTATATTATTGATTGACGAACTTGTTTATTGTAATGTGCGCAATTGAGATACATATGTACGAAGTATTGGCAAATCTGCATTATTTTGGAGTCACTGCCCGCAGTCCTTCTCTGCTCCATTTCTTTTCGATCCGTTTAAAATTTTTATTTACATTTAATGATGCAAGTTAACACGTGTTCTTTTAGACGTTTCTCATTCATTCATAGAAACTCATTGTATGCTTTGTATGCGTGGCTTTATTCGCGTTGATTAAACCCATTGACACGGGTTTACACATGTAAATTAAAGATGTTATTTTATTTAAAAAATGAATTTAATAAATCTAATGATTCTTTTGAATTAAATAATTCATTACCAAACAAATCCTAAAAACAATTCATGAATTATATTTTCAATCATTGAAAACTGACTTCAAATGAAATTTACAAAGCGTATGATGCGAGAAAAGCATTATACGCATAAGCATGAAGAACTTCGAGCGTCCCATAAAATGTTTCCTTATAGAGTATGTGTGTGTATACTCAGAGTATATGTGAAAAAGAGATAGTCTAATGTCGCAGTATATTTTTGTATATATTTTGCTCATTTCGTGTCGCGACCTTGAAAACAACTATAGAAGTTTCACTTCAAAAAATATACCAATATTTGTTTTTAACAGATTTATTAGAAACAAATTTAGAAATAGTTCTTGTAAACATTTTGGGGTCCCTTTTACGCCCACCCAAATTGATTATATTATTGAGGTTCAGAATGTCAATAAAAGAGAACTTTTCTTAACTAGATGACATCTAAAATATGAAAAGATCCATGAAAAGTATTATTTAAGTAATCCTACATTTCTAAAACACTAATATTTAACAATAATTTACTAAAACATTAATTTTCTCAGCTGTCAGCTGTCGATGAACGTTAAAAAAGTATGATATACAGGCATGTTCCCATTTTCGATCGAAAACAATTCGATATCAGAATTGGAATTCGATCGAACTCAATTTCGATCGAATACAAAGTGAATTCGAATCCACTTCGAAAAGTCAAACTGACAATAAAATATTGACGTTTAAATAAATTAATTTAAATTTTATAGAATGGTTGTGGGCAATGAATGAACAAATTAAAAACATTAATTTCTCAGAAACGAGATAAAGGCAAGACATTTTAAAGGTCTTACATAACCAATGACCATGTTAGATCGTTAACTAATAAGTTGGATTAATCGAATTTGCTAAATTTTTCCAATATTCGGAATTCAAATTTCATGAATTTCATACAATTTTGAATCGTTCAACAATTTATTTTTGAAAATTTATCAATTAATTGTTATTTTGACACATTTTACTCAATTGTTCTCATTCTTTTGGGAAATGAGAGAATATTTCCAGAACTCCGTATTTTATCAAACCTCATGACGAGTTGAACCATAACAAACACTTGCATATCATGTCCACGTCTCACAAACAAGAAGATCTAAAGCCGTGGACAATATTCTAATGCTGAAATGAAGCGTAATTTACTCTTAGAGGTTTACATTTCATTAAATTTGAATCCAAATTTATATTGAAATCAAATTCACGACTCATTTTGTCACAGGTTTGAATTCGATAGAAAATCCTCGGAATCGGAATTGGGAACAAGCCCATTTCGCCTCAATTCGATTCGAACATACAGAATCGGATTTGAAAACGACAAATCGAAAGTCGGAACATGGCAATTCGATTTCGTATTGAATTTCGATCGAAATCGAAAACAGGAACATGCCTGATAAATCTATATTTAAATGAAAAGTTTGTTCTAAATAAATGTCAATGAACCATTTAAACTAACTGAATACTAAATTATCATTTAAATAACATACTTTTGGCTATGGATGGAAGGAACGTTTGTTGATTTTCTCAGCTGTCCGGTTACATTTTTGACCTTAAAAGTTGGATATGTGGTCATGAACGTTAAAAAAGTATGATATAAATCTATATTTAGATAACTTACGAAATACGCTAAAGCTCAACAACATATAGATAGAACGTGGATTTCAATAATTGATGCAATCTAACAATGGTTACATTACCTATGGAAACCAGACGCAATAGTGACAGACAATGAATTAAACGAAAACAATCAAGGAACTTTTCAATGACAACAATAGAACAATCGGCCAACATGTTAATTAATATTTAATTATATATCGTGAAGTATGCTTTGAAAGGCTCTGGATTTCCGGGATTCTTTACATTTTTCGGAACTATGTTGATATGTCAAATTGGAAGGATATCAATTATCGAAGATTTCAAGTTATTTAATTATCGAATTACGAATACGGAACAAAATTTTTTTCAGTTTTGAAACTCTTATTTCTTCAGTGGGTTTGAGGGTACATTATTTAGTCGAAATCTTTCAAAAATTATTAAGATTTGATATTTCAAAAACGTTAAAGGTTGAATACAAATTAAATGAACAATTTGTATGATTTTCAAAAAATATTACAATTTGTGTTGGGATTTGAACCTACATTCCGAAGCTTTAAAGAAAAGCTATTGGGCAATTGCAGTAAATTTGCATAAAAGCAATAGTAAAAAAGTAGTGAGAATAGAACCCAACAAAAAATCAAAAAGTGACCAAACTGGGATACTTTCGAAATTTTTGGGAGTATCAGTTCGCCATTTGTCGTCTATGTGCCAGTGGCGACTACTTAACAAAAATCGGTCTCATCGCTTTTACCCCGTGTTGGTACTTTAGAAATTTGTGCTAAGTTTGAAATTTTGGGGGCGTGGTAGATGGCAGGTTCATCATTTTACGCGGTTTGCCATTTTCCGTCTATTTGTCAATCAAGCCTACGTAGAAAATTAAACAAAAATCGGTCTCATCGCTTTCACCCCGGTTATTTGCTTTTGAAATTTTTACTTATTTTGGAAATTTTGGGGGCGTGTCAGAGAAAAGGTCCATAATTTTATGCAGTGCACCATTTTCCGTCCATTTGTCAGTCAAGCGATGTGACCGATTTTTGCTTAATTTTCTACATATTAAACAAAAATCGGTCACATCGCATTCACCCAGTGTGGTTTTAAATTGGTACTTTTGAGATTTGTACTAATGCATGTATTTTTGAAATTTTGGATTCGTTGCAGAGGACAGGTTCATCGCATTCTGCGGTCCACTTCTGTTTATCCGCTACTGAAACCCATTTACAAAAATTTACAAATTGATGGAAAAAATCAAAATTTTCTGATAAGCAAAAATTAAATTAATTATTTATCGAATTTTACATTTATCGAAATAAATAATGCACAAAACCAAAAAATCCGAAATGTTTTAAGTACTAAACTCGTAGTACACTCCTAAACCTGGCGTAGGGCCATCAACAAAAAATACATCACAAAAACTGGTTCGGCCGAACGCTTGAGTGCTCGTATTTTTCCGAACGCTTGAAATAAAATCTATCACCAAACATTTCGAATTTGCAAGAAAAATCGCATGCTACAAATTGTTCATTTACTTTGTACTAAAATGTTCGCATTTGAACAATATTGAGAACAAATAAATTAAATTTGTGGACGTGTCAGCAGGAAAGCCCATCATTTTTTTGTGGCCAGCCATTTACCAATAAAAACCTCATGGCAAATTTAAAAGAATTCGGTTGAAAAACCGTGCTTGCCTTTGAATTTTTCAAATTCACATACCAAATTAAAAAAAAATCTTTCGACGGGTTTCAAACCATGCTAGTTTTTAATTTCTGATCCTCATATTTCCATTCACATATGGCAAACAGCCAAAATGGTATTTGTTGCTCGATTTTCTTGTAATTTATATCGTTCGAAAGGTGGTAACGTATGATATGTTTTGATAGTATATGTCGATGACCTTTGACCCCGTCTTCAGGGGAAATTTGTGAAACGCGTATTTTTTTCAGGCGTTGGGGGTAAATTATTTCATAAATCGAAAGATCTAGAAATATTATTAAGATTTGATATGTTAAAGTCTAAATTTCCCCCACAAATAAAAAAGTTACAACGCTTAAAAGTTTTAGTACAAATCATATTATGCAATTTGAGTTTTTTAGCTCAGGGACACAAGTTGAAATCCCCATCAAACTAAAATTTTATTTTTTTTAATTTCAAATATTTTCCAGTTTTTTGGTTTCGCAAACGTAGCATGAACCATGAATACAAAAATAGCGGATTGGCAATAAATCGAGTTCTAAAGTTTGCATTTAATTTCGAAGAAATGAGGAAAATCGAGCAACAAGTACCATTTTGTCTGTTTTTAGGGCGTGTCAGGGACGAAATTTTTTTTATCCTGAAATTGTCTCGGCATAACCTATCAAATGAAGGGCGGACAAATATATACTTTTTTGGAGACAGACCCACCCTAATAGTATGCATGATATTTCATATTTCCGGGTTGGACCGGAGAGCCAAGTTTGCGTAGTAAATGTGCATATGTTGCATTGAAGGACAAAAAAACAACGGTCGCATTCTCAATCAATATACTTTTATACTGCTGAGTACATATTAGGTTTGTTTAATTTCTAGTCATACAATTTCTATAAAACTTATACTTTCATTTGCAATTTTGTGGATTTCATTCAAATTTTTAAAATTAGGAATGCATTAGTGAAGAAAAGTCACAAAATTTTGTATCCAAACATTCAAAATCATAGCAGATCCGAGTTTGTGCGGAGTAGCGTAAGTAAATTTTAAAAATTGTAGCAAAATTGCTACGATCGCAGCAACCCTGAGTAAATGTGTTTAAAAAATATAAGTACAACTGCAATAATAATGCATTACTTTCAAATTTTGCATTCAATAATTCATTAATTTATATGCGAAAGGCTCGACCATGATAGGCCGCTGCACGGGTAAAAAATTAGAGAATATGACGAATGTATTCTCAAATTTTTCAATTCCCAAAGTCGCCCATGATCCTTACTTTCATGCTAAAGCGATTGTTTTGTTTTTATTTTACAAACAGTGCTGTCATTGAATCAAAATTTCATTGAATTTCTATGCAAAATCTTAAAAAACACAGCTTCAACAATTTGACAACACTGAAAAACTTTCGAAAAACACTGAGAGAGCGGTTGAAACCGGTCACTCCAAAGTTTTCCCGAAGTCAACGAATTGATCGAAACTGATCGAAAATTTTATTCTACAACTCATGGTGGGTTCCATATGTTCTTGTGTATTCGCTCATTTCCGAAGTTTTTCAAAAGTGTACATCGCCATGCAAACGAATCGGGCCTGAAATCGAAAGAATTCCATAAAATTGGCAGTTGAATTCAAAATTCCACCAAACATATATCAGACCTACTACGATCGTAGTAGACCCGAATCCTGGTGAAGGGGCTATCAAAAAATTAAACACAAAGCAATACAATAACTGCTTCGTTTGAAGAGTCTGAAGATGCTCGATTGTTAAGGGGGATCTATATTAAGAGCTGAGTCGCAGGCGGCTAGAGCCTAATGTCAAAATTCAACGACATGCACTCACCGCTCAGAGAGAAAGAGAATGGCAAACGATAATTGTTTCTCTCAGCACAACAAACACACAGCCAATCAGCGAAGCGAACGGTGAAAAATATTTCAAAAATCCTTCGTTGTCATAGCAACCATGATTTTAATATCATTTTGCATTCTCAAAGACAGAGACAGAGCGGTTGAAATCGGTGCCCTCTCGTTCTAGCAAAAATCAACGAAGAGTCTCAATTTTCGAGAGAGACCGTCGTTAAACTCGTGAAAGTTCGTCGATTTCAATATAGGTTGTCCCATATGTTCCTGTGTATTCGATAGCTAGCTGCCAACTACCCATCGGTTAATATAGTTCCCCCTTTAGTATTTAGTCCGACTGCCTTCCCCTATTCAGTAGACATTCTCACGAACCAAATGGGAATTATAACAGAATTCACGACAACCAACGTGCACTGTCAGCAAGCATGCTTTGATCATTTTGTTCAGCTTTTGCTACAAATTTGGAAAACTTTGTAATTTTCAATATATTTTTACACACCTTAAGGAAACTATGACTAATCTTTTTTGAGAAGAAACCATGAAAATCGGTTTAGCCGTTCCTGAGTTTTAACGTCCCTAACATAATTGGGAACTCATTTTTATATATATAGATAATACGAACTTGTTAACTACTTGTAATTACTTGTAAGCAGAACGCACCAATTAAAAATAAATGCAACGAATGTCATGTAATGAATGCGTAAGAAAAATTAGAGAGATCAGTTCGTTTCACTCGACTAAATAATTATATGCCTGAGTACTGAGCACTGCATAAGTACTGAATTTTAGTTTTCAAAAACACCCAAAATTGCAAAAAAATAATTGAATTCAGTATTTCCGCAGCGCAGTTGATGAACAACAAAACGTAGGAATATAAATTAAATTTATTAAATTTTTTTTCTGATCAGAGAACTCTCAGTTTTTTTTTAATTTTCGACCAATTAAAATTAAGAACATTCTCAAATTTTTTTCCTTACTCTCAAACCTGTTTTGGAACAAGCTATAGAAAATGTTTCGGAAAGGGCTACTATTATAATTTTTGTTAAGTGCTTTTCCAGTTTACAATTTCCTGCTAAAAGTCTTGAGATGATTCTAAGCCTGTTTCATGTGAGGCTAATGCATTCCTCATACCACTTATCATATGATCCTATCTGGGCATTTGAATGCTTCAGTTGAGAGGTGCTGCCCCAATGTAATGTATTTTTTTCCTCCTTTGTTATGAAACGTGCAGACCTTTGATCTCTAATAGCACTTCTAGGTAGGGTATGTTCGCATTGCACCTACAAAAAAAAAATATAAAAAATAAATTATTGGCCGCATTATAGCCGCACTAAGTGCTACGACAGAGCTAGTCGCAATCATTGGTGGTGTGCGTTTGTAATGATTTACAGCAATGAAAGAGATCTATAGTTTAATGCCTAATTCGTTCGGCTGGGGTGAGAGTCTTTTCATGGCTAATAACACTCTCGCAAGTATGCCATTGCTCGCCGAGAGGTGGAGACCGTAAAGTAAAATTGAACTGACGAATTCAGCGATCGTCTACTTTTGTATAGTGCCATTCCTTTTCAATGAGTGTTAGTCGATAGCCATCAAGTCAACACTCAGAAAGTCATATTAATATTTTATAATCAATTAATAACTACTAATAACTAATAATAACTAATATTTTTGAATATGTTATTTACAATTTCTTATAATAAATTATTGTTTTGGTATATATTAATATATTATAATATTGTGTAATGAATGAAAGACTGAATGAATGAACTATTTTGTATTCAACGGTTTTGCATATTGAAACATAATGTAAACATAATTGTTCTATATTTCTCTTTTAGATTTACATACACTGAATAAAAACAGAAATACTTGGGTAATTGGTAAAGATTATTACAGATTGGATGGAAAAACTCCAAAATCCCTAAGACACGAAATGATAACGACATTTAACTCTCCACTGAATAAAAGAGCTAGAGTATTTTTAATTTCTGCAAAAGCTGGTGGACAAGGAATTAACTTAATTGGAGCTAATAGAGTTATAATATTAGATACCTCGTGGAATCCATCTAATGACCAGCAAAATATTTTTCGGGTATTTCGTTTAGGCCAAAAAAAGAAGTGTTATATTTATCGACTTATAGCAATGGTAAAGTATTTTTTTAAGCTATAAAATTTCAATCTTTTATTTATTTTTAACTACATCTTAACTCTTATGCTAGAGTTTATGTAATAGTTGTTGACAGCTGTCAGCAAAATGCAAATATAAATTATATCAATTTCCTACAAAATTTATCAAATTTATGTAGTATTTCTCAAGCAGAAATGCTAAAATCAAAGACCCATTTGCGATAATCAAAAAATGATTTGCGACAAGCAAAAAGTGATTTAATCCGAGTGTTGACAAAGGTTGTCGAGACGAGGTTTACATAAAACACCACTTTGCTTGGTTTTCAGTTTAAGGAGTTTCCTAAATAATTCAACGGAAATATTTTAAATACAAGAATAATTTTTTGCAGACTATTATACCTACACTTTCGTGTGTCCTCGTACTCGTTCGCTTTACCAATCGCGAAGTTTTTTTGAGCCGAGCGACTTAACATATTCAGGGTTGCATTTCATAGTATAAGGAGTAAATTACATAAAGGGTTGCCATTGGAGGCTTTCTTGAATTCTACCACGCTCGTCAACATCCCGGACCCCGTGAATCTAGATCTTCCTTGATTCACCAATATCCAGTTTTGCTAACATGTACGTTGGGCGCTTCATGGTTCCATTCTTCGTTTGAACCTCTGCTGCTCTCACTTGGGAATCCTTCCCTGGAAAAACTCTCGTCACTCTGCCCATAGTCTAGTCGGAGCGCTGCACATTTCGGTCACATATCAAGACGATGTCATCGACGGCAATTGGAACGGCTGCCTTGTACCATTTCGTCCTGCGGCACAAATCTGGGAGGTACTCCTCCAATCACTTCCTCCAGAACGAATGTTGCATCTGTTGAACTATGCGCCGCTGCTTACGAGTCGCCTGTAGTTTCTCTTCATGCGGGTGAGGTGTCTGATCAGAATTAGCGGTAAGAGAAAATGATTGGGGTTTAAGGGTTCGTCAGTGGGTGAATCTAGTGGAATGTGGGTCAGCGGTCGAGAATTACCGATGTTTTCGGCCTCGCACATCAAACTATAGAGAGAATGTTCTATAGTTTGTACGGCCTTACAAACGGTGTCAGCCTATCCTCAGGCAGTTGCCCCATAAGGGGAATCGCTGGTCGTACGCGTTCATTTTTACATACCTGGCACGTTGTGGCCACTCGGCGAACTACAAATATGATGTGTTGTATCCAGAATTGCCGCCGGATCTCAGCTATGATGGTTTGCTCATTTTGGTGTTTCCAAGTTCGGTGATAGAATTCTACAATTAGTTCAGTGATCCGGTGCCACTTTGGTAAGATTACAGGTCTTCGTACCCAAGGGGAAACGGCCACGGCATTACTTATTCGGCCATTTAAACAGATTACACTTGCTTCATCGATAAAGGGCGATAACTTTTCTAAACTGCAACCACGGTCCACTATTATTTTCGGCCATTTATTTTCTTCTTCATATAGGAACTTCGGGCCGGTTATCCAAAAGAAGACGCGCCTTCCATCTTTCATCCGCGTGCCGTAGTCTGTCGGATTCTGAGCACTTTAAACCCACCTCCAGTCCTCACCCGAGCCCCTTCCAGAATTTCGTTTATCCTATGAGCCACGTATGGCTTATACTTCCTGTGGTCGGACTTTATCCAAGCTAATACTGTTTTCGAATCACTCCACATTACTGTTCGCACTGGCACTACGTCGTGGCTTTGGATAATCATCTGTCGCAAACGTGTAGCTATTACTGCTGATTGGAGCTCAAGCCTATGTATCGATATCAATTTGAGAGGTGCTGACTTTGTCTTTCCGATAACAAAGGCCAACCGAGTACCGTCGTGTTCTTCAGAAATCCTACAGTATGCTACTGCAGCATACGCCAGCTCACTGGCATCAGCAAACACGTGTAGCTCCACAGAACATATTTCTATAGCAACGAGGAACGCTCAACTTTTCTACGTCCTTCAACATGGCAAGCCACCTTTTCCATATTTCGTTAACTTCATCCGAAATCGGTTCATCCCTCTTTTACTGAATTCAGGGAGACGCCCCGAACCTCTGCAGCCGCATCGAAAACCAAGCGCAGTTTTCCTGGTTTATTTGTGTTGTATATACCAAAATGTGGCAAGTGCCAATTACGACGATTTTCGTTAGCGCCTCTTTATCACTTAACTTCCTTGAAAATCCTTTTGTTTCGTAATCCTTCATTATTCGGATATATTCCTTGTGAAAATTCTCATTACGCTTGAATTTATTTTCAAGTCCGAGCAGTCTTTTCTCTGCCATGTCTCGGCTTCCACGTCATCATCTTTCCATAGTAACCCGGTTTGGAAGCGACGTCCAACACGAACGGTAGTTTCTTGTAATATCTCTTTGGCTCTGGTCACGTATCTGGGCTCCACTGGCTTTGCCATGGTGCGGACTCCTAGACAGTCATCAGCAATAACATTTTTCACCAGTTCTTCCAAATCTTCTTCCTTCATCCTTCTCCTTCACGCCCTGTACTCCTAATTGCTTGGCAAGCCTCTCATTCATCATCGTTATTGACGATCCTTCATCCAGGAATGCGTAACACGAGATTTCTTTGTTGTTAGAGTAAAGCTTCACTGGGAGTACTTTGAATAAGAGTTTCGATTTAGCGGGTGAAAGCACACTGCTGGTAAAAACTGTGTTTTGTTGTCTCCATTCTGATGGACCATCTTGCCTTGAGTTGGATTCCGGCTGTTTATTACGATGCGTTTGTTGCTGATTCTCATCCAGGTGGTTCTCCGACCTCTCCTGTTGTCGGAATCCATCTAATGACCAGCAAAATATTTTTCGGGTATTTCGTTTAGGCCAAAAAAAGAAGTGTTATATTTATCGACTTATAGCAATGGTAAAGTATTTTTTTAAGCTATAAAATTTCAATCTTTTATTTATTTTTAACTACATCTTAACTCTTATGCTAGAGTTTATGTAATAGTTGTTGACAGCTGTCAGCAAAATGCAAATATAAATTATATCAATTTCCTACAAAATTTATCAAATTTATGTAGTATTTCTCAAGCAGAAATGCTAAAATCAAAGACCCATTTGCGATAATCAAAAAATGATTTGCGACAAGCAAAAAGTGATTTAATCCGAGTGTTGACAAAGGTTGTCGAGACGAGGTTTACATAAAACACCACTTTGCTTGGTTTTCAGTTTAAGGAGTTTCCTAAATAATTCAACGGAAATATTTTAAATACAAGAATAATTTTTTGCAGACTATTATACCTACACTTTCGTGTGTCCTCGTACTCGTTCGCTTTACCAATCGCGAAGTTTTTTTGAGCCGAGCGACTTAACATATTCAGGGTTGCATTTCATAGTATAAGGAGTAAATTACATAAAGGGTTGCCATTGGAGGCTTTCTTGAATTCTACCACGCTCGTCAACATCCCGGACCCCGTGAATCTAGATCTTCCTTGATTCACCAATATCCAGTTTTGCTAACATGTACGTTGGGCGCTTCATGGTTCCATTCTTCGTTTGAACCTCTGCTGCTCTCACTTGGGAATCCTTCCCTGGAAAAACTCTCGTCACTCTGCCCATAGTCTAGTCGGAGCGCTGCACATTTCGGTCACATATCAAGACGATGTCATCGACGGCAATTGGAACGGCTGCCTTGTACCATTTCGTCCTGCGGCACAAATCTGGGAGGTACTCCTCCAATCACTTCCTCCAGAACGAATGTTGCATCTGTTGAACTATGCGCCGCTGCTTACGAGTCGCCTGTAGTTTCTCTTCATGCGGGTGAGGTGTCTGATCAGAATTAGCGGTAAGAGAAAATGATTGGGGTTTAAGGGTTCGTCAGTGGGTGAATCTAGTGGAATGTGGGTCAGCGGTCGAGAATTACCGATGTTTTCGGCCTCGCACATCAAACTATAGAGAGAATGTTCTATAGTTTGTACGGCCTTACAAACGGTGTCAGCCTATCCTCAGGCAGTTGCCCCATAAGGGGAATCGCTGGTCGTACGCGTTCATTTTTACATACCTGGCACGTTGTGGCCACTCGGCGAACTACAAATATGATGTGTTGTATCCAGAATTGCCGCCGGATCTCAGCTATGATGGTTTGCTCATTTTGGTGTTTCCAAGTTCGGTGATAGAATTCTACAATTAGTTCAGTGATCCGGTGCCACTTTGGTAAGATTACAGGTCTTCGTACCCAAGGGGAAACGGCCACGGCATTACTTATTCGGCCATTTAAACAGATTACACTTGCTTCATCGATAAAGGGCGATAACTTTTCTAAACTGCAACCACGGTCCACTATTATTTTCGGCCATTTATTTTCTTCTTCATATAGGAACTTCGGGCCGGTTATCCAAAAGAAGACGCGCCTTCCATCTTTCATCCGCGTGCCGTAGTCTGTCGGATTCTGAGCACTTTAAACCCACCTCCAGTCCTCACCCGAGCCCCTTCCAGAATTTCGTTTATCCTATGAGCCACGTATGGCTTATACTTCCTGTGGTCGGACTTTATCCAAGCTAATACTGTTTTCGAATCACTCCACATTACTGTTCGCACTGGCACTACGTCGTGGCTTTGGATAATCATCTGTCGCAAACGTGTAGCTATTACTGCTGATTGGAGCTCAAGCCTATGTATCGATATCAATTTGAGAGGTGCTGACTTTGTCTTTCCGATAACAAAGGCCAACCGAGTACCGTCGTGTTCTTCAGAAATCCTACAGTATGCTACTGCAGCATACGCCAGCTCACTGGCATCAGCAAACACGTGTAGCTCCACAGAACATATTTCTATAGCAACGAGGAACGCTCAACTTTTCTACGTCCTTCAACATGGCAAGCCACCTTTTCCATATTTCGTTAACTTCATCCGAAATCGGTTCATCCCTCTTTTACTGAATTCAGGGAGACGCCCCGAACCTCTGCAGCCGCATCGAAAACCAAGCGCAGTTTTCCTGGTTTATTTGTGTTGTATATACCAAAATGTGGCAAGTGCCAATTACGACGATTTTCGTTAGCGCCTCTTTATCACTTAACTTCCTTGAAAATCCTTTTGTTTCGTAATCCTTCATTATTCGGATATATTCCTTGTGAAAATTCTCATTACGCTTGAATTTATTTTCAAGTCCGAGCAGTCTTTTCTCTGCCATGTCTCGGCTTCCACGTCATCATCTTTCCATAGTAACCCGGTTTGGAAGCGACGTCCAACACGAACGGTAGTTTCTTGTAATATCTCTTTGGCTCTGGTCACGTATCTGGGCTCCACTGGCTTTGCCATGGTGCGGACTCCTAGACAGTCATCAGCAATAACATTTTTCACCAGTTCTTCCAAATCTTCTTCCTTCATCCTTCTCCTTCACGCCCTGTACTCCTAATTGCTTGGCAAGCCTCTCATTCATCATCGTTATTGACGATCCTTCATCCAGGAATGCGTAACACGAGATTTCTTTGTTGTTAGAGTAAAGCTTCACTGGGAGTACTTTGAATAAGAGTTTCGATTTAGCGGGTGAAAGCACACTGCTGGTAAAAACTGTGTTTTGTTGTCTCCATTCTGATGGACCATCTTGCCTTGAGTTGGATTCCGGCTGTTTATTACGATGCGTTTGTTGCTGATTCTCATCCAGGTGGTTCTCCGACCTCTCCTGTTGTTCATGTAAAAGCTATGAAGCTTCAGCTTACAGTTTCTTAATTTACACTCGTGGCGCTGATCGAAGCTGCTGCTTTAAAGTAAATTTTGTACTTTTGTTGCAAATAGAACGATCACGATCACTCACGATCTTCACTAACTTTTCTGGCCTTCCAAACCTGTCTCGCAGGGTTTCTATTATTCGAGGTACGTTGCTGCAATGTATGAGTATGCACTCCACCGTTTCTCTAGCCTTTCCTTTGAGGGGCTTTTGAAGTCGTAGCATGTTTTGCCTTTCGTTGTAACGGTTTTCTTCTGTAGTAATTTCGAAAGATTCCTTGAACATTGGCCAGTCCTCCGGGCGCCCATCAAATTCTGGCGAATCGTAGAGTCGTTTCGTATGCTCCTGCCGGGGGTCCGACAATGTCTGCCTCAGTTGTAACAACGCCGATGCCAACGATATTCCGCTGTCATTATCCCCGTTGTTAGCTGATACTGTTTCAGCCGATGCTGATGACCTCTCTCGTTCGCTTTGTTGTAGAAGTTGATGGCTTCTTGTTACCTCCTCTTGTAGGTTCTGGATTTCAGTCATCATATGGGCCATTCGTGCATTTATTGCTGACATATCTAACGTATTAGACGGAGCAGCGCCAATCGTAACGTTGAGATCATCGTGATCGCTATCATCACCGCCCTGTGCGGGCACCTTACTCGCTGCTTTCTTTGATGACATCGTATATCGATTTTCCCCCTAACTATTCTTATGGAATCTAGTGACCACCTTTATAGTTCTCACTCTACACCAATAACCCCAATCAAATCTCAAAAGTTTCAGTAACCTGACCTCTGCTTCTGAGTTATTTGGTTAAGATCATAATAACCTCACATATGCCGCGTGCGTATCCCTTTCGCCTCTTTCAACGTAGCCTCTAATTTCCGCGTTCAGTTGTAACTTGCAACTCCTTGCGCTGGGAACTCAAAGTTGGCTCTCCACTTTTGGCGCTTCGCAACTTCCACTCTGCAAGTGTCGCAATTTCTTTTTTCGTTGTCGTAATTCCTTTTATCGTTGTCCCAAGTCGGAATTTTGCTTGTCGCAATTTGATTTTCTCTGGGATAAAATTTGTTTTTGATAGGATTAATTTTATTTTTGCTTTCGCAAATCACTTTATGCTTGTCGCATATCAAGTTATGCTTGCCACAAATCACTTTATGCTCGGATTAAACCACTTTCTGCTTGTTGCAAATCATTTTTTGATTATCACAAATACGTCTTTGATTTTCGCATTTCTACTTGAAAAAGGTGTAGTATGGAATTATATAAATATATACAGTTACTCATAAAAGTATTTGAACAAACTAATTTCCTTAAAACAAGCATGTATTATATTGTTATATGTGAACGAATTTCCCGAAAGTATGATTTTTCCAGCGAATTGAATATTTATTATTAGTATTAAGTTAAAAAAGGAAAATCAAAAAATAAAAAATTAGCGTGAATAGATAGTAATAAACCGATTCTACCAGCACTAACAGGACATCACGTAGAGAGAGTTAAGATTTCTGAAATCGGTTTTGACTTTCTGTAATCGATTTTGAGTTTTCTGAAATCGAATTAGAATTTTCTGAAATTGAATTAAATTTTTCTTAAATTGAATTTGGATTTTCTGAAATTTAATTTAATTTTTCTAAAATTTAATTTCGATTTTCTGAAATTGAACTTGAATAGGTGTAGTCAGAAAATATCAAGATCTCATCGCGGTCTATCCATTTGAGCAATGCTTGTTTCAAAAGTGACAATGCGGTTTCCGGTAATCTAGACAAGTAAATAAAAACCGCCTACCTGTTGCTGATGTCGATTTCTTTCGCTTCCCCACGCGTTTTTTGTTTCGTCTTCATCGCTTTTCTCGACTTTACCGTCGTCGTCGTCTCGTCAGAGATATCGTATTCTATTTCAAAGACGAGACGTTGACTAGTTATCGATAATTTCGATTCCAAGTGACAGCTGAGTTTCATGTTTATCAGTATGAAATATGTAAATTTGATTTGAAATCGTTGAATGCATTTCTTTTTTATTTTTATTACTCTTGTAATTTATCATTTGAATTTGTAATCCCTTCATACTTTAAAAGGAATAATAATAGCACACAATTTCTTTACATTTTCATTTAATTGGTTATGCCACTCTTATAGCTTTCTAAATTAGTCCCTAAACCAAAGGTGAAAACAAAAAATAATTATGTATTAAAATTTTAATTTCTTTTAATTATAATTTTTTATCAGCACTCATTTTGAATTACAAATTAAACATTATTATAACAAAATTTAAAAAAGAAATGCGATCAATAAGAGGTTATTTTCAAAGACGAGACGTCAGCTATCGTCGGTAAAAAAAAAGAAGAAGTCAATTTCCAAATCGTCATTGTCTCTTCATACAAATGCAGTATTTTCTTACACTTCTTCTTACAATTAATACTGGAAAGACCGGAATTTTCGTATACCTAGAAAGACCATAAGCGGTCATTTTGACCGCTAGAGCTAAATATAACATAAAACAGCAACTATTGTGATATTCCTTATTATTGATTAATTTTACAACATGTCTGTAATTTAAAAATATTGTGTTTTGTAGAACATAATGTTGTGAACGACATAATGTTTATTATATAACAAAAACATACATACAATATACATACAAACGTATATACCACATATGTATATACATGAAGCAACACAGAACCCAGTCTCTGCTTTGTACTGCAAGAAGTTCAGTTTCATATTTAACGGCAAATGTCGTCTTTGGAATAGTGTCCTTCAAAAGTAAACTCGATTTTATCCGTTGAAGTTTGAAAATTGTACAATAAACATATGAATTGTGATTTTGCGTTTTGAAAAATAATATGAATGCGCGTAGAAATCTTACAAAGGCTGAAATATCGATAGAACTATTACGACTAACAGATGTAGGAGAAACTCTTTCTGAGAATGACGATTTCGATTCTTTACCCGAGATAAATATTTCCTCATCAGATGATACGAAATCAAACGAGGAAGTACATATGGTAATTCCAAATACGTCTGCAAGTCTGCGAAGAGTTACCATAAGAATCATCATATAATTTAAAAATTGGTTATAATGTAGAATCAAAGGACCATACAATACGGACATGCATCCAAAATAAGAACAATAGTTCATGTACTCAAGTAGGATGTCTTTATCGCAGAAATGTACTAAGGGAAGTTGGAGGGCCAACTTCTTACGCCAAGCGAAATGTGGAAAACAATAATATTATATCTGTCTGGCGATTGTGTATTGACGAATCGACTCTTCGTCATATACAAATTTGTACAAAAACTGAAGACAGTCAGATAATGCATTGGAGAATTGAATTGGTTCATATTTTTGGATGAGCTTGATGCATTTATTGCTTTATCATATGCTAGCAGTGCATATAATGCAAGTCATTTGGACCTAGATATAATATGGTGTAGAAATGGTAGATCAAATAGCTCGCAAGTATTCGGTCAGGGCAGAAAGCCGAAGATGGCCTGTCCATGTTCTTTATAATGTACTAGATATAGCTGGAATTAATTCATGGATAATATGTATAAAACAACAACCGGCAAAAACATATCCCGCCACAATTATATACTTCAGTTGGTTTCAGAGCTCATACAGTAATATGTGAAAGAGAAGACTTGCACAACTCTGGAAAGTAGAGCCAATAAAAGTCATAGGGCTCCTAAGAGACTCCAATGCCAAATAAATAAAAAGTGCAAAAAAAACAAAACAATTAAAACAAAAAAACAAAACAAAAAATTCCTAGAAGCGTTCGTGAGGAAAATTCTTCGCAAGATCTTCGGTCCCCCGAATGTTGACGGAGAGTACCGTGTAAGATGGAACGACGAGCTGTACGCTGACATAGTTAAGCAGATTAAAACCCTGGGGCTCCGCTTGATAGGTCACGTCGAGCGGATGGATGAAAACACTCCAGCCAAAAAGTCCTTCTATGCGGTCCCAAACGGTATTTATAAGCACGGCGTAGGACGCGGCCAAAACCGACACATGGTTGTAATGGCCAAACAAAGCAAGAGTAAGAATCTGGTGCTGCTACCATGTTATGCCTCCTTCACTTGATCCCTTTCCTTCCTTACGTATACTTACTTCTGTGATATCTTCCAACAGATGGTCTCTTGGTCGTTCGTCCTTCCGACCTTTCTCTAATCGCTCTCTTTCTCTCTTACCTACATCATCCACTGGATCTTGCCTCCTTCCTACTTCGTATTCTTCCATCCGTCCCCTTTTTTATACCTTCCATCCTCCTTCTCAATGCTCTTTTCTTCCTTTATTTTGCCCTTTTACTCTTTCCCTTTCCTTATTCCCTCTTCTTTATCTTTCCTTCATCCGTCCTTCTGTCAAACTGAGTCTCGCAATTTTTAATTCATATAAACTGTCTTTACATATGCAAATACAACGCCGCGCAATTCACGTTGACTTGAATCCGTTTACCTGAGCTTTGAAAGAATATTTATTTATTTTATTCAATAAATATTTTTTTGAATAAAATTTGATTTTTGAACGAATGCCGGAATCGTTCCGTACCTCGCCAATAATCAGTGAAAATTTTCAGATCTCGTAGAGATTTCGTCTGTAGCGACGATTGTAGAACGGTCAGAGGTGTCCCCCGACGAGGCAGTGACCTGGATAACTTGATAGTCGATACTTTCAACGAGATTTCAGATGGGATTGGTTGTACACATTTAGTCGAGCATCGGATTCGCACTAAACCAAATGTGGAACCAATCAATCAATGTTATTATCCAGTTTCGCTCGCCATTCAGCGGCACATTGATGATGAGATTGAGTCGATGCCTCAGAAAGATGTGATAAAGGTTTCTCATAGTCGTTGGGCGGAGATGATTAAGAAGAAAGATGGCAGTTATTGGTTTTGCGTTGATTATAGGTCTCTGAACAGAAATACTAAGCACGACAGTTATCCTATTCCTTATGTTTCCTATCATAGATAAGCTGCGAGATGCCAAGTACCTCTCCAGCTTGGATATCAAATCTGCTTACTTGTCGATAAGGATTCAAGACCCCTTACGGCTTTCACTGTTCCGGGTCGGGGTCTGTATCAGTTCAAGCGAATTCAATGCGAAATGGTTTATTGATACAGTTATTGGAGCTGATATAAAACCTCACACTTTTTTTTACCTTAATGTCACCGTTACGAATAGCTTGGATAGGCATATCATAGTATTGAAGGTGGTATTGCGACGAGTTTGTGAAGCAGGTTTGAGGTTGAATAGGGAAAAATTCAACTTTTGTCTTCCCTCGCTTTGTTATTTAGGATACGTTGTCGATCGGCAGGGTTTCCATGTAGACCTAGAGAGGGTGGAAGCCATGCTTAAGATCCCCGCACCACGAAATGTTAAGGAGGTGCGCTCCTTTGTCGGTACTATTTCGTGATACCGAGGATTCATTCCGATTTGGTCAAGCGATCAAGGTCATTTTCATCGACCCTTCGTGGTTCAGACTGATGCTTCAGATTTTGGACTGTTCTGACTCAGCAGTTTGACGACGGCGAGTTATCTCGTATTTGAGTAGGTCATTGAGCAAGAGTGAGAGGAATTATTCCACTACGGAGAAGGAATGACTTGCGGTTTTGTGGGCTGTGGAGAAACTTAGACCCTATATCGAAAGGGTCCATTTCAGGATAATTACAGAACATTACTCGCTGGTGTGGCTGAACAACTTAAAAAACCCTTGTGGCAGGTTGACCAGATGGGCCTCAAAGTTGCAGCAATCGTGCACCGTAAGGGGAAGAACCACATCGTACCGGATATGCTGTCGTGAAGCGTGCCCGTCGTCAACGTTGTCTCGAGCACCGCCGGTGACCCATGGGTCGTGAAAATGCGTCGAATCGTGGACGAAAAACCTATCGATTTTCCATCGTGGCGCGTAGAACAAGGCATATTGATATTTGAAACTAGGATCGCGAAGCATATTATCCAACGGGCGTGAATGGAAATGAGTTTTAGGGAAAGACGAAAGGGAAAAACGTTATTAGAGTGTCACGATAATCCGCAATCGGGACACATGGGAGTTAGGAAAACTTATGCGAGAATTTCAGATAAATACTATTGGCCGAGAATGAAGGTAGACATAGCGAAGTATGTCAAAGGGTGTCAGATTTGTCAGTGCGTAAAACCCAAGGATCTGCAAACCTTTTGTTCGTCGTACGGTGTAAAACTGCGATACCGCTTATTATCAACCCCAAGCGAATCCGGCCGAGCGTATAAATCAGGTGATTAAACGCTGCGGGCCTACATATCAGAAAATCACCGAACTTGGGATAAACATCTTGCGCAGGTAGCCTGTTGTATACCAACAGCACAGCATGACGTATTGGGTACTTCACCCTACTTTGCTAATTTTGGTCGGATCATGGCTACCCGGGGGGGGGCAGGGGCTATCGACGCACCGACAGTGAGACAGATGAAACCCCTGACAGCGCTGAAAGTCACGGATGATGACGGAAATACGTGAAGACATTCATCGGAAATTACGGATGGCAAGTGCCAAACTTACTAAGACATACAATCTCCGATGAAGGGACTTACAGTACTGGCCAAACGAATTGGTTTGGAGATGGAACTATGTCCTTTCGGACGCAGCGAATTAATCTGTTGGCCTCAAAATACATTGGTCCGTTTCGAATAAAGAAACGAGTTTCCCCATGGACGTATATGTTAGAGGACGATGACGGCCGAGACAAAGGAACTTGGCATTTACGTGACCTAAAACGACATAATGAGACCGCTGTTTTGAATCCGAATGGATTTCGCAGAAATTTAATTTAAATGAATTAAATTTCGCGGAGCTGGAGGTGGGGTTGTCGCGTCTCAATATTCGTTGTGTTTTGTTTCGCTATATTTGTTTACCTTTGACAATCCAGATTGGGCACCAGCGCTATTGTACACTGCGAACCAAAATACTGAAGTGACAGGACTACATTTTGTAATAGATTTTTACCAGGGTTTGGTCTCGCGGCGAAAAGTGGGCCCACTATTGATGGTGCCACACATAGGCAGTGATCTCTCATACATGGATATGTGGCGCCAAAAGAATTGACCATCGGGTTGGTCCGGGGATTTGGTTCTCACCAGGTTAGAAGCCATTTAGAACAATCCAGATGGATTTTCTTAAAGAGGTGTATGATAAAACCCCAGATTCCAATAAGGATTGGATCTTGTCGATCTCCTTCGATCCACCTGATTTGACACTTGTCACAACAAACATAGTGCGATTCGCGATTAAAATCTTGGAAGCTGTCCGATTACCACCAAAACAATTATTAGGGAATTGGACATTTAACAGGAAATAAGATTGAAGAAATATATATGTCTCAAGCGGAAGATTGTAAAATTCAAGGAAAGGAAAAGTATGGAGGAAAACAACCAGGTACAGCTTGGAGTTAATTGTTATTGAGGACATATAGGACACGCCCACCTCCCATGTAAGGCAAAAGTTGAATATGGTATATATGATGAACTATGGTATATAAAGAGATAAAATTGACAAGCTACAGCTCATCTCAAAAGCTACAGCTCAATGTTGGATATATGGTAAGCCATATATACAGTTATTTGATTAAATATTGCTACTAAGAGTTCCCAAGAATCAAAACGAAAAGATCTCTTATAGGACACGAGCACCTTCCATACAAAATCGTAGATCTACAAGAAATCCAAATACTTTATGGATGTTATTGGCTGATGAAAGTGTGGGAGTGAATGCAAGAAGAAAGAGACCACATCCAACTGAACCTCAATGGACGCCCATAAAAAATTGATTATATCCTTTCAATATAAACTTAATGAGCAGGTGACGATTGAGAGAATACATTGTACCTGCTGAAGGGATCACAATCCACAAAAGCCAGGGAACTACATATTTCCAAATGGCTGTTCATCTTCGAAATGGAATCAGTCGCGCGGCACTATATGTCGCTTATAGTAACGCAGCAAATACTTCTGGCTTTTATATTGTTGGAAATTTCAACCCTCCCAAGTCTTTTGTTGAATCAGATTTTGTCCCTATTGAAATGAACTTCTAAAATCGGAAAAAGCAACTAAAGGCACATTATGATTTTATGGCATACAAAAAATCATCGATTTAATTATTCTTCCATAAATTGCAGAGCTTTAATGCGCACTTCCAAGATTTACCAATGGCACAATGCTCAAACATCACAACTGCTTCGTTTTGTGGAAACATGGGCCCATGAGAGGTCGTAGGTATGGAAAAGTATTTATATTCTTGATCAACGTCACCTCCTGAGTCGATCTGTCTGTCTGTTGGCCGTCTGTCTATCCGTCTGTCTGTGTGTCTGTCTGTAGACAAAAATGGAATACATCGCCTATCGGACACGGTCATTTCAGATGTAACGCAAAAAGTTTATATTGGATATCTGGTGAACTATTTCATATATCGAGATGAAATTTTGTTTGTGATCATGTACCACCGATACGAGTTAACATGCCAAGATCATGTATCATGTAACATGGAAAAGATCGCCCAACTGACAAGCTACAGCTCAGCTCAAAAGCTACAGCTCAATGTTGGATATACGGTAAACCATATAGACAGTTATTAGATTACATATTGCTACTAAGAGTTCCCAAGAATCAAAAGGAAAAGATCTTTTAAAGAACACGAGCACCTTCCATACAAAATCGTAGATCTACAAGAAATCCAACTACTTTACATCAGCAAATAACATCCATATTTGCTGATGAAAGTGTGGGAGTGAATGCAAGAAGAAAGAGACCACATCCAACTGAACATCAATGGACGCCCATAGAAAATTGATTATATCCTTTCAATATAAACGTAATGAGCAGGTGACGATTGAGAGAATACAATTTCTAAAGACAATCGACGACAAAAGGTTATAAATTATAACTTATAATGGTTTTGGGAAAACGAATATAGCTTCAAATATATAATTTCTCTTTGAAAGAGACCACAGTTGTGAAAATCTCACGATGCAGTTAATAACATTGAAGTGTATTGACACATTTTTACAAATTATTGATAGAAATTCATTGTTTCTCCTTTAATAAACGTTGTATGCAGGGTGTAGGGTATGTAAACTTCGGTCTGGCCGAAGTTAACGGTTTTTGCTTCTGTGGACTAGTTAAATATGATACCGAACAAACAAAATGAACAAGAGAATGCACATACACTCCGCTACACATGAATAGATACAGTGATTTTTTCGATGACATTGTGAATGACTTTGAATCTTTTGTTTGAAACAAAAGCTATGAGATATCAATAAAAAAAAATGCTGTTTCTGTTAACAGAAACAGCAGGAAAATTAAGATCATTTTTGTACGTTGAATAGTTCGAGAGATAACAATATCCTTCATATATATAATTCAATATTATAAAAATTAATACATATATAAAATGCACATATCACTAATTTATTATTAATTTTAGGGTACAATGGAAGAAAAGGTGTATTCCAGATCAGTTACGAAGCAAGCTATGAGTTTTAGGGTCATGGATGAACAACAAATAGATCGACATTATAATATGGCTGAATTGGCTGAATTGTATACGTACGTAAGATCGATTACATATACTCCCGTAACATTGTACCGCACTCCATTTTATTGCGCAAATACTACTACTACATGTTTGTACTAGAAAAAAATTAATTTTAAATTAAATTTAATTTAATTAAAAATGGTAATCAAAATCTTTGTGGAAAAAGTGGTATCAATTTCGTGAATTGTTATGTTTAAGTTTTGTAAATGTTTCATATAAAACACATCATTCACATTATTTCCATTATTACTCAGAAAGAGTGTTGGGCATCACTTGATATCCCTCCAAATTTTAATATTCAGAATAAGTCTATTTCCCCAAGTCTTGAAGATAAACAATAATTAGAAGAGCTGTAATGTACGGTTTCAATCAAAGTCACATATCAGAAGAAAAACGATAAAAAATGTTTGTCCGAAAACTTTTTTGACCCACTATTACATTTATTCTGTTTGCTTCACTGTAACATTCGTCCAAAACAGAAGTGCACAAAACGAAATCAATCGGTTCGATTTTGTCGCATCTTTATCCGGAATAGTAAACTGTTTTTTATGCGTGCGAGATTAGGCGTAAACACCCAACAACAACACTACACATTAGTTGTTTACGCAAATAAAATTTTAGTACAATAACAAAATTGATCTCCATAAGAAATGCACAGAAATCACATGATCAACCGCTCGCTTGAAGAAAACCGTCGCGATCGTCGCTAATTAGCTGATAAAAGTACAGGCTCGCAGAAAAGTTCGAATTTAAATCGTTAATATAACTTAAATCGAGTGAATAAATTAATTAATCTTAGCTTAATTGGCTAAAAGTAACATCCGAATAAATACTATTCGAAGGCACTTTGTGCATCCATTGATTTTGTGTGCTTTTTTGGAAACGGAAAAATTTCCAATTCCGACTGCTGCAGCTCTTGTGAAAAGCCGATCATACACCAATTTTCTTCATTCTATTATATTTTGCTTTAAAAATTCTAATAATTTATAATATTGCACATATTTGTCAATATATAAAATTATATCTAAAAATTTGAGATATCTGAAAGAATAAATAATTAAAAATCGCATAAAAGTGTTAAAAATCAGTAATAAGTTTATAGATATTGCACGGCCTGAGATAAATAAATTAAATACTATAATCTAAAAAAATAAATAAATACTCTAAAGAAAAAAAAATCCCAAAAGAAAAAAAAAAAGTGTTTAACCTAGATTAATTAAAACATTTTCTTATAAATAATATTGCACCTATCCCCTATCATAATCAATTTTAATCCAGAAAACAAAAACCAAATCTTCAGAAAGGAGAAAGGCCTTTCGACGCAGCAGATAAAATTTTGGAAAAATTTAAAAGAACATGCGTAAGTGAAAATTGATCATGATAACTTAAACTTAAAACAAAAGTATCTTTTTTTGGGTTGAGGTTTGTTCGAAGTCTCTTCTAACGTCTGCTTTCGTTTTCGTAGAGAGAACTCCGTGCGAATCAGAGACTTGAGATTCTTAGATCAAATTCTTATTCAAAAGAGGAAAAAATGTAGTTTTATGTTTACAAAAAAAAAATAAAAAAAGAAAAGAAAGAAAATCAGATCATGCAATTATTTCTGTGTTTAAATATGTGAATGTTAAATATGTCAATGAAATTGTTAAAATATTTATACTTCTTTAAAAACACTTATTTTATCCTGTTTAAATGATTTGAAACCAAAAAATAATAAAAAACAAACTTATATCATATTAATACTATTTCTTTAATTGTACAATGCAACAGATCCCTTCGCGAAAATATCTTTATTCTTTTTTTCTGATTCAGTCATTTAAACCAAAAAATGAACTAAACAAAAAAAAAAAAAAATAAGAAAATACGTAACATAAAAAAATAATTATAATTATTATATATAAATTTATTCTTAAAAATACGTACATAAATACTTAAATAGATACATAAATAAATTGAACAAAAATTATCATTATGAAACGAATTTATACATAAATATCATAAAATATCTTCTTCAATTTTTTTTTATCAAAACAAACAAAAATTCAAAATTTTGGCGAAGGACATTTCCATCTGTGTCCTGCATCGTCTTTAGTCGTGGTTGGTTGCACAAAACCATAGATTGATTAGTTTGATCCTGTATCTTTGTTGTTATTTTTTTCTAGCACGTGATTATTAATTGTGCACGAGGTTCGCGGATAGTGCAAAGACCCCCCCTATTTCTCCCGAATGGCTAGCAAAGGCAAACTAGCACGTGCGCCCGCGCTTTCTCGCGATCCGCACCCAGAATAGAATTCATCCGATTTCCACATCTGTTAGGGTACCGAAAGTGAGATACTTTCATCTCTACGATTCTTCTTCGCTATGTTTATTTGTCTTTTTATTCTTTCTATTTCTATTTTTATTTCTTTATTGACGGAGAAATTGTACACAGATACCTAAACAAGAATCCTGTACGTTACAGAGCTCTGGTCAATTGTACTCTCTATTATGCCTAACACTCAGGTTCATTGATCAGTGAAAGTTTTGCGTAAAGAATAAAAATATTTTGAGGATATTTTGACCAATATCTCAGAGAAATTGAAATCTAAAAAACGAAAGGGTGGTATTTATGTTTATCTCATGCAATTATCAAAATAACAGCTGTTTTCATTCGAAATTGAAAATAATTTAAATATTGTTTGACACTTTTCATTCAAATTTTGAAAATTTTTTATAAATTATATTTGAAATTAGAGCAAATATCCCAGGTAATTAGACTTCAAATTAAAATGGTTCAAGAAAAAACTTAATTTGCGGTAAACAAAACCAAATTTTAAAAGTAGATTTTAATTGTGCTGTTATTTTTAAATGAAATTTAAATCTATTGGCAATTTAAGGAATTTAACTGGGAATGAACAAAAATGCCCTTAAATGTATTTTTTGGATATAAGTTCTATCTTTGTCGACAAATCTCAGAACGCCATTTAACCTTTTCCCACCCTCTCTCATTTTTTGCTCATGACTTCTTTTATCAAACTTCATAAAATAAAATGTCCTAACATTTCGCAATCGAAAAATATGCGTGCAACAGAGTACACGCGAAAGAAGTGAAACTTCGGTGGATATTTAACCGCATGGACTGAATGCCTTTGATTGCAGAATACCAATTAAAATATATCAGGTAGAATTGTATTCAGAATGTCTTGATGATGGCGACATGGCGATTTCAAATCTGCTCTAAACCATAGCCTATCACATACTGAGCAAATATAACCGAATTGGTTATCTATAAATATTTTCATAAACTCGTCGTGAGCTTTTTTATGATGGTGGAAATCACAATATATAAACATTCACTATTTTCAGAGTTCCTCGCATCTTCGTTAGTTCTTGATATTGATGAACATTGAGAAAAATTGGTTGAGTGTTGTTAATAATTCTATTCCGCAAAACCCTTTACCGTATTCTGTAATACCGTTCGTTTTCGTAGAGAGAACTCCGTGCGAATCAGAGACTTGAGATTCTTAGATCAAATTCTTATTCAAAAGAGGAAAAAATGTAGTTTTATGTTTACAAAAAAAAAATAAAAAAAGAAAAGAAAGAAAATCAGATCATGCAATTATTTCTGTGTTTAAATATGTGAATGTTAAATATGTCAATGAAATTGTTAAAATATTTATACTTCTTTAAAAACACTTATTTTATCCTGTTTAAATGATTTGAAACCAAAAAATAATAAAAAACAAACTTATATCATATTAATACTATTTCTTTAATTGTACAATGCAACAGATCCCTTCGCGAAAATATCTATATTCTTTTTTTCTGATTCAGTCATTTAAACCAAAAAATGAACTAAACAAAAAAAAAAAAAAAATAAGAAAATACGTAACATAAAAAAATAATTATAATTATTATATATAAATTTATTCTTAAAAATACGTACATAAATACTTAAATAGATACATAAATAAATTGAACAAAAATTATCATTATGAAACGAATTTATACATAAATATCATAAAATATCTTCTTCAATTTTTTTTTGATCAAAACAAACAAAAATTCAAAATTTTGGCGAAGGACATTTCCATCTGTGTCCTGCATCGTCTTTAGTCGTGGTTGGTTGCACAAAACCATAGATTGATTAGTTTGATCCTGTATCTTTGTTGTTATTTTTTTCTAGCACGTGATTATTAATTGTGCACGAGGTTCGCGGATAGTGCAAAGACCCCCCCTATTTCTCCCGAATGGCTAGCAAAGGCAAACTAGCACGTGCGCCCGCGCTTTCTCGCGATCCGCACCCAGAATAGAATTCATCCGATTTCCACATCTGTTAGGGTACCGAAAGTGAGATACTTTCATCTCTACGATTCTTCTTCGCTATGTTTATTTGTCTTTTTATTCTTTCTATTTCTATTTTTATTTCTTTATTGACGGAGAAATTGTACACAGATACCTAAACAAGAATCCTGTACGTTACAGAGCCCTGGTCAATTGTACTCTCTATTATGCCTAACACTCAGGTTCATTGATCAGTGAAAGTTTTGCGTAAAGAATAAAAATATTTTGAGGATATTTTGACCAATATCTCAGAGAAATTGAAATCTAAAAAACGAAAGGGTGGTATTTATGTTTATCTCATGCAATTATCAAAATAACAGCTGTTTTCATTCGAAATTGAAAATAATTTAAATATTGTTTGACACTTTTCATTCAAATTTTGAAAATTTTTTATAAATTATATTTGAAATTAGAGCAAATATCCCAGGTAACTAGACTTCAAATTAAAATGGTTCAAGAAAAAACTTAATTTGCGGTAAACAAAACCAAATTTTAAAAGTAGATTTTAATTGTGCTGTTATTTTTAAATGAAATTTAAATCTATTGGCAATTTAAGGAATTTAACTGGGAATGAACAAAAATGCCCTTAAATGTATTTTTTGGATATAAGTTCTATCTTTGTCGACAAATCTCAGAACGCCATTTAACCTTTTCCCACCCTCTCTCATTTTTTGCTCATGACTTCTTTTATCAAACTTCATAAAATAAAATGTCCTAACATTTCGCAATCGAAAAATATGCGTGCAACAGAGTACACGCGAAAGAAGTGAAACTTCGGTGGATATTTAACCGCATGGACTGAATGTCTTTGATTGCAGAATACCAATTAAAATATATCAGGTAGAATTGTATTCAGAATGTCTTGATGATGGCGACATGGCGATTTCAAATCTGCTCTAAACCATAGCCTATCACATACTGAGCAAATATAACCGAATTGGTTATCTATAAATATTTTCATAAACTCGTCGTGAGCTTTTTTATGATGGTGGAAATCAGAATATAAACATTCACTATTTTCAGAGTTCCTCGCATCTTCGTTAGTTCTTGATATTGATGAACATTGAGAAAAATTGGTTGAGTGTTGTTAATAATTCTATTCCGCAAAACCCTTTACCGTATTCTGTAATCGCGACAACGCTCTGCTAATGTTTTAGCATAATTAATAAGAGCAATCAGTAAATATCAATTTTACTATATTATTGATTGAGGAACTTGTTTATTGTTATTTGCGCAATTGAGATACATATGTACAAAGTAATGGAAAATCTTCGTTATTTTGGTATCACTTTCCGCAGTCCCTCTCCGCTCCATTTCTTTTCGATCCATTTACAATTTTTATTTACATTTAATGATGCAAGTTCTCTTTGACGTTTCTCATTCATTCCTAGAAACTATACAGCGCTTTATATGCGCGGTTTTATTCGCGTCGATTGAACCTATTGATCCGATTTTACACATGTAAATTGAAGATGTTATTTTATTTAAAAAATGAACTTAAGACATCTAATGTTTCTTTTGAATTAACACCTGAAAGACCGCAATTTTCGTATACCTAGAAAGACCATGAGCAGTCATTTTAACCGCTAGGGCTAAATATAACATAAATCATCATAAAACAGTAACTATTGTGGTGTTCCTTATAATTGATTAATTTTACACATGTCTGTAATTTAAAAATATTTTATTTATTAAATAGAATGTTGTGAACGACATAATGTTAATTTTGAGTTACCTTATATGTATAACAAAAACATACATACAAAATACATACAAACGTATATTATTTCTTTTTGGAAAATAATATGAAATATCGATAGAACTATTACGACTAACAGATATAGGAGACACTCTTTCTGAGAATGCCAATTTCGATTTTGTACCCGATATAAATATTTCCTCATCAGATGATACGAAATCAGACGGAGAAATAAATATGAAAATTCCAAGTACGACTGCAAGTGTGCGAAAAGTTATCATAAGAAAATCATAATATAATTTAAAAATTGGTTATATCGTAGCATCAATGGAGCGTATGGAATGGACCCAAAATAAGAAGAATTTTACAAGTACTCAAGTAGGATGTCTTTGTCGCAGAAATATACTAAGAGAAGTTGGGGAGCCAGCTCTTACGTCCATCGAAATGTGGAAGACGAATATATTGACGAATCGACTCTTCGTGATATAAAACTTTGTACAGAAACTGAAGCGAGTTAAATAATGAATTGGTGAATTGAATTGGTTCATGTCTTTGGATGAGCTTGATGCATTTATTGCTTTATTATATGCTCGCGGTGCATATAATGCAAGTCATTTGGACTTAGATATACTATGGTGTAGATATGGCAGATCAAGGCTCGCAAGTATTCGGTCAGTGCAGTAAGCAGTAGATAGCTAGTCCTCGTTCTTTATAATATTCTGGATATAGCTGGAATTAATTCATGGATAATATGTATATGTATAAAACAACAAACGGCAAAAACATATCCCGAAGCAATTATATACTTCAGTTGGTTTCAGAGCTCATACAGGAATATGTGAAAGAGCAGGCGTGCTCAACTCTGGAAAGTAGAGCCAATAAAAGTCATAGGGCTCCTAAGAGACGCCAATGCCAAATAAATATGAAGTGCAAAAAACAAAACAAGTTTTGTGATAGTTGCATCATAATCATGTGCGGCAACTGTATCGCAAATATAAAAAAGGAATATTTTTGGATCAATTGTTTTACTAAATAATAAAAAATGCAATACAAAATGCTCTTATGACGGTCAAAATGACCGCTCGTGGTCTTTCTAGGTACGGGTCAGTGTATCTCAAAAACAAAAATTAAATTTTATGTAACTTCACATGTTTTCTAAAAAGTTTTTCAAATATATAAAAGTCACAAGAGGAATAAATTTTTAAAATTTATGCGAATTATGTTAACGAAAAACGGTGTCAGAGTGTCAGGTTTCGAGAAACATCATTGGAAAGAGGGGCAAAAATCGTAGTAGGCGGCACATTTCCGAAGTATATTTGAAAAAACTATTTGATGAGCAAAGAAAAGAAAAAAAAAACCAAAAATTCAAATTTAGGAGATACGAAATTCATGTAAAATGCACCATTACATGAAGAAATTCCACTAAAAATTATCTTCAAAAAATCGTAGTAGATTACAGTTCAATTTATACCCTACACCCTGTGGTTAAGGGTATATTCATTTTGTCCTTCCGTTTGTAACTATGGTATATATCGAGATGACATTTTGTGTGTGATCATGTATCACCGATACGAGTTTACAAGACAAAAATGGAAAACATCACCCATCGGACACGCCCACCTCCCATATTAAGCAAAAGTTCAATATGGGTTATATAATGACCTAGGGTATATATCGAGATGAAATTTTGTGTGTGATCATGTATCAACGATACGAGTTTACAAGACAAAAATGGAAAACATCGCCCATCGGACACGCCTACCTCCCATATAAAGCAAAAGTGCAATATGGGATATATGGTGAACTATGGTATATATCGAGATGAAATTTTGTGTGTGATCATGTATCACCGATACGAGTTTACAAGACAAAAATGGAAAACATCACCCATCGGACACGCCCACCTCCCATATAAAGCAAAAGTTCAATATGGGATATATAATGACCTAGGGTATATATCGAGGTGAAATTTTGTGTGTGATCATGTATCACCGATACGAGTTTTCAAGACAAAAATGGAAAACATCGCCCATCGGACACGCACACCTCCCATATAAAGCAAAAGTTCAATATGGGATATATGGTGAACTATGGTATATATCGAGATGAAATTTTGTGTGTGATCATGTATCACCGATACAAGTTTACAAGACAAAAATGGAAAACATCGCCCATCGGACACGCCCACCTCCCATATAAAGCAAAAGTTCAATATGGGATATATGGTGAACTATGGTATATATCGAGATGAAATTTTGTGTGTGATCATGTATCACTGATACGAGTTTACAAGACAATAATGGAAAACATCGCCCATCGGACACGCCCACCTCCCATATAAAGCAAAAGTTCAATATGGGTTATATGGTGAACTATGGTATAATCGAGATGAAATTTTGTGTGTGATCATGTATCACCGATACGAGTTTACAAGACAATAATGGAAAAGATCGACCAACTGACAAGCTACAGCTCAGCTCAAAAGCTACAGCTCAATGTTGGATATATGGTAAACCATATAGACAGTTATTAGATTAAATATTGCTCCTAAGAGTTACCATGAATCAAATGGAAAATATCTCGAGCACCTTCCATACAAAATTGTAGATCTACAAGCCAACCAACTACTTTATGGATGTTATTTCCTGATGAAAGTGTGGGAGTGAATGCAATAAGAAAGAGACCACATCCAACTGACCTCAATGGACGCCCATAGAAAAATTGATTATATCCTTTCAATATAAACGTAATGAGCAGGTGACGATTGAGAGAATACAATTTCCAATTGTACCTGCTGAAGGGATCACAATCCACAAAAGTCAGGGAACTACATATTTCCAAATGGGTGTTCATCTTCGAAGTGGAATCAGTCGCGCGGCACTATATGTTGCTTATAGTAGCGCAGCAAATACTTCTGGCCTTTATATTGTTGAAAATTCCAACCCTCCCAAGTCTTTTGTTGAATTTGATTTTGTCCACATTAAAATGAACATCTAAAATCGGAAAAGCAACTAAAGGCACATTATGATTTTATGGCATACAAAAAATCATCGATTTAATTATTCTTCCATAAATTGCAGAGCTTTAATGCGCACTTCCAAGATTTTCCAATGGCACAATGCTCAAACATCACAACTACTTAGTTTTGTGGAAACAGAACACTATAATATTCCTAACTTCACTCTTATTCATAGATTAGATAGTTCTAAAGACAATCGACGCAAAAAAGGGTATAATGGTTTTTGGAAAACGAATATAGCTTCAAATATATATATCTTTTTGAGAGGGACCACAGTTGTGGAAGTGTAATGACGCATTTTCACTAATTATTGATAGAAATTCACAGTTTTTCCATTAATAAAAGTTGTATGCAGGGTGTAGGGTATGTAAACTTCGGCCTGGCCGAAGTTAACAGATTTTGCCTGGGTGGACCAGGCAAACCGGGGGAGCGAAGCGACCCCGGTGCGCTAGTTTTGTATATATATTGTCTTTGCTTCTCTCCGTGTCGCGACCTTGAAAACAGCGCGTCCATATAAGTTTCACTTCAAAAAGCCATTCACTATTCTATTGCTAATATACAGTATATATATACTTTCTATTTCAGTCTAAATAAGCCAAATTATGGAAATCGACCTTTGCCAATATTTCCTCAAGATAATATATTAGCTAATTTGTTGTTAAATTATCCAGATTTGGTATATAAATATCATGAGCATGATAGTCTATTGGAAAATCAAATGGAACAAGAGCTTAGTGAGCAAGAAAAAGCAGATGCATGGGCATCATATGAAAGAGATCTTCAGTTTAATACAGGTAATGTAAGATAATAAGATAATTCAATAATAGTTTTACCTTCGGCCGGGACGATGTTTGCATTAAATTAATTTACCCCAATTTATTTTTCATCCCATTTCTCTGCAAAAACTTTCCCCCTATCCAATCCCAATTAAATTGCCAAACATCACTGTTTCTCAAAGGCAAATAGGGTTGCGTTAAATAACTTTTATCGCAAGTTCAATTGGAAATTGTGTTTCGTGGATAGAAGCTGATCTATCAGTTGTCTTACTCTCTAATTTTAATAATTTTTAATAAGAAAAACATTCTTGTGAACGAACAAACAACAACACAGCAAACAAACAAATATCGATCTTGGAAAAATAAACAAAATTTTACAATAACAATGGCATCGACAGCAGCAGCAAAGCGCGCGCGCTATAATATTCTCGGTTCGAACTCTCCTATACCGAAAACACCGAAGCTGACAGACTACGCTGACTCTCCAAAGTCAGCTGATGGACCAGCGCTTCTCAAAGTAGAGTGAGTTGATCGCTGCGAAAATTGAGAAGTCGGAGAAGAAAATTTTCACAGAACTTCGTGGTAAGATTGACGACATTCAACGAGACCTTGCTACAGTCACCGAAAGAGTGACTCGCCTGAGCGCTAAGATGGGATCACACTGGGATAAAGTCAACGAGTTGAAATTAAAATTAGCGAAGCAGGAAAATGGTACTGTCGTTATAACCTACTCCTGAACGGAATTCCGAGCTACGAGAATGAAAATCTAGAGAGCATATTCCAGCACATATGCTCTACCATTGAAATAGCACCACCGGTCGTCAAAAGCATATATCGACTAAAAACACGCTCTAAGTCGATGCGCGAAAATACCGACGGTGTCATAATAACAAAGCTCCACTCGGCGAAGAATTTTGTTCTCAAATCGATTGCAAGCTTCAGAAAAACAAAACGATACGTTCTCCGCTTGCACCACGCTGTCTTTGACTCCAACCAACCGATCTACATTAATGAAAGCCTGATCAAAGAAAACTACGATATACTCAAAACTGCAGTACGTTACAAAAAACAACACAACAACATTTACTCTCCGTGGTACGTAAAGACAAAGGACGGCCATAGCGCGAGACACACTGACTCAATCTCACCTCTTCTTACGGTCGTCGGAGACACTCAGTCTGCAGACATTGCGGGCATCGCAACAACAATGATAATGACAGCTATAATTGCGAATGCAGTGGTTCTCAACTTTTTCCCAACGAGACTGAAAACAACTAACAATGTTAGATTATTAACATAAACATTTATTACTTAGAAATTAGAAAATTTATATATTTATTGCAACATTACCCAACTCAAATTACTCAAACTTGCGTTACTTTTATAAATACTAATTGTTATCAAATTAATGAGTTCGATACATAGTATTGGTGCTCGTTCTAAAGACAAAACATTTGAACTAATAAGAATTCTATGTAAGCAACGAAAAGGTTTAAACGTTTGGCACATCAACTCACAAAGTCTAATTAAGAAAATTTACGAGTTTAGATTTATTTTCGAAGGATCCGGTATGATGTGATGTGATAGTTGCAGAATATTTGAGGCCGATCGCAAATGTCAAGCTGGTGGAGTTGCTATCTTTGTTCGTAATTCTTTTATGTCTAAAGTGATTTGTAAGTCTACTTGTGAAAGTGATGTCAAATATTTTACATAAATGGTAGCAAGAAAATCTTAGTGGGAAATGTTTACAGACCAAATCGGCACGTTGACATTACTCATCTGTTAAACACCATCGAAACTATTTCGATATCTTATTGGAATATAATAATTTCTAGTGATTTCAACAGCATTATACTATGTGATGACTACTTAACTTCTGGAATGCAGACCTTAGGTTTGACTTCTGTGAATCTAACAATTCCATTTCTATACCTATTCTTTGTAAATGACAATTCTAAAATTCTTCTCTACGACCAACTTTCTACGCCATATTTTTCTAAGCATGACCTTATATTCCTTACTTATAACTTTCATATTGACAAACTTCTGCAATCCTTTTCGTATCGAAACTTTAAGAACATCAATTATCCCCAACTTTCAAACGAACTTAATGAAATTGACTGGAAAATCATTTATGAAATGACATCAGCCGGAGATCAAATAAACATTTTGACGAAAAATATTAATATACTATTCGACAAATTTGTTCCTTAAGTTAAAAAAGTTACTAAAAACATTAATTTATATGTGATTTTTATTAAATTGTAATATAAGGTACGTTTTTAATCCCACAAAAGTATTCGAACAAAAGCATTATGGGCACAGAATTCGGTACGATAGACATAATGCGCACCTGATTCCACGAATTTCATTATTGGGTTGGAAATCCCTTGGAGTTCTTTATGGCTTTGAGTCTTTTTTGCATTGATTCCACCAACTTTTGGCACAATTCCTGAGGAATAAGGTCCCATTCGCAAATTAATGCACTTTTGAGGCTTTCTTTGGATGCAATGGCATGGCTCCTATTTTTTTCTGATAGATAAGCCCACAGGTGTTCTATTGAATTAATATCTGTGAGGTGTTTTGATCATGTGAGGTGTATTAAACAGCAACCACATGCGCATATCCCAGTCAGTGTATTTGGGATCATTGTATTGTTGGAAAAAATAGTCCTGCTCCAGTCCCATTTTTTCTCCGCTGGCCTGCAATTTCGTTTTGAGGATATTCAAGTAAACCATTTTATTCATGATCCATACCATAAACACCAAATTAGAGACACCAAAGGCACTCAAACCACCCCACACCATTACACTTCTTCCTCTGTGCTTTACTGTTGGTTTTAGATTTGCTGTTTTCATCGCTTTTGGAGTTTTTCTCCACACCATTCATTATCCATCTGATTCAAATATATTAAATTTACTTTATTTAGCGTATTGCCTATTTAAGTAAAATGATATTCAAGATAATATGACTCCTGCGCGTCCAGTAGAATCCAGGGGTTCTCAAGTTCAAACCCATTCCATAGTTCTTCACGTAGGTTGTCGTACGATGAGAAAAATAAATTACTGGATGAATATTTTGCTAAGGTTACATTCGCAGTAGTAAATGAGACTTCATATCTCCCGTCGTGTTGGTTAATAAAAAAGCCGGTGATTTAGGAATGGGCATAGATTATCGCACTTTAAACAATGGATAATTTGCTGAATAGTTTATCAAATAAAAAGTTATTTTCAAAGTTATATTTAATGAATTGATTTATCTATGTGTTCATACATCCCGACGCTATCAAGTATACTCTGTTCATAACTCCTTTAGGTCAGTTTGAGTTTTACAAACGCCGTTTGGGCTGAAGAATGCACCGTCAAAGATTCGTTATCAACGAAATTTTAAAGGAGGTTTTAAATGTTAGTCGAAAATAAGCTAGAAATTAGGTAAGACAAGTGTGAGTTTTTACAGTTAAATGTTAAATATTCGTGTTGTACACTGCAGTTGGAATAAGAGCTGAAGAGAAAGGTCTCCAGGTGATTACGAATTTTCTAATACCAAAAAGTGTGCATTCCGTTCAAAGTTTTCTAGGTTAATATTCCTTTTTTCGTAAATTAGTTGAAAATTATTGTCTTGGTACAATTGACAAGAAAAGACAAAAAGTTTAAGTTTGGTGAGGTCGAGTTATGGGCGTTTGAGTATCTTAAGAAGAAATTGACAGATTCACAGTTTTTTACTATTTATAGTCCAAAAGATGACACTGAGCTGTACTGTGATGCCAGTGCAATAGGTTTCGGCGCTATCTGCAAGCAAAATAAAGATGATGGTAAGTTATGTCCCTTGTTTTACTTCTCAAAGACATTAAGTAAAAGGTTGAACCCTAGGATAGCAAGGTGGGTGTTAGAATTACAGAATTATGATTATATGATAGAGCATAGAAAAGGTACTCGCATGCAGAATTTGTATGCATGGGGAAAATCCTTGAGAGAATCATAGGCTCGAAGAGTATATAGAGGAGGATAATGGTCTATCCGATGAGAAGTTCGGTTTTAGGCAAACCGATCAACAGTGGAATGCCTTCAATACCGTAAGATGGCCAAATATTAATAGCTCACTCAGAAGACTAAGTACGCCACTATACCTAATTAGGATTATTGATAGCTACCTGTCTGAGAGAGAACTACTATACGATACAGAATGTGGCATGAAATCGTATAAAATCACCTGTGGAGTGCCGCAAGGATCTGTACTTGGCCTATTATTGTGGAATATTGCCTATGATGAAGTACTCCGTTTCCGTGTGCCAAGCAGTGATAGAGGATAAAAGAAATAAAAAGGATAGAACAAATAAAAATAATTACAAGAGACACTTCTAATATGATCAATAGGTAGCTAAATAGAGTTAGCCTGGAACTTGCAAGACAGAAAACAGAAGCAGTT
Organism: Coelopa frigida; assembly: GCA_017309665.1. Lineage (NCBI taxonomy): Eukaryota > Metazoa > Arthropoda > Insecta > Diptera > Coelopidae > Coelopa > Coelopa frigida. The sequence continues at coordinate 19,522,678 of CM029565.1, read as the reverse complement.
CTTATTAAAAGTAGGAAAAGGCTAGTGGGAACAACACTCAATATAAATGGAGAGTCCTTACTGAATATGCGAAGTATACCGCGAAGAATTTCGCTCTCAGTCCATAAATATTGCAAAAATCAAAGCGGAACTTTCACGACAATGCTGACCTTTTCATCGCTGCACTCAGTCTCAGCGCAAAACCAACAGTGTTCGTTGTTAGTGTAGGAGAAGGGGAGGGAGAACAAACTAGCAATATATATGAACATACTTCATGTAATAGATTTAGTTCGTTGGAGCATGCGCTCGAATAAAGATTTTTAATTGAAAAAAACCCCGATATGCCTCTAAATTCGCCCGATACTTCAAATTTGGGTACGTGACTGTGACCTGTGACCAGCGCGCGCATTCCGTTGTCAAAAATGTCTGAGTGCAGTATCAACGAATATTTTTATTAGCTGGATTTGTGGTTCGAAGCCTCATAAGTTTTCGCTGACAGCCGAATATTCAATATAGTGCTGGCGAGTGTCCGACCGCTCATCGACGCAACGCCCAGTGTTAATAAATAGCAATATATTAGACAAAAATGTTTTGCAGCGCCTTCTAACCGACATGCCACTCGGAGATCAGAAACCCAGCGAACTGTACAATGAGATGAAACGCGTTGGCGGGACATCGCTCAACAACAGCATTTTGCTTGACCTATGAATTAGCCGATTGCCACCAGTTCTGGAAGCAACGATTATTGCTACGACTGTGGAAATCGGTGAGAGGTTAAAAATTGCGGATTTTATAACGGAGCCCTATGGAGGGCTACGAAATAAGCACGTGGATGAAGTCACGCCAAAGAACGAAATCGCTAACCTCAAACTCGAAATCGCACAGTTAATGCGTGGTGTACAGGAACTGTTAGGCACCTTTCGGTGACAAAGCAACAAAGTGTCGCGAGCCGTGTAATTTCTCGCCCAAGTTTAAACTGAATAAAACGCTGCAATGACGTCATGCTGCTGATACGGATTTATTTATTTTTCGGTGACACAGCAACAAAGTGTCGCGAGCCGTGTAATTTCTCGCCCAAGTTTAATACCTCACAGAGTTCAGATATTAATCCAATAGAGCACCTGTGGGCTTATCTATCAGAAAAAAATAGGAGCCATGCCATTGCATCCAAAGAAAGCCTAGAAAGTGCATTAATTTGCGAATGGGACCGTATTCCTCAGGAATTGTGCCAAAAGTTGGTGCAATCAATGCAAAAAATGGCTCAAATCCATAAAGGACTCCAAGGGATTTCGAACCCAATAATGAAATACGTGGAATCAGGTGCGCACTATGTCTATCGTACAAAATTCTGTGCCCATAATGCTTTTGTTCGAATACTTTTGTGGTAATAAAAACGGGCCTATATTACTTTTTAATAAAAATCACATATATATTAAGGTTTTTTAGTAACTTTTTCAACTTAAGTCGAACAAATAATATTCAATTCGCTGGAAAAATCATACTTTCAGGAAATTCGTTTCCTTGAAACATGCTTGTTCGAATACTTTTGTGAGTAACTGTATATTTGCTCTACAGATTTGTGAAAATAGTTTAGAAAATATTATGAGGAATATAAATAAAGGAAAAATTGGAATATATTCAGAGTTAGATGATAAGTATAATATTTTACAAAATAAAATAATACAAATATTTGACGGAGATACAAGTATGAAATTTTATAGATCTTCGTATCATGCAATGGACGTTCAAACAGAAGCGTACAAATACATTCACAATTATCATAAAAATTAAACTGGACACACAGGAATAATGGAAAATTGTGAGTCCTTCAAACGAATAATTTATATTCCAAATTTGAAAACTAGTCCAAAAATATATTAATAACTGTACAGTTTGTGATCAAAATGATCGAATCCAAAACAAATTGTTCACATGGATATTTACACTAATTCAAAAGCGAATTTTCTAACATTTATTGATCGCTTCTCTAAATTTGGTACCGCATATTATCTAGAAGATAAAAATAATCAAACAATTATTGAGAAATTGAGATTATAAAAATCACAACATTTTTCAAAATTGATATGAGATAATGAATTTAAAAGTTTAAGTAAAGAGTATTAAAGAAACGAAAACATTCAATAACATTTGGTAAAACCAAATAATCAGATTGAAAAAATAATTGTGGTTCTTGTTTTTAAACTTAAACACAAATAATATGTAATTTCAATTTTGTAATTTATTTTAAGCACACAACCAATAATGTACTATTATTATAATAATATTATTTAACAAAAGACAAGATACAGAAGTATCTTTAACGAGGGATAAGTTATATATACATACATATATATACTCTATCATCATTTAACTTATTTCTATAACTATAAATTCAGTATTCTATGTTCCAGAATTCAGTCTGATTTTGTACTCTGAATAATAAACAACAAAACTAATTTTACTTTGCATTCCTAAGAACCACGAGTTTAATGCTTTAGAATTATTAATAAAATTTAAAATCATAATTTGTGTGCACGGTTGCCAAAAAAATGTACCAAAAATAAAATTTAAAAAAATATAAGAAGTGCAACTTTGGTGGCTATTTAACCGCATGGACTGAATGTTTTTGATTGCAGAATACCAATTAAAATATATCAGGTAGAACTGTATTCAGAATGTCTTGATGATGGCGACATGGCGATTTCAAATCTGCTCTAAACCATAGCATATCACATACTGATGAAATATAACCGAATTGGTTATTGATAAATTATTTCATACATTCGTCGTGAGCTTTGATGATGGAAATCAGAATATAAACATTCACTATTTTCAGAGTTCATCGTATCTTCGTTAGTTCTTGATGTTGATGAACATTGAGAAGAAGTGGTTGATTGTTGGTCAATAATTCTAATAATTCTATTCCGCGACAAAGCTCTGCTAATGTTTTCGCATAATTAATAAGAGAAATCAGTAAATATGTACGAATTTTACTATATTATTGATTGACGAACTTGTTTATTGTAATGTGCGCAATTGAGATACATATGTACGAAGTATTGGCAAATCTGCATTATTTTGGAGTCACTGCCCGCAGTCCTTCTCTGCTCTATTTCTTTTCGATCCGTTTAAAATTTTTATTTACATTTAATGATGCAAGTTAACACGTGTTCTTTTTGACGTTTCTCATTCATTCATAGAAACTCATTGTATGCTTTGTATGCGCGGCTTTATTCGCGTTGATTAAACCCATTGACATGGGTTTACACATGCAAATTAAAGATGTTATTTTATTTAAAAAATGAATTTAATAATGATTCTTTTGAATTAAATAATTCATTACCAAACAAATCCTAAAAACAATTCATGAATTATATTTGCAATCATTGAAAACTGACTTCAAATGAAATTTACAAAGCGTATGATGCGAGAAAAGCATTATACGCATAAGCATGAACAACTTCGAGCGTTCCATAAAATGTTTCCTTATAGAGTATGTGTGTGTATACTAAGAGTATATGTGAAAAAGAGATAGTCTAATGTCGCAGTATATTTTTGTATATATTTTTTGCTCATTTCGTGTTGCGACCTTGAAAACAACTATAGAAGTTTCACTTCAAAAAATATACCAATATTTGTATTTAACAGATTTAAAGAAAAAAAATTTAGAAATAGTTCTTGTAAACATTTTGGGGTCCCTTTTACGCCCACCCAAATTGATTATATTATTGAGGTTCAGAATGTCAATAAAAGAGAGTTTTTCTTAACTAGATGACATCTACAATATGAAAAGATCCATGAAAAGTATTATTTAAGTAATCCTACATTTCTAAAATACTAATATTTAACAATAATTTACTAAAACATTAATTTTCTCAGCTGTCAGCTGTCCATGAACGTTAAAAAAGTATGATATACAGGCAAGTTCCCATTTTCGATCGAAAACAATTCGATATCGGAATTGGAATTCGATCGAACTCAATTTCGATCGAATACAAAGTGAATTCGAATCCACTTCGAAAAGTCAAACTGACAATAAAATATTGACGATTAAATAAATTAATTTAAATTTTATAGAATGGTTGTGGGCAATGAATGAACAAATTAAAAACATGAATTTCTCAGAAACGAGATAAAGGCAAGACATTTTAAAGGTTTTACATAACCAATGACCATGTTAGATCGTTAACTAATAAGTTGGATTAATCGAATTTGCTAAATTTTTCCAATATTCGGAATTCAAATTTCATGAATTTCATACAATTTTGAATCGTTCAACAATTTATTTTTGAAAATTTATCAATTAATTGTTCGTTTGACACATTTTACTCAATTGTTCTCATTCTTTTGGGAAATGAGAGAATATTTCCAGAACTCCGTATTTTATCAAACCTCATGACGAGTTGAACCATAACAAACACTTGCATATATCATGTCCACGTCTCACAAACAAGAAGATCTAAAGCCGTGGACAATATTCTAATGCTGAAATGAAGCGTAATTTACTCTTAGAGGTTTACATTTCATTAAATTTGAATCCAAATTTATATTGAAATCAAATTCACGACTCATTTTGTCACAGGTTTGAATTCGATAGAAAATCCTCGGAATCGGAATTGGGAACAAGCCCATTTCGCCTCAATTCGATTCGAACATACAGAATCGGATTTGAAAACGACAAATCGAAAGTTGGAACATGGCAATTCGATTTCGTTTTGAATTTCGATCGAAATCGAAAACAGGAACATGCCTGATAAATCTATATTTAAATGAAAAGTTTGTTCTAAATAAATGTCAATGAACCATTTAAACTAACTGCATACTAAATTATCATTTAAATAACATACTGTTGGCTATGGATGGAAGGAACGTTTGTTGATTTTCTCAGCTGTCCGGTTACATTTTTGACCTTAAAAGTTGGATATGTGGTCATGAACGTTAAAAAAGTATGATATAAATCTATATTTAGATAACTTACGAAATACGCTAAAGCTCAACAACATATAGATAGAACGTGGATTTCAATAATTGATGCAATCTAACAATGGTTACATTACCTATGGAAACCAGACGCAATAGTGACAGACAATGAATTAAATTTGAATTAAATTGAATTTTCAATGACAACAATAGAACAATCGGCCAACATGTTAATTAATATTTAATTATATATCGTGAAGTATGCTTTGAAAGGCTCTGGATTTCCGGGATTCTTTACATTTTTCGGAACTATGTTGATATGTCAAATTGGAAGGATATCAATTATCGAAGATTTCAAGTTATTTAATTATCGAATTACGAATACGGAACAAAATTTTTTTCAGTTTTGAAACTCTTATTTCTTCAGTGGGTTTGAGGGTACATTATTTAGTCGAAATCTTTCAAAAATTATTAAGATTTGATATTTCAAAAACGTTAAAGGTTGAATACAAATTAAATGAACAATTTGTATGATTTTCAAAAAATATTACAATTTGTGTTGGGATTTGAACCTACATTCCGAAGCTTTAAAGAAAAGCTATTGGGCAATTGGAGTAAATTTGCATAAAAGCAATAGTAAAAAAGTAGTGAGAATAGAACCCAACAAAAAATCAAAAAGTGACCAAACTGGGATACTTTCGAAATTTTTGGGAGTATCAGTTCGCCATTTGTCGTCTATGTGCCAGTGGCGACTACTTAACAAAAATCGGTCTCATCGCTTTTACCCCGTGTTGGTACTTTAGAAATTTGTGCTAAGTTTGAAATTTTGGGGGCGTGGTAGAGGGCAGGTTCATCATGTTACGCGGTTTGCCATTTTCCGTATATTTGTCAATCAAGCCTACGTAGAAAATTAAACAAAAATCGGTCTCATCGCTTTCACCCCGGTTATTTGCTTTTGAAATTTTTACTTATTTTGGAAATTTTGGGGGCGTGTCAGAGAAAAGGTCCATAATTTTATGCAGTGCACCATTTTCCGTCCATTTGTCAGTCAAGCGATGTGACCGATTTTTGCTTAATTTTCTACATATTAAACAAAAATCGGTCACATCGCATTCACCCAGTGTGGTTTTAAATTGGTACTTTTGAGATTTGTACTAATGCATGTATTTTTGAAATTTTGGATTCGTTGCAGAGGACAGGTTCATCGCATTCTGCGGTCCACTTCTGTTTATCCGCTACTGAAACCCATTTACAAAAATTTACAAATTGATGGAAAAAATCAAAATTTTCTGATAAGCAAAAATTAAATTAATTATTTATCGAATTTTACATTTATCGAAATAAATAATGCACAAAACCAAAAAATCCGAAATGTTTTAAGTACTAAACTCGTAGCACACTCCTAAACCTGGCGTAGGGCCATCAACAAAAAATACAACATCACAAAAACTGGTTCGGGCGAACGCTTGAGTGCTTGTATTTTTCCGAACGCTTGAAATAAAATCTATCACCAAACATTTCGAATTTGCAAGAAAAATCGCATGCTACAAATTGTTCATTTACTTTGTACTAAAATGTTCGCATTTGAACAATATTGAGAACAAATAAATTAAATTTGTGGACGTGTCAGCAGGAAAGCCCATCATTTTTTGTGGCCAGCCATTTACCAATAAAAACCTCATAGCAAATTTAAAAGAATTCGGTTGAAAACCCGTGCTTGCCTTTGAATTTTTCAAATTCACATACCAAATTAAAAAAAAATCTTTCGACGGGTTTCAAACCATGTTAGTTTTTAATTTCTGATCCTCATATTTCCATTCACATATGGCAAACAGCCAAAATGGTATTTGTTGCTCGATTTTCTTGTACTTTATATCGTTCGAATGGTGGTAACGTATGATATGTTTTCATAGTATATGTCGATGACCTTTGACCCCGTCTTCAGGGGAACTCGTATTTTTTCCAGGCGATGGGGGTAAATTATTTCATAAATCGTAAGATCTAGAAAAATTATTAAGATTTGATATGTTTCCCCCACAAATAAAAAAGTTACAACGCTTAAAAGTTTTAGTACAAATCTTATTATGCAATTTGAGTTTTTTAGCTCAGGGACACAGGTTGAAATCCCCATCAAACTAAAATTGTATTTTTTTTAATTTCAAATATTTTCCAGTATTTTGGTTTCGCAAACGTAGCATGAACCATGATGTCAAAAATAAATCGAGTTCTAAAGTTTGCATTTAATTTCGAAGAAATGAGGAAAATCGAGCAACAAATACCATTTTGTCTGTTTTTAGGGCGTGTCAGGGGCGAAATTTTTTTTATCCTGAAATTGTCTCGGCATAACCTATCAAATGAGGGGCGGACAAATATATACTTTTTTGGAGACAGGCCCACCCTAATAGTATGCATGATATTTCATATTTCCGGGTTGGACCGGAGAGCCAAGTTTGTGTAGTAAATGTGCATATGTTGCATTGAAGGACGGTTGCATTCTCAATCAATATACTTTCATACTGCTGATTACATATTAAGTTTGTTTAATTTCTAGTCATACAATTTCTATAAAACTTATACTTTCATTTGCAATTTTGTGGATTCAAAATTTTTAAAATTAGGAATGCATTTGTGAAGAAGTCACAAAATTTTTGTATCCAAACATTTCAAAAATAGCAGCAGATCCGAGTTTGTGCGGAGTGGCGTAGTAAATTTTAAAAATTGTAGCAAAATTGCTACGATCGCAGCAAGCCTGAGTAAATGTGTTTAAAAAATATAAGTACAACTGCAATAATAATGAATTTCTTTCAAATTTTGCATTCAATAATTCATTAATTTATATGCGAAAGGCTCGACCATGATAGGCCGCTGCACGGGGAAAAAATTAGAGAATTTGACGAATGTATTCTCAAACGAATGTATTTCTCCTTACTTTCATGCTAAAGCGATTGTTTTGTTTTTATTTTACAAACAGTGTTGTCATTGAATCAAAATTTCATTGAATTTCTATGCAAAATCTTAAAAAACACAGCTTCAACAATTTGACAACACTGAAAAACTTTCGAAAAACACTGAGAGAGCGGTTGAAACCGGTCACTCCAAAGTTTTCCCGAAGTCAACGAATTGATCGAAACTGATCAAAAATTTTATTCTACAACTCATGGTTCCATATGTTCTTGTGTATTCGCTCGTTTCCGAAGTTTTTCAAAAGTGTACATCGCCATGCAAACGAATCGGGCCTGAAATCGAAAGAATTCCATAAAATTGGCAGTTGAATTCAAAATTCCACCAAACATATATCAGACCTACTACGATCGTAGTAGACCCGAATCCTGGTGAAGGGGCTATCAAAAAATTAAACACAAAGCAATACAATAACTGCTTCGTTTGAAGAGTCTGAAGATGCTCGATTGTTAAGGGGGATCTATATTAAGAGCTGAGTCGCAGGCGGCTAGAGCCTAATGTCAAAATTCAACGACATGCACTCACCGCTCAGAGAGAAAGAGAATGGCAAACGATAATTGTTTCTCTCAGCACAACAAACACACAGCCAATCAGCGAAGCGAACGGTGAAAAATATTTCAAAAATCCTTCGTTGTCATAGCAACCATGATTTTAATATCATTTTGCATTCTCAAAGACAGAGACAGAGCGGTTGAAATCGGTGCCCTCTCGTTCTAGCAAAAATCAACGAAGAGTCTCAATTTTCGAGAGAGACCGTCGTTAAACTCGTGAAAGTTCGTCGATTTCAATATAGGTTGTCCCATATGTTCCTGTGTATTCGATAGCTAGCTGCCAACTACCCATCGGTTAATATAGTTCCCCCTTTAGTATTTAGTCCGACTGCCTTCCCCTATTCAGTAGACATTCTCACGAACCAAATGGGAATTATAACAGAATTCACGACAACCAACGTGCACTGTCAGCAAGCATGCTTTGAATATTTTGTTCAGCTTTTGCTACAAATTTGGAAAACTCTGTAATTTTCTAATTTCTCGCAAAACTTTTCCAATATATTTTTACACATAAACCTTAAGGAAACTATAACGAATCTTTTTTGAGAAGAAACCACGAAAATCCCTTTAGCCGTTCTCGAGTTTTAGCGTCCCTAACATAAATGGGAACTCATTTTTATATATATAGATAGTCCAAACCCTGTCTCTGAGTATAAGGAAACATTTTATGAGACGCTCGAAATTGTTTGTAAATTTCAAATAAAGCCAATTTTCAATGATGAATGAATGAGAAACTTCAAAAGGGACATGTATAATATGTATAATAAAATTATATGTTTAATAAAATTATATGCAGTTAATTACCACCGAAGTTTCACTTCTTTCGCGTGTACTCTGTTGCACGCATATTTTTTTTTGAAGTGAAACTTCTATGCCCGCGTTGTTTTCAAGGTCGCAACACGAAATGATTCATATTCAAAAATATACTACGACATTAGACTATCTCTTTCTCACACATACTATGAGTATACACACACAAACTCTGAGTCAGGGTTGCTGCGCCAGAACTTTTGAGCGAAGTGCAAAAGTGGAAAAAGTGAAGTGTTCTGGAGTGTGGTGAAGTGATTTCATGATTTTTAGTTCAAGTCCCCAAAAACTAGTCATTTGGTGAAGCATTATACGCTTTGTATTTTTCAAATGAAGCTTTCAAGGAAATTATTCATTAAGTGTTTTTAGGATTTGTTTGGTAATGAATTATTTAATTCAAAAGAAGCATTAGATTTCTTAAATTAACATAACATAACCTACTGGGCCTGAAGAGGCCCATGCGAATAAATCGAGAGTTTGTACCTTTTATTGCTTGCTATTGCGTAGATATGTGTGCTATTAATATCCTACGATATCTTATATATGATCTCTTATATATTGTATATATTTTTGGCATATATTTGTGCATAGTTAGTCCTCCCGAAAAAGATAATATGAAAAGATGATAGTAAAAAATATTTTTTTTTAGTTTTATTTATTAATCTAAATATGCATAAGTATGTATAAGAAAATGAAATAAAACTATAAATTCGGACTACACTATAAATTCGGAGAACAGTCATTTCATATAGCATGTGTTCTAAGTGTGCTATGTCCTGTCCTATGATCCTGCAGTTAATGTAATCAGACACAGCAGCGTAAAAAAACGAACAAAGAATCTCAAAGACGTTAACGATGATTTCATGAAACCGAATTAAGCGATTTCGTCACAGTTATCTCAAGATTTTTTAAATCAACCTCCAACTGTTTGGGATGAGTTCGACGACTACAAAGAATCTGGAAAAATTGTCCAGAAGTTGAGAGTGGTGAACGATACGGCAGAAAGAGGAGTGAAGATGGTCCAAGACTCCAGAGGTACAAGAACGAGAGTCTCTGCCGGAATGAAGAGGAGTTTCAAAATTTATTATTAGTCATCGCCAAGTACAAGAAGCAATTTCCACATACGAGAAGAACCAAATGGTCTAACTTTTATATAACTTTTTGGTATATCTTTCATAGCATCAATAGCAGTATTTAATACATGAAATCCCATTTTGATGAGTTTTTTGTATGGGGACACCCAGAAGGGGGGCAGATAGAGGGTAGGTATGTATGGGTGAAATGTAGGGGGTTGGAAAATATTTGGACCTGGTTATACATTTGACTCCTCTACGAGTTATGCCGGGGTTTTTTTTTTTTAGATTTTTATTAATTTTTGAGTTTTTGTATGGAGACCCTCAGAAGGGGAGCAGATAGGGGGTAGATATGTATGGGTGAAATGTTGGGGGTAATAAAATAATAGGACCTCGTAATACAATTGAGCTCCGTAGTACTAACTCCTGGATAGTTAGAGTGAGTTTTTGTAATGTATGAAAAATTAGAATTTTGTATGGGGACACCCAGATAGAGGGTCAGTATGTATGGGTGAAATGTTGGGAGTTGAAAAATAATAAGACCTGGTAATACATTTGACCCCTCTACGCGTCTTCCCGGAGAAGCTATGAACGATTTATGTGAAAAGTTTCCAAAATTGGACCACTTTGGGGCCGATGCCCTACGTTTTACCCCCATCGGATCGGGAACAAAATTTGGCTCAATCATATTTTTACCGAACCTAACCAAATTTGAAAGTGCAAGCTATCAATATCTAAATAACGCGCACTAAAATCAGGCTAAAGACACATATATGTGGACTGGGCCTACTCAGGCCCAGTAGGTAACTTTCGATGTTGACACAGTAAAAAAAAAATGTTCTTCTACCAACTAAACCCGATTGACTCGATTTTTTTTTCTGTACTCAGGAAGCATAGCGGAAAGAAGTCATGGAATATCAGATCGATTAATAAAGAAATAAAAAAAATATTCATGTTAAAACTCAAAATGGGCCTCATCAGGTCCAGTTGCCCATCCTAGGGTTAAATAAAGTAAAAGAATCATCTTTAATTTACATGTGTTTCTATGAGTTTCTATGAATGAAAAGGAACACGTGTTCACTTGCATCATTAAATGTAAATAAAAATTTTAAATGGATCGAAAAGAAATGGAGCGGAAAGGGACTGCGGGAGTGACTCAAAAATAACGCAGATTTTCCAATACTTCGTAAAATTCATATTTACTGATTTCTCTTATTAATTATGTTAAAACATCAGCAGAGCGTTGTCGCGATTGCAGAATGCGGCAAAGGGTTTTGCGGAATAGAGTTATTGACCAACAATCAACCAGTTCTTCTCAATATATTCAAATATATTATTTAAATCAACTGTATACACACGCTTACAACCGCATTATTTGGTTGTAAGCGTGGGAAAGGGTTAAATAAAATTATGTGAGGTTAAAAAGCCAACGTAGCTTCACTTCTTTCGCGTCTACTCTGTTGCACGCATATTTTTTTTAATGTTGTGTGTTTGGGAATATTATTGAATAAAAATACAATTTGGTAAAAATTCAATAAGGACCGTTTTGTTCACTCCCAGTTAAATTCCTTAAATGTCCAATAGATTTGAATTGCATTTAAAAATAACAGCCTAATTAAAATTTACATTTAAAAATTGGTTTTGTTCACCGCAAATTAAATTTATTCCTGAAACATTTAAATTTAAAGCCCAGTTAAGAATTTCCCTGGAATATTTGCTCTAATTGTCAAAATATATAAAAATTATTTCAAAATTAAAAAAAAAAAATGTCAAAGTATATTTAAATTATTTTCAGTTTTGAATGAAAATAGCTGTTATTTTCACATTTGTTTCAGAGAAATAAAAATTCTACCTATTCGCTTTACATATTTCTCTGAGATATTTGTCAAAATATATTTAAAAAATATTTATATTTTGAATAAATTATGTCAATAATTAGAATTTGTTTTCAATTTTGAATGACATAAGCTTCAGAGAGACAGAAACCTACCCCTACAATTTACAGAGAGAATTCGTATGATATGATTGCTCTCCGAGAGTTTTTAGATAACAAAATGCACTATTTGAATTGCTGAAATTCACGATTTTGACCACGAAATGTGCCCTGTGCAGATAATACTCCACATCATCAACTTTTGAGTTATGTTTCTTGTCGCAAACATCCATTCTCGTTCATTCACAATTTTTGTATTTCCCTATTTCAGAATCATTTCGAATGTAATTTTCAAATGTCACTATGTCAGTTTAACTGGAAGTGAACAAAACTTTCAATTTAAACTGAAATTCTCCATTTAACTGCCCTTAACTGACCAATTTTGGCCAATTAGTTATTATCGCAATTAAAGCAATTTGTCAGTTAACTAACTGGAGAATCTCCATTTAAAAACCTTAAATGAAAGTGAACAAAACGGATTTTTCAAATTTCCCATTTAAATTGCGAAGTTAAACTAGTAGTGAACAAAACGGCCCTAAGGGTAAATTATAAAAAGTGAAATTTTTCGACTTAAGTGTTTTTATTGAAATTGAAAATTCATATTCCCTAAGATATAAGTTATTTATTTGCAACTAAAAAATGTTTAAAAAAAAATTATTGTTCATATGTCGACATAAGCTCATCTGTTGAAATTATGTTGGAAGCTTTCCAAAAACTTATGTCGACTTAAGCTTTTATTTTAAATAATTTTTAACCAAAGTAAATTAAGCTGTTAGAGAAATGGCTATATTCCTTACACCAAAAACATTTGTAATTTGGTTTACGACCTCCTTTCAGCTTCGTCCAACAGTTTTCCATATACATACTCAGGTAATTTTTAGCTAGTCCCAAGGTAGTTACTAAGCTGCCATAGTCGTCCGGCACACAAACATTGCAATGATGTGACTGACCTAGAATAGTTCTTCTATGCTGTGCTTTAGATTGTAATAATTTTAACACGTAGTGTCAACTAACACTTATCCATGTCCATGTCAATGATTATAGATGTAAGTCAGCATGTAACAATCAAATTGTTTATTTATTTAGCAGGTTTTCAACCGTTCAGCTACTTAAGGATTCCTGTTTATTTTAATTAATTTTTGAATATAGGAGAGTAGAAATTTCAAATTTTATAATTTATTGTTGGTTAGGACAAACTTGTTTTGTTACAACCCCTCTTCTATACATACAGCTTAATTTGTTAAGTTGCATTTATCCTATTCATAATGTCATTTTGGCACGGAATTTTAAACAACAAAACAAAAACATTATATGCTATGTAGAGCGCGCTAGCAAGCAGTGGCGGAGCTCTGGCAAAACCAAAATTGTGGTCTGGCAAATCGGCAACTAAAAACGCAGAAAATGCTGTACCGCAGTAAAATCGTCGATGAATTCTTGGCGTAGAAAAACTAAAGCACTGTAAAATTTTTGGCAGTAAATATTATTTTATTTAATATTTAATCTGCGATCTCTCACCTATGTGATTTAATAACAAATGTTTTTCAACTATGTTAAACTAAAACGAATGAAGTGTTTCACTTATAAGATCCTAAATGCAAGTAAACTATCATCTATGTGATCTAAAATGCAAGTGATCGTTTGAAAACTTTGGATGGGTTGGCGACCCTTTCACACAACAAAGTTTGGCAACATGTAGAAAAACATGAATCTAAACCTGACTGCGGTTATTCAATGTTTGGCGTAAACAGGCTATGTAAAACGACAATAATTACAGCTTTTATAAAACAAAAATACATATACATTTTGTTTGGGTGGTAAATCCCACAACATTTTTAACAAAAAAATACAGATTATTGACTTTACAGGGCTTTGACCGAGGTGCTCTCAATCATTGGTGTTGAGCGTTTGTACGTACTTACTATGCACTAGAGCCACTGCCCACACTACAACATTTTTAGCAAATTATAAAATAAAAGGGGCTATGTATGCGTTTCTTTTGTACCGGATATATGATTGCTATAGCCTCGTCAAACCTGCATCGTCGAGAAAAACCGAACTTTGAATCACTGCTTTGCCGAATACAATTTAGAAACTGCAAATTCTTCACCATCGTACATTTAGGAGGTTTAATTAGGATCCGTTAATACATTTATTTCAGAAGTACCCAAACACTTCTACAAATTAATGGATAGTTATACAACTATTTAGATTTTTTGTATCTTAAATATGTTGTTTCATATCTCCGAAACTTTTTATGTTTTATGTGACGTCTTTTCAATTTATATGTATAATATTCTAAAATTATGCTATCTTTTTTTAGACTTTCCGGATATTCCACAAATTGAAAGGTAAGTTTATTATTGTTAAAACTGTTACGAGCTAATTATTAAAATTTTATGTAAAATGAAGGAATAGTAACAAAATATTAAATATTTTACTCATAAAAAATTTCCATAATCGTACTGTGGGTATTTTTCATTGGTGTACATTTTTCAAAAGCACAATACCAAGGAATTCGATAAAATCAGTTAACATTTCCTATTTCCACCGAAACTGTGGGTATTTTTCATTGGTGTACATTTTACAAACGCACAATACCAAGGAATTCGATAAGATCAGTTAACACTAGAAAGACGTCATGCATTGCATCCTGCCTCCTTCCTACTTTGGGTGTAGGGTATATAATCTTCGGCCAGACCGAAGATAACGCTTTTACTAATTTTTATAGCCTAATGGAATGTCAAAAGGTAGAGGTCGTAGGTAGGAGAGGTCGTAAGTATAGAAAAGTATACACTCATGGTCAAAAAAAATAAGTACACCACTATAAAAGTTCTTTAATCGTAATAATTTCGGAATCTAGTAGTTTTATATTTTTAATTTATTCATATCAATTAATCAAATTAATCATAATGTTTCACAACTTTTACACCATTTGAATATAGCAAGGTCTTTAATTTGAGGAATTTATTTACAAAAGTGTCTGATTTGCTGGCCATAAAAATAAGTATACTTGCTATTTTTCAAAGTTTAAAGCTGACTGATTACTTTTTACATCAGAAATAATTATGGTTTTATTAAAAGTACTATTTTTTAGAGAAAGTAATGAATCTTTAATGTCATATAAAGGATTAACACATCAGTATATCCAATTAGTTACATCTGTGTCTGTTAATAGTGTAGAAGGTCGTCTGACTGAAAAAAGGTTTAAACCACTGGTAGATCGAAAAGGACATCTTATGCAAACAAAAAATTACCCTATTTTGTACGTTCTATGAACATTCTAGTATCCTTCAGAACCAAAACGAAAAAAAATGCATGACACAAAGTGTTTGTGTTCTAAACTTTCCAATTAAAAATAGTCTGATATATTCGGAATTAAAGTATTGGTATTGGTGGATTTATTACTTTCATATTAATAGGCTATTTATATGTAAAAATGGGCGAAACCGGTCAAAGGACACGCCCAACTCCCAAGCAAAAGTAGAGTATATAAGCTTCGGCCCGGCCGAAGATATCACTTTTACTAGTTGTATTTTAACACTAGAAAGACCGACACTTTGTATATACCTAGATTGCCCAAAAGAAGTCAAAATGACTGCCTTGTAAAAGAATAACTAATATGTAAAGAAATTGGTTAAATATTATTTTTTTATATATTTCATATAATTAACACTTCATTCAACATTTATTTCAAAAATTTTGAGAGAAAAATAAATACAAAAATCACCTTATTAGAACATGTATCACTACCTAAAGATTCGAATAACAAGTAATAGTTTCGCTTATTGAGCAACTGCAACTCATCAAGTATCGCCAATTTATCACATATTTACGAGTTATTATGTGCCGGCAATCGATAAAAAGTAATGAAAACTATTGTTTCAATATCAAGACGAACTGATCATATAAGAAATGTACTAAATTTAATAATAAGAGTCATTTTATTATTTGCAATGTCTCAAGCAGTCAAAATGACTGTTTTGGGAAATCTAGGTATAGCACATATGTATATACCAGAAATGAAGGAGGGGGAAGTTAAATACTAATGTATGTGTGTCTGTTTGTAGAAATCAGTTTTTTGAAGAATTATACGTATACGCTGTTTGTCAATGATATTGAGCAAAATCGGTCCACGGACACGCCCACCTCCCATATAAAGCAAAAGGTTTATATGGGATATCTGGTGAACTATGGTATATATCGAGATGAAATTTTGTGTGTGATCATGTATCACCGATACGAGTTAACAAGACAAAAATGGAAAACATCGCCCATCGGACACGCCCACCTCCCATATAAAGCAAAAGTTCAATATGGGATATATGGTGAACTATGGTATATATCGAGATGAAATTTTGTGTGTGATCATGTATCACCGATACAAGTTTACAAGACAAAAATGGAAAACATCGCCCATCGGACACGCCCACCTCCCATATAAAGCAAAAGTTCAATATGGGATATAAGGTGAACTATGGTATATATCGAGATGAAATTTTGTGTGTGATCATGTATCACCGATACGAGTTTACAAGACAATAATGGAAAACATCGCCCATCGGATACGCCCACCTCCCATATAAAGCAAAAGTTCAATATGGGATATATGGTGAACTATGGTATATATCGAGATGAAATTTTGTGTGTGATCATGTATCACCGATACGAGTTTACAAGACAAAAATGGAAAACATCGCCCATCGGACACGCCCACCTCCCATATAAAGCAAAAGTTCAATATGGGATATATGGTGAACTATGGTATAATCGAGATGAAATTTTGTGTGTGATCATGTATCACCGATACGAGTTTACAAGACAATAATGGAAAATCGACCAACTGACAAGCTACAGCTTAGCTCAAAAGCTACAGCTCAATGTTGGATATATGGCAAACCATATAGACAGTTATTAAATTAAATATTGCTACTAAGAGTTACCATGAATCAAATGGAAAAGATCTCGAGCACCTTCCATACAAAATAGTAGATCTACAAGCCAACCAACTACTTTATGGATGTTATTTCCTGATGAAAGTGTGGGAGTGAATGCAATAAGAAAGAGACCACATCCAACTGAACCTCAATGGACGCCCATAGAAAAATTGATTATATCCTTTCAATATAAACGTAATGAGCAGGTGACGATTGAGAGAATACAAATTCCAATTGTACCTGCTGAAGGGATCACAATCCACAAAAGTCAGGGAACTACATATTTCCAAATGGCTGTTCATCATTGAAGTGGAATCAGTCGCATTATATGTTGCTTATAGTAGCGCAGCAAATACTTCTGGCCTTTATATTATTGGGAATTTCAACCCTCCCAAGTCTTTTGTTGAATTAGATTTTGTCCCCATTGAAATGAACATCTAAAATCGGAAAAGCAACTAAAGGCACATTATGATTTTACGGCATACAAAAAATCATCGATTCAATTATTCTTCCATAAATTGCAGAGCTTTAATGCGCACTTCCAAGATTTTCCAATGGCACAATGCGCAAACAACACAACTACTTCGTTTTGTGGAAACAGAACACTATAATATTCCTAACTTCACTCTAATTCATAGATTAGATAGATCTAAAGAAAATCTCCGCAAAAAAGGGTATAATGGTTTTTGGAAAACGAATATAGCTTCTAATATATATATCTTTTTGAAAGAGACCACAGTTGTAGAAGTGTAATGACGCATTTTCACTAATTATTGATAGAAATTCACAATAGAATTCACAGTTTTTCCTTTAATAAACGTTGTATGCAGGGTGTAGGGTATGTAAACTTCGGCCTGGCCGAAGTTAACAGATTTTGCCTGGGTGGACCAGGCAAACCGGGGGAGCGAATCGACCCCGGTGCGCTAGTTTTTTGTTAACGAGGATTTGAAGCATCAACAGTCTTAGTCTGGGACTTTAACCCAGTCTTGCTTGTAGTAGGCTTGTAGGAGGCTCGCCAATAGCATCTGAGATGTTGCCGCGCTCGTATACGAAGCGCGTGCAATGTAGTACGATGTGTCTGGAGTTTTCCAGTTCTCCCGGGCCAGCTAGGGAAGAATGGATCTTTTTCGCGTTTGAAGAGGTGCAGATACTGCTTGAAACAGCCGTGTCCGCTGATTATCTACGTTAGATAGAAATCCACTTATCGTTGCCGATTCACCCATGTTGTTATATTTGGGATCAGAGCTGCTGTACACCTTCTTTTGTTGGGCCGTTCCCATCGGCGTTGACACTCTTGAAGGCTGCGCCTTCGCTCCTCTTCTCAAGAGATATATCTGGACGATTGGTAGATACGCTGTAGTTCTAACGTCAGCATATTTATTGGCGCCATTCCCTCTATAAGGCCTATGGCATCGCCGGACACTGTTCGGAACGCGCTGGCCACTCGGAGTGCACTATGTCGATAGGTGGCTCTAATTGGAATTCGATCGAATTCAAAAGGCGTGTTCTCAATTTCGATCGAATACAAAGTGAATTCGAATCCACTTCGAAAAGTCAAACTGACAATGAAATATTCCTGAATTCTCAGTGCAACAAGTGTGGACGTGTTTCAACTGTGCTCCGAATTTAAAAAGTATTTAATGTGCTATAAAGCGCTTAAAATCACCAAATTGCGAAATAGACGCTTAATAAACCTAAAACCCTGTGAAAGCTTATGGCTACAGACCCCCCAAAAAACATATTACATATTATTTATAAAATAAAATGTGTAAACAAATAACATATACAAGAAAAAAAAAAAAGTTCGCAAACAATGCCCGTGGGTCACTCTCCACCGAGAGAGAAACACCACTCTCTCGCGAGTGCATCAACAATAAAACAAACAATGCCCATAAAAAACACAAACAATTACCCAGCGAAAACAAGCATCAGTTTAACAATAACAACACACGCGCATCCTGCTCGCGATGCAACTGTAACGCCGCTCTCGTGAAGCGAGCAATGCCCATCGCCAAACATAAATACAACAACAAGCATTATCGCTCCTACGCTATGCGCAGCTGCTACCTTAAGCACAACAACAAATACCACTGTGACGACTCTCGCTTCTGCATGCACAACAACAACTACTACATCTAGTTTCTCTCCCTTCTCCTCGATCATGTCGACGTCAAACACGACACAACCAACTGCGATCGAACATGTTGCGATAAATAAACACACAAATCCACAAATTATAACAAAACGATCGCGAAGCTCTCCTACCAAAGGTGCTGAAGTACCCAACACAAATAAAAAACATAAGACCAAAACACAGCAGGCAAACCAAAAAACAATAACAGAATACTGACTAAGCCAGCCACTCCCGAACACGACTAACACTCAACGCCAACCGCCATCCTCTAACCGGTTCGAACTGCTCTCCGACGCAAATGACGAGCTGGAGAACGACAGTAGAACAAATAACGAAAAAACACAAACTCCAAAGCCACCACCAATATATGTACAAAACGTGCAATATATCAACAACCTATCAAAAGCCCTAAACTCAATTTCAAATTGCTCCTATCAAATGAAAGTGTTAAATAATAATGAAGTTAAAATACAACCAGCAGAATCAATAAACTACACTGAAATAATAAAACTACTAAAAGAAAAACAAACACAATACTACACATACAAACCAAAAGATCAAAGGGGATTTAATGTAATATTGAGAAACATGCACTACCCTACAGACATAAACGACCTTAAAACAGAACTGGCCGAACTAGGGAATGAAGTAACTAATATCCAAAACATACTGCAAACAGGGACAAAAAACCCTGTTTGCAGTATGTTTTGGATATTAGTTATTAGTTACCACTGTCCTTATTCTCAATAAAACTTAAAACAAACAAAAACAATAAAGACATATACACATTGACTAGCCTTTTGCACTGCAAAATATCCTTCGAGCCTCCTCACCAAAAAAGAACCCTGCCCCAATGTACAAACTGCCAAAAATATGGACACCAAAAATTTCTGCGTTAATTTCAGTCTGCGTTAAATGCGCTGGTGCACATAAAACCATAAACTGCCAAATTCCTACGAATAGTAACAATATTAAATGCGCATTATGTGGTGAAAAGCATACAGCTAACTATAAGGGCTGCATGATCTACAAGACACTAAAAATAAATCGCTTCCCAGCACTACGAAAAAAATCAGAACAAACAACTGAAAACGAACAACTAACTACTACAAGCACTATAAACCCCACAGAAAATAGCTCAGTCAAGCCAAACCTAACATATGCTCAAGCATCCGCTACCAATACGTCAACAACTACCATCGACCAACCTCAAAACACTGACCTTTCTGAACTTAAAGAAATGATGAAAACACTTATTACTCAGATGTCTAACATGATGAGCATCATTACAATGCTGGTGACAAAACTAAATGGACAATAATAATCTAAAAATAACACTATGGAATGCTAATGGACTCGGCCAGCATATACTGGAGCTGAAATCTTTTATTTACAACAACCAAATTGACATCATGCTCATATCTGAGACTCACTTTACTGATAAAAGCTTCATAAAAATACCTAACTACAATATCTACTATACTAATCATCCTGACAACAAAGCTCATGATGGAACCGCAATTATAATTAACCAAAATATTAAATGTATAGAACTAGAAAAATACAGAAAAGACTATCTGCAAGCTACAACAGTACAAATATCTGACGGGAGTGGACACATATCATTGTCCGCAACATACTGCCCACCTAAACACAACAATACCACATTGGAATATTCGGACTTTCTGCGTACGCTAGGCAAACGCTTCATTGCTGGAAGAGACTTTAACGCAAAAAACTCAACTTGGGGCTCAAGATTGAAAAATAAAAAGGAATCTATAAACAGGAAAATCTATAATAATAAAACTAACTGGGACTCATTTCGTGAAATACTACAGCTTAATTTAGACTTATGCGTTTCACTAAAAATCGGCAGTGACATTGACAGTGCGGTTGCATACCTAAATGACAACCTCGTCCTCGCTGTTGAAAGATCGACATCGCCAAACAAGACCACCTCTAATACACATCATATATCACAACACATAAAAGATAAAATTAAAACTAAAAGAAGACTAAGAAAGCTATGGCAAACTACCAGACTACCAGAGGACAAAACAAGATTAAACCAGGCTACGAAAGAGCTAAAACAATATTTAAAACAAGATAAGGAAGAAAAACTTGGAAAACATATCCTTGACTGCAACAAGAACCACGAACTACTCGCTATGGAAAGCAACAAAACAAATAAACAATGCAATGCTACACGAATCACCACTAAAAACCGATGACAACAAATAGGCCCGAACTCATGTGGAGAAAGCAATAGTACTCTCCGAATATTTTAAAAACATTCACTAACCAAAAAGGTAATACACATATTGAAATAACGGACGACCCCAGAGTACCTAACGCCACAATAAAAAAAGTGACAATAAACGAAATTAAAAATAAGATAAAATCAGACATTGACATAAAGAAATCACCGGGTTATGACCAAATCTCAGGAAAAATATTAAAATAACTACCAGACAATGCTCTCGCATATATTAGAAATATATATAACGCCGTGATGGTCACGAAGCACTACCCTTCAGTATGGAAAGTAGCAGAAATAATACCAATACCAAAGCCGCTCAAGGACCCTACAAAAGCTAACTCATACAGACCGATAAGCCTCTTACCAATTCTTTCCAAGCTCTTTGAAAAAATATTCTTTGACCGACTTGAACCTATCTTGACGCAAAGAAATCTAATACCCAGTCATCAGTTCGGCTTTAGACGACGACACTCCACTATCCAACAAGTACATCGAGTAATAAATAAGATTAATACTGATATTGATAACAAAAAAATCTGCATAGCAGTATATCTTGACGTTGCAAAAGCCTTCGACAGCGTATGGCACAAAGGACTCTTACACAAACTAAAACAGCAAATACCACTTGACTACTATCTCCTCCTTAAAAGCTACATAAACGGCAGATATTTCTATGTTAAATACAAAAACGAATGCTCTGAAATGCAGGAAATGGAAGCAGGAGTGCCACAAGGCAGTGTACTAGGACCATTATTATATGTGTTATACACTGCAGACATACCAGTGCCAACAAGAAATTACGATATGATAGCGACTTTTGCAGACGATACTGTAATGCTTTCTTCACATAAAAACATCGACAACGCAACAGCAGCACTACACGACATTCTAAACCACACACTAGAATGGTTCAATACCTGGGGTATCCAAATAAATACTGAAAAAACAGTGCAAGTAATTTACACAAACAGAAGACACGAACCAAAACACGAAGTGAAGAGCAGACTCAGACAACTTAATTGGCTCCTAGGACAACAATCGAAGCTATCTCTACAAAATAAAGTTCTAATATACAAAACAATAATAGCGTCAATATGGAAATATGGCATAGAAATATGGGGCACGGCGAGTAAGAACGAACATTCAGACAATGCAACGAGTACAATCCAAAATTCTCCGAACAACTACTAACGCTGAATGGTACATACCTAACGAAGATCTACATAGAGACTTACAAGTTGACACAATAGAAGACACCATAAGAAAACGCAGCACAATTCACATGCAGTGTCTCCATGGACACACAAACAACGAGATAAGATACCTCCCATTGATAGAGATACAACACAAACGGCTGAAGAGACGCACACCAACAGATCTACCAACCCGGAACTTCTAAATAAATTTTAAAACATTACAACATCCACAAAATTTGTAAATAATATGTAATATAAATATTGATTTCAATTACTAAATACTTCCACTCTGTACAAATAATTACTTAATGTCAATAGATAGGTGTAATAAACACAGGAAATAACAAAAAAAAAATAATGAAATATTGACGTTTAAATAAATTAATTAAAATTTTATGGAATGGTTGTAGGCAATGAATGAAAAAAATTAAAAATATGAATTTCTCAGAGACGAGATAAATGCAAGACATTTTAAAGCTTTTACATAACCAATGACCATGTTAGATAGTTAACTAATAAGTTGGGACTATCGAATTTGCTAAACTTTTCCCAATATTCGGAATGTCATACAATTTTGAATCGTTCAACAATTTATATTTGAAAATTAATTGTCATTTTGACAGATTTTACTCAATTGTTGTCATCAATTCTTCTGATTCTTTTGGAAAATGAGAGAACTTTCTCCGTATTTTATCAAACCTCGTGACGAGTTGGACCATAACAAACACTTACATATCATGTCCACGACTTACAAACAAGAAGATCTAAAGCCGTGGACAATATTGTAATGCTGAAATGAAGCGTAATTTACGCTTAGAGGTTTACGTTTCATTAAATTTGAATCCAGATTCATATCGAAATCAAATGCACGACCTATTTTGTCACCGGTTTGAATTCGATAGAAAATCCTCGGAATCGGAATTGGGAACAAGCCCATTTCGCCTCAATTCGATTCGAACATACAGAATCGGATTGAAAACGACAAATCGAAAGTCGGAACATGGCAATTCGATTTCGTATTGAATTTCGATCGAAATCGAAAACAGGAACATGCCTGATAAATCTATATTTAAATGAAAAGTTTGTTCTAAATAAATGTCAATGAACCATTTAAACTAACTGAATACTAAATTATCATTTAAATAACATACTGTTGGCTATGGATGGAAGGAACGTTTGTTGATTTTCTCAGCTGTCCGGTTACATTTTTGACCTTAAAAGTTGGATATGTGGTCATGAACGTTAAAAAAGTATGATATAAATCTATATTTAGATAACTTACGAAATACGCTAAAGCTCAACAACATATAGATAGAACGTGGATTTCAATAATTGATGCAATCTAACAATGGTTACATTACCTATGGAAACCAGACGCAATAGTGACAGACAATGAATTAAACGAAAACAATCAAGGAACTTTTCAATGACAACAATAGAACAATCGGCCAACATGTTAATTAATATTTAATTATATATCGTGAAGTATGCTTTGAAAGGCTCTGGATTTCCGGGATTCTTTACATTTTTCGGAACTATGTTGATATGTCAAATTGGAAGGATATCAATTATCGAAGATTTCAAGTTATTTAATTATCGAATTACGAATACGGAACAAAATTTTTTTCAGTTTTGAAACTCTTATTTCTTCAGTGGGTTTGAGGGTACATTATTTAGTCGAAATCTTTCAAAAATTATTAAGATTTGATATTTCAAAAACGTTAAAGGTTGAATACAAATTAAATGAACAATTTGTATGATTTTCAAAAAATATTACAATTTGTGTTGGGATTTGAACCTACATTCCGAAGCTTTAAAGAAAAGTTATTGGGCAATTGCGGTAAAGAAAGAATTCCATAAAATTGGCAGTTGAATTCAAAATTCCACCAAACATATATCAGACCTACTACGATCGTAGTAGACCCGAACCCTGGTGAAGAGGCTATCAAAAAATTAAACACCAAGCAATACAATAACTGCTTCGTTTGAAGAGTCTGAAGATGCTCAACTGCCTTACCCCTATTCAGTAGACATTCTCACGAACCAAATGGGAATTATAACAGAATTCACGACAACCAACGTGCACTGACAGCAAGCATGCTTTGATCATTTTGTTCAGCTTTTGCTACAAATTTGGAAAACTTTGTAATTTTCATGAAAATCGGTTTAGCCGTTCTCGAGTTTTAGCATCCCTAACATAAATGGGAACTCATTTATTTGATTTCAATATAAATTTGGATTCAAATTTAATGAAATATAAACCTCTAAGAGTAAATTACGCTTCATTTCAGCATTAGAATATTGTCCACGGCTTTAGATCTTCTTGTTTGTGAGCCGTGGACATGATATGCAAGTGTTTGTTATGGTTCAACTCGTCATAAGGTTTGATAAAATACGGAGTTCTGGAAATATTCTCTCATTTCCCAAAAGAATGAGAACAATTGAGTAAAATGTGTCAAAATAACAATTAATTGATAAATTTTCAAAAATAAATTGTTGAACGATCGAAAATGGGAACATGCCTGTATATCATACTTTTTTAACGTTCATGGACAGCTGACAGCTGAGAAAATTAATGTTTTAGTAAATTATTGTTAAATATTAGTGTTTTAGAAATGTAGGATTACTTAAATAATACTTTTCATGGATCTTTTTATATTTTAGATGTCATCTAGTTAAGAAAAACTCTCTATTATTGACATTCTGGACCTCAATAATATAATCAATTTGGGTGGGCGTAAAAGGGACCCCAAAATGTTTACAAGAACTATTTCTAAATTTTTTTTCTATAAATCTGTTAAATACAAATATTGGTATATTTTTTGAAGTGAAACTTCTATAGTTTGTAACAGGCGACTTTTCAGCTCAACTGAGCCAATGTTCGCATGGTTCCCAAAAACCTATTTCTTTTCTCGTTGTTGTTATTTTGTTTTGGTTTTCTCCTCCTTTTCAACTTCGGTGATCAGATCCATCATCCACATCTGACAGCTGATCCTCGAGTTCTTAGGTTCCAAAGCTTACGTTCCACAATTGGGAAATTACCAAAGTGGAACTGCAGTACCAACCTGCAGATTGGACCACCTTAGCAGGGACCTGAACCTTCGGCTTGAGCGATCTTCGACTCAAGTTACCACCAATACAACCGCATGGGTGAGAGAATTAAAAAACATTAAAGAACAGAACAAAAAAATTCTAACAAACGGATTCCTATGCACTTGAGAAGAAGGGGAACTGGTAGGGCTTTATATATATATATATCCCCCCTCTATCAGTGCATGAACTATAAAAATAATTTTGTAGGTTTCCTCCGAGCTCGCGTGCAATCGGCGGCAACAAACCGAACCCGCCTTTCCGCTGATCTTTCTAGCCGGCGGCCAGCATGCACGCCGTTGCCAATGATTGAGAACCGCCAAGAGCTGAGTGAGCCTTGGTGGAAGCGAGTCCTGAAAGAGATGGAGGAGGTTATCCAATACAGATATTGGTGCCCGAAACATGGGCCCGATAGGTGTATCATTACAGAATTTTGGCGCCCGAGTGGGTTGATTATCGCATCACGGATGGCTGACGATACAGGTTCGTCATGTGAAGGCGAGTCACTTGGGTTCCCAAAGAACAATAATATCGTTGGATGACCATTGCTATGTATGGACAGTGATTCATGTCGCATTTGGATATCATCAGTGATTGTTAATTGTTGTTTTTTTTTCTCTTATTCACCGCAGATCTGGAGAGTTGACCGATGTTCTACGTGGTGCTGAGACTTCAGTCAGCATTTACGACCGCGATTCTCTTCCAGACTGTTTTAGTGAACTTCCTTGTTTTTGTTTGTCGTGTCATAAATTCATTTCCCTTTTCATCTATTGTTTTTCTTCCCTTATATCATCCTTTCTTCCGCGAAAATGATTCCACCTCAGCTAGTAATCCGTGCTTGAGATTACATGATCTTGAAGATGCCTTCTAGATGCATGTCTCGTATGAGATTGCTAGATTGGCGAGTGGATTTATATTTGTTCGGTCTCGTTGGACTTCGAGGTTTTGGGTGTTCCAAAATCTATCGACCACGGAATCCGCAAAATACGCGTATCTTTTTTTTTCTTTCATTGCTGGAACCACGGATTCTGGGTAACTCCCAATACACGTCCGCGTGAGAGAAATCAATTCTCGCTATCCTATAATCCTTATTGATTCCTTAACTTTTGTTGTCCTGTTCCATCCTAAATTGCCTTATTAAATTATCGAAATTAGTCCTCGCGACTAAAGACGGATGGGATTAGAATTCAAAATCGTATATCTATTTTTGAAGCTTTTGTTTTTACTTGTTGTCGAACAAGATTTTTCTTATTATTCATTTAATTTTTGTTTATAATCATTAATATTAATTTATAGTTATTATTTAATAAATAATTTCATTCCTCTAATTTATTTATTTATTTTATTTCGTGTCTTCTGACATACATTTTTGTTATTCCGGAATTTTTTTTTTTTCCTTCTTTGGCGTGTAATATCTTTTACGATGTCCGTCCGACATAGTGATCCCCGAATGACCTCTATGGAGGGATCGTGTGGAATATGCAAGAAGCCCTTCGAGTTGAAGGAGATAATATCCACTGAATGTGCTCACACGTTCCATAAGGCCTGTCTGACACAGTGGCTTCAGGATGACTCCTCCTGCCCACAATGTCGACAGAAGATCTCCATCCCAATCTCCACCTTAAAGAAGTCCAAACCCGATAAACCGACTTCAGCCAGTTCGCAGAAGAGGACTACGGGCACGGTGCCAAAACAGCCGCGAACTAGAGCGGAAACCCTTAGAGTACAGAAGGAGTCACACAACCCTCTGGACTGGACAATGCCAACTGCACCCGGAAGGTCCTTAAACCCCAGTTCTCCGGGATTACCGGACACAAATTTAGATAGGTTGCGTGCCATGAGTATCCCAGACGTTCGGTTGAGCGAAACAGCAGCTTCCTTTCAACCAGTGTCTGCCCTGTCGCAGATGATTGAGACCAAGCTGCAGGTGGGATTGGAAAATATAGCGCGTACTTTGAATGATCGCCTCGATCAGGTGAACGTGCCTGAAGTTCCTCCCGAACCGGAATGGCCGTCGTCGATGCCATATGCAACGTCCCGACCAACAGCGATGTCTCAAACATCTGAGCGAGGGATTGACATTCCGCCTCCCTTCACCCAACACAACACTTCCCATAACCAACGTCATACACAGAATTCCCAATCGGTGTATGATAGTTCTCAACGAACGATCTTCCATTCCTCGAAAGCTTCGAGCATAATCCAATCGTGGAATTTAAAATTTGACGGCAGCGCAGATGGACCTTCAGTAGAGAAGTTCATCTACCAAGTAGGAGCTCTGACCCATGATTGCTTGAATGGGAATTTCCAGATCGTTTGCGATAATAGCTATATGCTTTTCGCTGGTCAGGCTAAGGAGTGGTATTGGCGTTTCCGGCGGAACGTCGACTGTTTACGCTGGGACGAGTTGTGTGCTGCATTGCGACAACATTTCCACGACCCCCGTAGCGAGACTGACTTGCGAGAGCATATACGAGACCAGAAGCAACGCGAAGGGGAGAGCTTTGACGATTTCTACTACTCGATATTGAAGATTGCGGATTAATTGCATATCCCAATCTCTGATTTCGAGTTGGCCGAGATCATGCAAAGAAACCTCAGACCGGTCATTCGCGAACATCTGTGTTTGATCCCCATTCAAAGCGTCAGTCACCTCCGGAGTCTATGCAAACGCAGGGAAGCGGTAGGTCTCACGAACACGAAGCCGAGGTTCACCAAATATGTGCACGAAGTGGAAGAAGAGACACGTGTCGAAGACGAGGAAGAGGTTTGCGCGCTGTCCATGGAATGTTGGAACTGCCATCAGACTGGACATCGGTACCATGACTGTCTATCAGAGAGAACAGTCTTCTGCTATGGTTGTGGGAAACCGAATGTGTACAAGCCGTCGTGTGAAAAATGCCAAAATCCGGGAAACTTCAGAAGGAGCGAGGGGAAGTCCACCAACCGTCGTTCTTAGATACGGGTGGAAAAAGCACTTCCGATATTTCAAGTACATCTGCCATTAATAATTATAGTTCTAATATTTTAATTCCACCAACAATAGCCAATACGATTCAATCTCCATCCTCAGTTACACCTTCTCGTATTCCGAACCTTCGAATTGTCAAACGTTGTCCCAGGGATAGGAAAGCAGGTGTAGGTCATCCTAAACCATATGGTCAGCGACTACATGAGTACAAAGAGGCACGAAGACGAATTTTCGGTGTTAAAAACCAAATCGATTCACTGTCAACCGACGTAAACCGCGTACTTCCGGTCAAGAGCCAGAAACGTGCAACTAGGCGTATGCGTAACTTTTATTTGAAATATAAGCGAGCTCGGAAGGAATTGAGGGGTACTCTTTCGGCGATCATTCGGGTAGGAAATGATGTTCGTCCCTATGCGGCCGTAACGATCGCAGGCGAGCAGTACTTCGGATTGTTGGACAGTGGGGCAACTACATCTTGCGCGGGGAAACGATTTGCGCAACATTTTCAGACTCTTCCGGAGTTCAAAAAGAATAGGTCGACGGTTAACACCGCTGATGCTAAGAGCCACGAGGTCATTGGATATCTCGAACCCGAAATTACGTACGGGGAACAAACAAAACGAGTACGTATCTACCTAGTCCCTTCTCTTTCGCAGGACTTGTATCTTGGGAAAAATTTCTGGCAGGCCATGGGACTTGAAATTCGACAACCAAACGGTGTCGCCAGCATAGATCTTGTAGTAGATCCCAATCTGCACATATTGTCTCCTGATGATCGGAGGAGGTTGGATGTAGTGATTGAGTTGTTTCCTTCATATTCAAAGGAGGGGCTCGGGAAAACTTCGTTGATGGAGCACACCATTGAATTGAAGGAAGGAACGAAGCCCATAAAACAACGCTATTATAGTCGATTGCCTAAGGCTAGATTCATCTCTGCCTTGGACTTGAAGAAGGCATTCTGGCAGATCGGACTGGACGAGCGTTCTCGTCAGTTTACCGCGTTTACTATACCGAATTGTCCGTTATACCAATACAAGGTTATGCCGTTCGGTCTGTGTAATACACCCCAGACCATGTGTCGACTCATGGACAAGGTCATTCCAGCTCAGTTGCGTAGCAGTGTGTTCGTATATATGGATGATTTGTTGGTATTGTCTTCAGATTTCGAAGGGCACCTTAAACTTCTGGCTGAAGTAGCGTATCACTTAAGGAAAGCGGGTCTAACGTTGAATGTCGAGAAGAGTCGTTTTTGTTTAAAAGAAATAAAATATCTAGGCTATGTCGTAGGACATGGGACCATAAAAATAGACCCAGACAAGGTGGTGGCTATGGTGGACATCTCGACGCCAAGTGAGAAGATTCCTTGGTATGGCGGGATGGTACCGCAGGTTTATTAGCAACTTTGCCGATTTGTCCGCTCCTTTGACAGACCTCTTAAAGAAGGACGTTACCTTCAAATGGACTGACGATGCACAACGAGCCTTTGATGAGCTCAAGACAAAACTAACGACAGCACCGATCCTTGGCACCCCTGATTTTTCGAAACCCTTCATTATACAATGCGACGCATCTTCCGCCGGAATCGGTGGAGTGCTGGCGCAATTGAATGACGAAGAAGTTGAAGTTCCGATTGCGTACGTATCGCAAAAGTTGAATACGACGCAGAAAAAGTACAGCGTCACGGAACAGGAGTGCTTGGCAGCCTTGACGTGCCTGAAAAAGTTCCGACCCTACGTTGAAGGCCAAGAATTCAAAATAATTACCGACCATGCCAGCCTCAAGTGGCTAATGCGTCAGAAAGACCTTTCGGGGAGATTAGCCAGATGGTCCTTGAAGATTCAAGGATTCCATTTTACCATTGAACACCGGAAGGGTTCGGAAAATGTTGTGCCGGACGCACTGTCGCGCGTTGATGACGTAGACGCGATCGAACTCTTCGGACCGGAAGTAGATGTCACCTCACCACATTTTAAAGGGGATGAATATCTGACATTAATTAAAAACGTCCAGGAAAACAAAGATAAATATTGCGACGTAGAAATTCTTGAAAATTTAGTTTACAAACGCGCCGAGAATATGACGAATAATGCCAATCCAGAACCATACATGTGGAAGCTTTGGGTTCCCTCTGAATCACGGAGGAATCGCGAAGACGTACGAGCGTATCCGACGTCGAATGATCATTGATGTACGGAATTATGTGAACTCGTGTGTGGTTTGTAAAGAAACCAAACCTCGGAATTTTGTCCAACGACCTCCCATGGGCGAGCAAGCTATACATAGATCTTATAGGACCTTATCCGCGGTCGAAAAAGGGGAACATCGGAATCCTGATCATCCTAGATCACTTTTCTAAATTTCCCATCCTCTGTCCTATACGGAAATTCGATGCGGCGAAAATTGTAGAATTTCTGGAAGAACAAGTATTCTGCGCTTATGGGGTTCCAGAATCGGTGGTGACCGACAACGGTTCACAGTTCAAGTCAGTAACATTCAATCAACTTCTGACCAAATATGGAGTTACTCACACGTATACCGCTGTCTATTCGCCACAGGCAAATGCGTCGGAGCGAGTAAACAGATCCATAATCGCTGGAATACGAGCATATCTCGGTACAGACCAACGTCTTTGGGATACTAATTTGCAACATCGCGATGGCCTTGCGAAGTTCAATTCACCAAGCCACTGGCCGATCGCCATACTTTGTGTTGGTTGGTCAACACATGGCCACACATGGTACTTCCTATAAACTTTTCCGTAGATTAAGGGCAATCGAGGAAGGCGAGGCGTTGGAACCTGAAGGGAAGTTGGCGTTGGTCAGAGACAACGTTAGATCGTGCATCAAGAAGGCGTACGATACCAACCAGAAAACCTACAACCTTCGTAGTCGTCCCAGTGCTTTCCAAGAGGGTCAAATTATTTTCCGTAGAAGCTTTGCACAAAGCTCAAAGCCCAAAGTCTTCAATGCGAAACTGGCTAAACAGTCGATTAGGGTAAAGGTGCTTAAAAGGGTAGGAAATTGCTATTACCAGGTTCAAGATATTACGGGCAAAAGCGTTGGAATATTTCACGCGAAGGACCTTCACGCTTAACCAATTCCATCTTCATTAATTTTTTTTTATTGTTATTCTTTAAAATTGTTTTTTTTTTGTCCCCTGCTTGTTCTGACGAGTTGCTGGCAACTATCAGAACAACCAGTTTTGTAACAGGCGACTTTTCAGCTCAACTGAGCCAATGTTCGCATGGTTCCCAAAGACCTATTTCTTTTCTCGTTGTTGTTATTTTGTTTTGGTTTTCTCCTCCTTTTCAACTTCGGTGATCAGATCCATCATCCACATCTGACAGCTGATCCTCGAGTTCTTAGGTTCCAAAGCTTACGTTCCACAATTGGGAAATTACCAAAGTGGAACTGCAGTACCAACCTGCAGATTGGACCACCTTAGCAGGGACCTGAACCTTCGGCTTGAGCGATCTTCGACTCAAGTTACCACCAATACAACCGCATGGGTGAGAGAATTAAAAAACATTAAAGAACAGAACAAAAAAATTCTAACAAACGGATTCCTATGCACTTGAGAAGAAGGGGAACTGGTAGGGCTTTATATATATATATAGAAAAATCACGCCACCCAAAAGTCCGCTATTTGGGAAAAATATAAAAGGGCTCACAACCATGAACCGGTCTCTTTTTGTATTTTTGAATCCGCCGCCGAACGACCGCCGATGTAAGTAGTGCAGTAGTGCCGATAACTACAGCGCGTTTCCGATAAAGAACAAGAAAAAAAATTTTTAAACTTTTTTTTGTGTGTCGAAAAATTCTTTGGCGAGTAAATAATAAAATAAATTCTAATCGCGCTTGAAACACAAAAATTAAGAAAAATTACCGGAAAATTATCTATCATATGCGTGTGTTATAATTTGTGAATAGAGTGACGTAATTTTCAAATATTGTTAAAACTTGGAAAAGTGGAACCACGAAGAATCGTGTGATTTCCCCGCGCTGAACCACCTAGGCCTAAAAGTAGGCAAGTAACCGTACCGTGCAGAACAAAAAGAGTGGAAAAAGTGTTGGATGGTGTAAAAAGTCGGCAATCCCAACAAAAAACTGAAAAATTGTTCCAAAAATAACGAACAACAGAAAATTCAACCACGTGTGTGCAATTCGCAAAAAACTTAGCCTAAAAGTAGGCAACGGAAGCGCGAAGAAGAAAACACGTGCGCGAAGTGTTCGAGCCCACCCAAAAATCAGAAAAAAACATATTCTTTAATTAAACATATTCTTTAATTAAAATTAAAAATTAATTAAGTGTATAATTTTCTTTTGTAATTGTAGTTCATAGTTAGTTTAGTTTTTTTTGTCCTTGCATTGGCAATAATACTAGAAACAAATAATTTTATCGTGTAACTACTTTTTTTTCTAAATTTATTTTTTCTTAATTTCACGATTCGTCCTTTTTTTTCCGGTGTAATTTATAATTTGGTTAATTGCTTTTGGTTTTTGTATTGCTGCCAGTGCAAATTTAATACGGATCCATATATATATATTTATAATTCTTATATATTTCCCTTTTAATATATAAAGATATTATGTGAGAGAATAATGTAAAATTTTCCGGTAGTAAATAATTTTTGTGAATTAACGATTTTTGTCGCGTACGCGAAATCAATAAATAATGTTTAAATTCAACATGCGTTATTAAATTGTAACTACTTATCCCGGAGGTCGTAGGTCGCGAAGGCGGATTTTTGGGAGTTCTAAAAATCATGATCCAGAGATGAAGGAACTCATGGATGGGAGGGTAAGAGTTGGGTAATGACATCAGCCCAACCGATGATTAATAGGCAATTGGCGAACAGGCCATTTTTTTTTTTTGTTTTCTTCTAACTTTTCCTTGCAGTTGTAATTTTCGAGTTAGTTCCAGATTTGTTGTTCTTCTCATCTTCTTCTTTTCTTCTCCCACCCCCCTATCAGTGCATGAACTATAAAAATAATTTTGTAGGTTTCCTCCGAGCTCGCGTGCAATCGGCGGCAACAAACCGAACCCCCCTTTCCGCTGATCTTTCTAGCCGGCGGCCAGCATGCACGCCGTTGCCAATGATTGAGAACCGCCAAGAGCTGAGTGAGCCTTGGTGGAAGCGAGTCCTGAAAGAGATGGAGGAGGTTATCCAATACAGATATTGGTGCCCGAAACATGGGCCCGATAGGTGTATCATTACAAGTTGTTTTCAAGGTCGCGACACGAAATGAGCAAAAAATATATACAAAAATATACTGCGACATTAAACTATCTCTTTTTCACATATACTCTGAGTATACACACACATACTCTATA
Source organism: Coelopa frigida (assembly GCA_017309665.1). Taxonomy (NCBI): domain Eukaryota; kingdom Metazoa; phylum Arthropoda; class Insecta; order Diptera; family Coelopidae; genus Coelopa; species Coelopa frigida. Next base: position 19,488,535 of record CM029565.1, on the reverse strand, counting down.
AGGAAACATTTTATGGGACGCTCGAAGTTGTTCATGCTTATGCGTATAATGCTTTTCTCGCATCATACGCTTTGTAAATTTCATTTGAAGTCAGTTTTCAATGATTGCAAATATAATTCATGAATTGTTTTTAGGATTTGTTTGGTAATGAATTATTTAATTCAAAAGAATCATTAGATTTATTAAATTCATTTTTTAAATAAAATAACATCTTTAATTTACATGTGTAAACCCGTGTCAATGGGTTTAATCAACGCGAATAAAGCCACGCATACAAAGCATACAATGAGTTTCTATGAATGAATGAGAAACGTCAAAAAGAATACGTGTTAACTTGCATCATTAAATGTAAATAAAAATTTTAAACGGATCGAAAAGAAATAGAGCAGAGAAGGACTGCAGGCAGTGACTCCAAAATAATGCAGATTTGCCAATACTTCGTACATATGTATCTCAATTGCGCACATTACAATAAACAAGTTCGTCAATCAATAATATAGTAAAATTCGTACATATTTACTGATTTCTCTTATTAATTATGCGAAAACATTAGCAGAGCTTTGTCGCGCTTGCAGAATACGGCAAAGGGTTTTGCGGAATAGAATTATTGACCAACAATCAACCACTTCTTCTCAATGTTCATCAACATCAAGAACTAACGAAGATACGAGGAACTCTGAAAATAGTGAATGTTTATATTCTGATTTCCATCATCAAAGCTCACGACGAATGTATGAAATAATTTATCAATAACCAATTCGGTTATATTTCATCAGTATGTGATATGCTATGGTTTAGAGCAGATTTGAAATCGCCATGTCGCCATCATCAAGACATTCTGAATACAGTTCTACCTGATATATTTTAATTGGTATTCTGCAATCAAAAACATTCAGTCCATGCGGTTAAATAGCCACCAAAGTTGCACTTCTTATATTTTTTAAAATTTAATTTTTGGTACATTTTTTCAACATTTTGGTACAGAAAAAATGTTGAAAGTGGCAACCGTGCACACAAATTATGATTTTAAATTTTAATAATAATTCTAAAGCATTAAACTCGTGGTTCTTAGGAATGCAAAGTAAAATTAGTTTTGTTGTTTATTATTCAGAGTACAAAATCAGACTGAACTCTGGAACATAGAATACTGAATTTATAGTTATAGAAATAAGTTAAATTATGATAGAGTATATATATGTATGTATATATAACTTATCCCTCGTTAAAGATACTTCTGTATCTTGTCTTTTGTTAAATAATATTATTATAATAATAGTACATTATTGGTTGTGTTTTGAAATTACATATTATTTGTTTTTAAGTTTAAAAACAAGAACCACAATTATTTTTTCAATCTGATTGTTTGGTTTTACCAAATGTTATTGAATGTTTTCGTTTCTTTAATACTCTTTACTTAAACTTTTAAATTCATTATCTCATATCAATTTTGAAAAATGTTGTGATTTTTATAATCTCAATTTCTCAATAATTGTTTGATTATTTTTATCTTCTAGATAATATGCGGTACCAAATTTAGAGAAGCGATCAATAAATGTTAGAAAATTCGCTTTTGAATTAGTTTAAATATCCATGTGAACAATTTGTTTTGGATTCGATCATTTCGATCACAAACTGTACAGTTATTTATATATTTTTGGACTAGAGTTTTCAAATTTGGAATATAAATTATTCGTTTGAAGGACTCACAATTTTCCATTATTCCTGTGTGTCCAGTTTAATTTTTATGATAATTGTGAATGTATTTGTACGCTTCTGTTTGAACGTCCATTGCATGATACGAACATTTATAAAATTTCATACTTGTATCTCCGTCAAATATTTGTATTATTTTATTTTGTAAAATATTATACTTAGTATCATCTAACTCTGAATATATTCCAATTTTTCCTTTATTTATATTCCTCATAATATTTTCTAAACTATTTTCACAAATCTGTAGAGCAAATATACAGTTACTCACAAAAGTATTCGAACAAGCATGTTTCAAGGAAACGAATTTCCTGAAAGTATGATTTTTCCAGCGAATTGAATATTATTTGTTCGACTTAAGTTAAAAAAGTTACTAAAAAACCTTAATATATATGTGATTTTTATTAAAAAGTAATATAGGCCCGTTTTTATTACCACAAAAGTATTCGAACAAAAGCTTTATGGGCACAGAATTTTGTACGATAGACATAATGCGCACCTGATTCCACGTATTTCATTATTGGGTTCGAAATCCCTTGGAGTCCTTTATGGCTGTGAGCCTTTTTTTGCATTGATTGCACTAACTTTGAGGCTTTCTTTGGATGCAATGGCATGGCTCCTATTTTTTTTCTGATAGATAAGCCCACAGGTGCTCTATTGGATTAATATCTGAACTCTGTGAGGTATTAAACTTGGGCGAGAAATTACACGGCTCGCGACACTTTGTTGCTGTGTCACCGAAAAATAAATAAATCCGTATCAGCAGCATGACGTCATTGCAGCGTTTTATTCAGTTTAAACTTGGGCGAGAAATTACATGGCTCGCGACACTTTGTTGCTTTGTCACCGAAAGGTGCCTAACAGCTCCTGTACACCACGCATTAACTGTGCGATTTCGAGTTTGAGGTTAGCGATTTCGTTGTTTGGCGTGACTTCATTCACGTGCTTATTTCGTAGCCCTATGGAATCCGTTATAAAATCCGCAATTTTTAACCTCTCACCGATTTCCACAGTCGTAGCAATAATCGTTGCTTCCAGAACTGGTGGCAATCGGCTAATACATAGGTCAAGCAAAATGCTGTTGTTGAGCGATGTCCCGCCAACGCGTTTCATCTCATTGTACAGTTCGCTGGGTTTCTGATCTCCGAGTGGCATGTCGGTTAGAAGGCGCTGCAAAACATTTTTGTCTAATATATTGCTATTTATTAACACTGGGCGTTGCGTCGATGAGCGGTCGTAGCTCCACAAGCTTGTTCGGACACTCGCCAGCACTATATTGAATATTCGGCTGTCAGCGAAAACTTATGAGGCTTCGAACCACAAATCCAGCTAATAAAAATATTCGTTGATACTGCACTCAGACATTTTTGACAACGGAATGCGCGCGCTGGTCACAGGACGTACCCAAATTTGAAGTATCGGGCGAATTTAGAGGCATATCGGGGTTTTTATCAATGTTCATGTCACAACCTCTTCCACTGCCACTGTTTTGCTGTCGACGCGACATCCCTGATCGCGACGTGCAGTGAGGTTGTGACTTGCACGTTGTAACCCTAACTTGTTGATTTTCGACACTTACAAGGTTAACTCCGTTTGTAGTCAGTTTTTAATTTTCGCGGTAGATTTGCCTTTTTGCTTGTTTCCATATAAATTCATTTTTTGAAATCCAGTTCGCTCCTATTGCTATTGTCGGACCCTTGTTCTCTATTGTACCTCATACGGTAAGACAATAAAGCTCCATAGAAAAAACAGAAAACTTCCGCGTTTCTTTCTTTTCTTTGACTGCGCCTCCTGCTCATCAACCGCCTCTAGATCATCCAGGAACATCAACCTCGAGCTCCACCACACCGTCGCCAATTCCCATCAGAACCGGGACTCGTCCACTGGCCAAGCCCACGCTGCAGCCGCTCCGACCTAGCTCGAAACCACCTTCTCCACTGGGACTCCACAGCCCAACATTTGATCCTTCACGATCCGGATTCCAGCCAGCCAGCAGATTTTCATTGGTATGTCTGCATTAAATTTCTTATTTCATCTGTAGTTTCGAGTGTGTGCGATTTCTTAAAAATTTATCAAATTATTGTTTGTGCAAATAATTCTTGCCGCCATTTTATCCATCCCGAAATTAACTGGTTTGGCCTCCATTTTGTCGTATATCACATTCTTTCGCGATTTACAAAGTGCTGTTCCGTCAAGTGTCTGAAGTTAAATTCATGCAACTAAGTCCGCTTTGTTTATTTTAATTAGATTTAAACTCAACGTAGCGGGAAATTAGTCAGGGTAAAAGTATTCCGTTTTCGGCTTTTGTGGACCTCCTTCCATTGTGAATTGAAATTCTTGCAAAGAAAATTTGTGTTATCCCAATTTTTACTTCCGTCCTTTCAATTCAGTCGCAAATTCGCTTGATATTTTCGTTCGTGTTCAACGCAATCCAATTTTTCCGTGGTTCAAAATGACGGCTCGCAGTAATTTCATTCGAATCACCGATAACCTTGTGGAGTTTGAAGCGGAGTTTTCGGAAACTCTGCTCTCCGGGTACACGGTGCATTCTCTCGAAATCCACCGCGAGGAAATGCGATCGATTTGGGCCAATGTTAAGGTCGCGTACGACGCATGCCTCAAGGAGCGCTACGTCAAACCCAGTACGTCAAGTGTCGACGACCCTGAAGTTCTGAGTGACGAGGGCGATGATAATGTTTTCGAGCTCGAAACCATAAAATCTCGCTACCAAACTTCGTACCGAACCTACGTGCGCTGCGTTGCTAAAATAAGCGAGCAAATGTCAAACTTGTGCACACCGGCGCCTGCACCTCCGTCAGTTCATCGAATTCCTGACCATCTTGAGAACAACTTCCACCTGCCACCTTGTGATACCGAGATTTTTGACGGGGACTACATAGCATGGCCCTCCTTCCGTGACATGTTCACAGCCATCTATATAAATAATTCCCGCTTAAGCCCTGTTGAGAAATTGTTCCATTTGAACAAAAAGACCCGAGGTGAAGCAAAGGACATCGTGAAGAAAGTTCCACTCACCAATGACGGCTTCTTGTTGGCATGGAACAATCTCCAAGAGCGGTTTGAAAACAAACGTATCTTGGTGAACAGCCAATTACGCATCCTCTTCGGTCTTCCGTCCATTTCTTCTGAATCCGGAGAGGGCGTCAAGATGCTGCAGCGAGACATCAACTCGTGCAGATCAGCCCTGGAACTGTACGACATCGACATCTCAGGGTGGGATCCCGTATTTATTTTCGTATGCTCCACAAAGCTTCCAGAATTAACTTTAACGTTGTGGGAACAATCGCTGGCCGATAAGACCACTATTCCAAGGTGGAAGGTGATGGATTCCTTCCTGACTTCGCGCTATCGAACTTTAGAGACCGTCATGGACATTCGGGGTTCCGATGGTTCGCGGTCGAATTCCTCCTCTCATCGCGGAATCACCCCAGACGGGTGAATACATATCACGCCAACGTCTCCGGTCCTCAATGTAAGCTGTGTCCACACGAACAGCACACGATACGGAATTGTCCAAAATTTCTCGACATGAACCCCAATGAAAGAATGGCGTGCGTACGCAAGCATGGTTTATGTGTCAACTGCTTCGCACGAGCTCACTCTCTCCGTGAATGTACGAGCAAGCACAATTGCTTTAAGTGCAACAGGCGACATAATACGCTGTTGCACAATGAATCCGATATCGATCCGTCCACTTCCAATCCATTCGCCCATTCCACGGATAATTCTAATCAGCGGGGAAATTCCAATTCCCGCAATCACAACGACCAAATACAGTCCACTCCAGCCTCTACCGTCCAAAACAACATCCAGTCCTGTTTCGCTTCCAGCTCCAAAAACATTCTGCTGGGTACCGCGATGGTACAGGTGAACCACATGGGTGCCTGTTATCCAGCACGAGCTCTCATCGACACGGGGTCAGAGGGCAGCTTTATCTCTGAGCGCTTTTTCCGTTTGCTCCGATTGCCTGCCAAATCCATCCAAGCCCAGATCTCCGGCTTGAACAACGCAGTCTCTGCCAGATCTCAGAAGCTGTGCACATTCGTGCTAAGCTCTCCGAATAACTCGGCTATCCAGCTCAGAGCATCTGCGTTGGTACTTCCTCACCTGACGGGTCAACTACCAACGAGTAGCGTTGATTCCTCCCTTGTGTCAACTCTTCCTAACATACCGCTAGCCGATCCGACCTTCCACACTAGTTCACACATCGACTTGTTGATCGGAGGTGATCTAGTGCCATCGGTAATGCTGGAAGGTATTAAACGGAACGTGTGTGGTTCTTTGATCGCACAAGAAACGATCTTTGGGTGGATCCTCACCGGTCCACTTTCCCCTCAACACCCTCCGTCGGCAACATGCGTATCCTTTTTCAACGAAGTCTCCTTGGACGCTCAGATTGCGAAGTTTTGGGAGATAGAAGATCTTCCAAGGAAGCAATTTCTTACCCCGGAGGAACGGGTATGTGAAGAGTTGTTTTCGCAAACCACTCGACGTAATCCAGATGGCCGATACGTCGTAGCCCTCCCCTTCAAAGAAACTTTTCCTCATAACCTTCGACTCGGACACTCCCGAGGTATCGCAAAGGCTCAGTTCTTGCGGACGTAACGTATCCTATTCCGAGATTCGTCCTCCGATTCCGTGCACGACTACGAATTAAAGACGGTCACATTTGGCCTCAATTGTGCACCATACCTAGCCATACGCACTCTGCATCAGTTGGCAGACGATGTTGCAAAATCCCATCCGAGAGCAAGCGAAGTCCTGCGAACCTCTATGTATGTAGATGACGCCTTAGTGGGCTGTCACAACATAGAGGACGCAATACAGACGCGGAATGAAGTCATATCGGCACTACATTCAGCAGGTTTTTCGATGAGGAAATGGACCTCAAACTCCTCCGACATTCTTCGAGGTATCCCAAAGGACCACCTCTTACGGGATGACTTCCTTCAGTTTGACGAGAGCAGTAATGCGAAGACTCTCGGAGTCAGATGGAACGCACGATCTGACAAGTTCTATTTCGCCACCACACCTCTGAAGAATCAAGACTCGTTCACAAAGCGTGAGGTTCTGTCAGAGATTTCCAAGCTCTTCGATCCAGCGGGATGGTTAGCTCCCTGCATAGTCCTGGCAAAAATGCTTATGCAGCAAATCTGGCTTGCTAAGATTGACTGGGATGAACCACTACCCAGTTCATACCTACATTCCTGGCGTCAATTTCGGGAGTCATACCCACATCTGAACAAGATTCAGATACCACGATGGGTGAATTACTCACCAGACTGCGAACTCGAAGTTCATGCGTTTTGCGACGCTTCAGAGAAAGCGTACGCCGCAGCCCTTTTCATCCGAGTCAAGTCCGGTCTCCAGTCAGTTTCCGTCCATCTCCTGACAGCGAAAACGAAGGTGGCTCCAGTTTAAAACGTTGTCGATTCCACGCCTTGAGCTGTGTGGTGCCCTCCTAATGGCAGAGATGGTCGACACTATCATACCGCAACTCAGCTTGAAACCGCATCAGACATATTTTTGGACGGACTCCACAATCGTCTTAGCCTGGCTCCAAAAACCACCATGTCATTGGCAAACCTTCGTTGCCAATAGAGTGTCCAAGATCGCGCAAAGTGTAGGTCTGGTGAATTGGTTCCACGTGGACTCACTCGAAAACCCGGCGGACCTCGGGAGTCGGGGGTTGCTACCACAAGAGCTCGCTATTAACGATCTGTGGTGGCACGGACCGCAATGGCTACAGTGTGATCCGTGTCAGTGGCCTAGCAGGGCACCAAGCCGCCTCCTTGAGACTGAGTTAGAGAGCAAACCAATAAAGGTTAATGCCACGTCCGTACGACCAGTGGAAGACTTGATTGACCGTTTTTCATGCTTAGCGAAAGCATTGCGAGTCATCTCTTATGTGATTCGTTTCTTCCATCGAACTCACCGGTCGCATAGATTAGCTTTCGCACACGACACGTTATCGATCTCAAACGCAGAGATCCAACTCGTCAAGATGCGATTGGTACGCATCAGCCAGCAGTCCGTCTATGCTGAAGAATGCCATCTCCTACGGAATAAGAAGCAGATTCGACCCAAGAGTGACCTACTCAATCTCAACCCCTTCCTTGACGGAACGGGCATTCTGAGAGTATGCGGAAGGCTCGTGTCCTCACCAGTCATGTCCTATGACGAGCGACACCCAATAATCCTGCCGTACGACTGCACATTGTCCCGGCTGCTTGTCAGTTTTACGCATAAAATTTCTCTTCATGGAGGCAACCAGCTAATGTTGAAACTCCTCCGTCTGCAATTTTGGATTCCTAGGGTCAAGAACCTAATCAAGACCACCATACACAATTGCAGGACGTGTGTATTGCTCAAACAAAAGGTATGCAGTCAACTTATGGGTGCCCTGCCACCTGAGCGCACAACGTTGACACGCCCCTTTACCCATACAGGTCTTGATTTCGCCGGCCCGTTCGAAATCAAAAACTACACTGGTCGAGCGTGTCTCATCACGAAAGGCTACGTGTGCGTATTCGTATGCTTCGCAACGAAAGCTATTCACCTTGAAGCAACGAACGCTTTATCGACTCCATCGTTTCTAGCCGCCTTTCATAGGTTTATCTCTCGACGTGGGTGTCCACTGGTTCTCTACTCGGACAATGGAAAAACATTTGTGGGTGCCTCCAAAGAACTGTCTCGTGATTTCTTCGCGGTGACCCGAACAGCTCTTTACTCAAGCCATGCACATCACAACATTTCCTGGAACTTCCTTCCACCAGGGGCTCCTCATATGGGTGGTCTCTGGGAAGCTGGGGTGAAGAGCTTCAAGACCCACTTCAAAAAAGTAGCCGGGGGAGGCAAATACACGTTGGAAGAATTCTCCACGATTCTCTCCCGTATCGAGGCTTGCCTTAACTCACGGCCTATCTCCACAATGTCCGAAGATCCTTCTGACATGTCTGCCTTGACTCCGGGACACTTTCTTATCGGTGGCCCTCTCCTAGCCCCACCAGAGCCACGCATTGACGACCAGACTAGTTCGATTGTGAACCGCTGGCAACGCCTCAAAGCGCTACAACAACACTTCTGTATACGATGGAAAAGTGAATACCTTAAGGAGTTGCATAAGCGCAACAAGTGGAGAAACCCGGAACCTAACCTGCAGGTGGATGCACTCGTCGTTGTCCGCGACGATAATCTACCTCCGCAGGAATGGCGGATGGGGAGGGTCACTCGGGTCCACTCTGGGAGGGATGCTCGTGTCCGGGTGGCTGATGTGCGAACGGCCCGCGGGATCATCACACGACCAATTGTCAAACTGGTTGTTCTCCCCTCCCAATAAATCACATTGCTATCCAATCGTTCCGTACCAGGTACCTACAATATTCCATTTTTCTTTTTTGTTCCCACAGCTTCCATCATGCCGAGCCACGAGTCACGTCGTCTATCCTCTCGACCAGAGGGCAACGAGTCCCCGTCTTCCAAGGACGGCGACTCGCTCCGCCCCAGTTCCCCGGCCAAGGACAACGAGTCGACACGCTCCAATCACGGCGACTCGCTCTGCTCCCTCCGCCGTCCGCGGGACAACGTGTCTAGGGTATCTAAGCACCCCGATTCGCTCCGTCCCCATCATCAGTCCCAAAAGTCCACGGCCTTCCTGTGCCGCGTTTGCAACCGCAAACATGCGTTGAAGGCATGTCCGACCTTCCTGCGCGCGAACACAGAAAAACGGATGCGGTGGGTTCTCCTGCACAAGTATTGCGCAAATTGTTTGGCCCATCAGCACTCCAAGGGGTCGTGCCTTAGCCGAACGGGGTGCCGTATTTGTCAGGAGAACCATCACACGCTGCTGCACATGCACGAACGCCTACGGAGACCGACGTCAACGCTGAGACCCGCTCAGCCCAGTCCGCTCAACGCGTCCGATCTCCTGGCACAACACACGACCACGCTGTTTCCAACGGTTCTCGTTGTGGTGCGCATAGAGGACCGACGCCACTATGTCCGGTCCCTTTTGGATCCGTGCGTAGTCATGAGCCTCGTATCGTCCGAATTGGTCGAAGAGTTCCGAATTCCCACTACGAGAATGGGCGATGAAGAGGTCTGCTCCCTGACAATACGGGCACACTCGGACAATAATATTCGAATTCAGCATATATTCAAGGTCTCAAAGCGGATCGTGGCCAAGTCCCCTTCCAAACCGCTAGATGCGACTGCCAAGGACCAGTTCCCCAACATGATTCTGGCAGATCCCCAATTCTTTGAGAATACTCCGATCTCTCTCGTTCTCGGCAACGATGTCCACCAACGAGTTCTTCGGCCGGGAGTATTTCCAAGTGCCAGTGGGCTTCCAGTGGCCCAGAATACCATGTTCGGTTGGGTACTCTCCGGGGCCTATTCCGTTTGAACAACCGACCTTCTCAATTTGTATATTTTTTGTAAATACTTTCATAGATTTAAGAAATGAAATACATATGAACTACAAAGCACTCGCCTCTTTCTTCATTCAAATCGCTCGAAACTTCAGATGAAATATTGAAATCTGCAGACATCTCCAACTTATATATAAGTCTATTTATGTTGTACATAGGTAAATCAATAGGTATCCCTCCTAACTATTGCAGCCGTACTGCAAGGTGGGGCGGCAATGTTCATGTCACAACCTCTTCCACTGCCACTGTTTTGCTGTCGACGCGACATCCCTGATCGCGACGTGCAGTGAGGTTGTGACTTGCACGTTGTAACCCTGACTTGTTGATTTTCGACACTTAC
>CM029565.1:19214035-19477935 GCA_017309665.1 Coelopa frigida | reverse complement strand
CAGGTTTCGCCGATATTTGGGTCAAATCATTAAGCGAACGATACTCGTGCGGATCGCGATGCAATCGATCGATTTTTATTTACGACCTTTTGGGAAATTATTTTTTAACTAGTTGCGGCTTCGGCCAAGTGTCGTTCGACACGTTACCCCGGGATGGAAACGACCACGACGATCAGGAGACGACAACGACAATGACGACAACGATGACAATGATGATAATGGTAATGGTGATGATGATTGAAATAAAACAACAACAATGAGCTGTTAAGTGTACGCCAACGGTGGAACGATCGAGAATTTTTGGCTCGATTACTTTGATGCAAATGAAGTGGTCGCATCTTGTTGGTCCCTAAATTACATCAACCGCCCATCTCTTTCCCTCTGTCCTCCTTCCTTTTTCTCCTTCATTCCTCTCGCCTCTCCTCTCTCACCATCTTCTGTCCTTCTCCACTGTCGCCTGGTCGAAAATTGAATAAAATGTAAAAATTTTCTCGTTATGAGTTGTAAAATCATCACTGGAGGCAGTGGCGAGGGGCGGATCGTGGGGGCGTGGTTTCATGGTGGATCCTCCAGGTGGATACCAAAGTGATGACATGCCTGAAGGAAGAGGTCGGAAGATGGATGGATCGATGCTTGACATGACATGATCGATGTTTAATTGAAAACACTTTGCGTTCAATTGAATTCCAAGGACGGTGGAAGGCAAGGATAAAATTTTATTATACCATAAAAGATAATATCTGAAATGAAACTCGCAATGGATTTTCCATCTCTCTCTCTCTTTTATCTACTCTTTTTCCATTCACTAGTGAATTTACTTCTACCTCAGATGATTCGCCGATGGCTTCAAGTATTGGGCTGGAGTGGGAGCTAAGAATGAGGAGGAAGGAGAATGAAAAGGAGTGGGAAAATGAGGACTAACAGAAGAAGAAATAAGAGTACAATGATGATGAGCAATGGAGTTCAAGATGATGACAACGTTGATGACGATAAGATGAAGATGATACAGATGATTCATTGTCTGCAGACTCGCGAATTCAATCTCAAGAACAGATGTTTGTCCGACTTCTGCAATGTTTTCGTTCGCCCCTTTCGTACATCCTTCCTTCCTCTTATCACCCAACACTTGTTCTTCTTCTTTATCTGTCTGACTCCCTCTCTTGTTCCCTTTCAGTCCACCGTTCTTTCTTCGTTCGTTCACGAGGCGCGATGCCGACAAAAGTCAAAGCATGTTAAGTGCTCTTTCCCTCTCTCTTTCTCTTTTGTCTCCCACCCTCTTCCCACACGACATGCCAGATGTCGCTGATGGTGAGGGTCGGTTGGTTGTTGTTGTTGGTGAGGAGGAAGATGTCGCAACAACAACAACAACATTGCATGAAGAACGATGCTAATGAGAGCCGCAAGCGTGGGGTTAACGAGAGCTCGTCGTAAAAAAAAAAACACAGATCAAACTCGAAGCGTTGGGCTGGCGTTTTTCTCTCTCTCTCCTTGTCTCACACTCCTCAACCCCATTCCGTTCATCCTCCTTCCTCTTTTCAGACTCCTTCGCATCCTCATCAACATCCACCCTTCTGATCATCCCTCCGCTTTAGTCGTGGTTATCATGCGACTTATGAATGGGAATGCAAAGACATCCGTCTGTCTGTCTGGCTGTCAGTCGCGTCCTCATTCCTTCAGTTTATTCTTTTTCCAATCCTCTTCCGCTCTTTCTCCATCAGCCTCCATCACCCTTCCAACCCCTGAGCCGTTTGACTCTTCAGTAGCAGATCAAGTGTTTTAATTTGTTTTAATTTTCTTTCAATTTTCTCGCATCTCGACTCCGACGACAATCATCGACATCATCAGCATCATAATCATCAACATCATCATCCGAATCACAAGCGTCGTGAGTATCATCATCATCATCACCATCATCACCATCATCGTCATGATCATGACATCCTTCTCATCATCATCAGAACATCATCATATGATCAAAACAACAGCAGCAAATCATCTATTTTTGGGTTTTCCTCAATACTTTCCTTCTTTTCCTGTCTCATTCTTCACATCTTTCTCTCTCCTTCTAACAGGAATTTCATTTTACTTCCTTACTCTCCCTTGCTCTATCTCTTTCTCACTGAGATTGAATCACTCGCTTTGTTTGTCTCGATCCCTCAACTGATCTCATCGTCATCCCCTTCGTCATCTTCAGTGAGCAATTGTGGCAGTAACGAGAGACAGACAAATGAACAGACAGATGAACGGACGGACAGATGCACATAAAGATATGGAAAGACAATCGGACAGACAGACAAACAGGAAGATAGGAACACGGGAAAACGGACGGACGGAAACATGACCGAACGACGGATGAATGAATAGATCGACCAAGTGTTTACAAGTGCAGCAGTGACTTCGACTTCGTCAGACGAAACCACAACAAAAACAAAAATGACTCCAAACAACAAGAAAAACAACAACAATTACCCCAAACAACAACAATCATGATCAGTTGCTCCCGCGATCGCTTCCCTCCTCCCTTTCATAGCGGATCTTCTGGGGGCGTCAGCAGATGTTTCACTCAGCTCTGCGGAATTTCGCAGTTTACGACTGGGGATTTATGGCGATTCCTCAACGTCATCGTCCCCTTCCACACATCGGCCCCTTTATCAACCACTTCATCGTCTCATCATCTTCCAAAAATTCAAAGCTCTTTGAAACTTCAAGTTCGTGGCCATCGAAGACGCCAAGGGGAGACGATCATGGGTCAAATGATATGGCTTGGATATCGTTGATCGATAGAAGAAGGTCATCGACATGAAAAAAACTATTGGCGCCTTCTATATTGAAATCAAACCATTCTTTTATCCTTCGCAGCGTGAGGTCCTTTTTTCAGTGTTACGAACAAAATTATCTCCTAAGGCTTCTCTCACAGAATATCGCGCACGATCGTTGCAAGCAAGGTGAAGGATCGATTACTCAAAAAAACGATTGCAGGATGATTTCACTGATGATACGACGTGAAGGAATATGCTTAAAAAAATGAGGTATGATCGAGCTTGAATGATCAATTGATGATGATACAGATCGATTGATGATGATGATCCAGATTGAAGGATCGATTGATGATCCAGGCTTCAAAATTGCAATGTCAATCGATAAAAAGTGCACTTGAGGATCGATAGCTTGTGCATTGCACGACAGATCTTTGAAAAAATAATTGACAAAAAAAGTATCGATGGGCTATTGATAATGGATATGTTCATGAAGGATCACTCGACAATCGTTCGAAGGATCGGCGACGACGACCTCGTGAAGTGTGCTGTAATCGTATACGACGTAAACTCGAGCCAGGATATTTTTTGGCGCCAACCAACCCTTGACTTGAGCTGTATCGATTACTTTGTGGAATTTCGAGGCATTTTTTCGAAATTCATGCGGACTTCGAAAAATAAATATAATAATCAAAGTTAACAATTTTTTATAATTTATAATTATCTTTTTTTTTGAAAACATCTTCGGTGAAAAATATATTTTTTTTATTTTTTTTGTTTTTATGTTATTTTTTTTGAAATATTTTCTCTCTCATGAGATCAATTTCTCGCATGCCTTCGTAATCTCATCCATACAACAACAACATGAAGTTATGACGACGACGTCGGCGTTTTACAAATTCATTGCAATTTCATTCATAATTCCCACAATCGAATGTTGGCTGGAATTGTTGCTGTTGTTGTTGTTGGTTGCCTCAACATGTCGTTCGCAACAAGTTCGCTAGCAACATCGAACTAGAGTGGTTGAGGTTGCAACATGTTCGACGTCGTTCGGACGACGATTCGCGGTCACGCAGCTAGACTGAAACTGAGTGGTTGAAAGAGGTTGAAGAAGGCTGAAGGGGTTGGAAGTTGTGGGATTGAGTTATGGATTATTCTGTTGTTGTAATTTTGATTTTTTTCACTGTCAAACTCCTTGACATCTTTGTTAGTGGTCGAGCGACAGCGTTGCCAACATGGAAATTGACAAAAAGAGAAGAGGAAGAGAGTTGCCAACGAAATCGCGCATACGCCGTGAGGGACGCCAGGTGATCGTTGCAAAGAGAGAGAGAGAGAGAGAGAAAGGTCGTGAAAGCGAGAGGGAAAGTGAGCGAGTATGGGAGAGTGCGATAGAGAGAACGAACGAGGAGATAGTGATGAGAAGTGATTTGTTTTGTTTTGGGAAAACCAATCGATGATCGTTTAAATTTATCGATGTTCGAAATCGGCAATTATTTTAACAACAATTACAACAACGATAACAACTGTGAGAAATTCTAATTGATTTTTGTCATCGATAATTTTAGTGATTACAGCAAAAACAAAAAAAAAACAAGAAGTAAATCTTAACATCCGAAACGGTAACAATGTGAAAAATGTTGAAACAACAATAACAATAACAATAGAGAACCCACAATTGCATCGATTGCTTCAAGCAATTGTCAATGGTGGCAGCTGCAACTATTGCAACAACAACAAAAAACAACAACAAAACCCCAACACAAGCTGTGGCAATTGAAAGAAAAAGAACAACAAAAACAATCAAAGAAATAATGCAGCTGATGAAGAAAAAGAAGAAGAATTTGCAAATTTCTGAAATTCATTCACAAAAAACGGAATCGCGAAGAAGGTATTGAGAACAGTTACAAAAACAACTACAAAAACAAAAAGAATAAGAACAACAACAAAAATGCTAACAGAAATAAAAACATTGAGAAAAACAAGAAAAACAATAGGATTAGCAACAAAATCAATTAGAATAACAAAAAAAAACAATTAGAATAACAACAAAAATAACGCTGAAAAAACAACAACGATATCAATTCCAACAACAACAATAGCAAGCAACAAGAACAATTCGTTTGAAAGACGGCGCCAGACAAACGAAAGCAGCTCGTCTTTTTCTCATGCTGTTTTCCCACCAACCCCGGTTCTCTCAACCCTCAACCATCCCCACCTTTTGTCATTCCCTTCCTCTCACTCTTCATGACTTTTCCTTTCCCTTCCTTCTCCCTCCTCCTCACCCACCTGCAATCCTGGTGCTCGAGAATCGCGCCTGCAGCTGCCCCAAGGCGACGATTTTCGTTCCCGCCAACCCACCAACCTTTCATGATCCAACCGACTTCTCGTTATCTGCACCAGATCTCTCGTTAAAATCCAATCCCTTCCACCCTCGGCCCACTCATGGCGAGTGATTTCGATTTGTTTTTTTGCATTTCTTTTTTGGCAACTCGGACGCCAAACCGCCAAACATCTGCCCCCATCTCCTCGCTTCCGACGCCTCCATCCGGCGTGAACGTGAACCAAACGACAATTTCATCATTACGCCCGCCCCCACCGACCACGCCCCCAAGCACCACCACCTTGACCACCCAGCGCCACGCCCCCCACTCTCATCGCCTCTCGTCGTCCTCATTTGCTGCGGTCCAAAAGTTCAACTCGTTGCAGTGGACTTTGTCACGTTGCGTTGGCAGCACTGAGCAAACGAATGTCGGCGACATGTTGTTGTTGGAGGCGATATGTTATTGTTGGCGAGTTGTTGTTGTTGGCGACATGTTGTTGTTGGTGGCGACAAAATGCCGCCATGTTGGTAGTTAGCGCGCTCGGCAACGATGAGGCGAAAGTGGTCTAAAGGAGAGTCTAAAGGGGGCCAGAAGGGTGTCTGAGGGGGGCTGAGGAGGTCTGAGGGGACCCGAGGTGGGTGCTTCGCCTCCCCCGAGGACGACCCTTGCCGACGACGAACGCAAACGCATCCGCATCCGACCCGGAGCCACCGTCGGGGGCCGCAAAAAGTTTTGAGTTTTGTGTGTGAGCGCGTTCGAGGGGGCGGGGGAAATGGCAAATGTTGCACAGAGTTGGCAGCACTGCCAAGGGAAAACGAAAAAAAAAGAAAAAGAATTGAGGAAAAAATTGAGAATAAAAAATGAAGAAAAAAGAATCAAAAAACAATGTAAAAATAAAATGAAAAAAAATATTACAAAATTTATGAAAACCATATTTTGGAAAAAATAATAAAACACAATAAAAGTAATGCTAAAAAAACTATGAAAAAATATGAAAAAAAATATTAAAGAAAAAAGTATTGAAGAAGAAGAAGCAGATGAAAATGTAACAAAAAAATAAAGAAAAAACAATTAAAAAATAAGAAAAACAAATGAAAAAACCTATGAAAATATTATATAAAAAAAAAAAAAAATCAAGAAAAACCCACAAAAATTGCAATGCGTTCGTTGCAGAAGAGGAAAAGGCAGAAGCAGCGACGACAACAGCAGCTGGGCGAGAGACAGCAACAATAGCAACAACAACTGTAACAACAACAATAGAACGCTTCAATTGGCCTCAAATTCGTTGACTCAAGAGGGGAGGAAGGAAAGAGGTGAAGCGTTTGGTTCCATTGTTATGGTTGTTGTCGCTGTTGTTGTTCCTATCGTTGTTGTTGTTGTCACTCACTCGCACAACCGTTGAATAACGTTGGCGCCAAATTTATGCGCGCTTCCTCTTCTTCTGCTTTTTCACCACTCCTCCCGCCCCGCACCTCGCCGCCGTCGCGTCGTCACGCATTGGCGACATGTCAACATTTGATGCCAAGGATTCGCCGACATCCTTTTCGCCCCCTCCGATCTCCCGATCTCCCGATCTCCCTCGCTCCCTCGTTCGTCCCTACTTTCGCCCTTCCTTTCGTCCTTCGTTCACTCGTCCTCGGTCGCCGGATGCGTTCGCTGAGGCGGCCTGTGGAGCATTTGGCAAACTGCGCTGTCGGAAGTGGGCGGGAATTGAGTGGGTCGTGGGGTGGGCGTGGATTGTGGTGTGGTCGAGGAGTGTTGGAGGGGTCGAGGAAGGGATCGGAGGGGTGGACGGGTGGAGGTTGGATCTGCGGGAATGCCAGAAGTCGCCAGTGGTGACTCCTCCATGGCTTTAGGTTGACGCCAACGACGCCACCACCGACGTCGCCTGTCGCTGACAAATGTTGAATTTTCGACTCCTACGTGGGATTCAAAGGAAGCGATTCATAGTCTAGCGAAGGATGCGATGCCAAGGCGAGGAAATGAAAGCGAAGGAGCAGAGGATAGATTTCGATAGAACAAATACGATCACAAGATGATTCCCTGCCACAAACAGGGAAGTTCATCCACCCAAACAAAGTTTGGTTGTTGGAAAAAGTTTAAAACAAAAAATCGCGTTCTCCTCTCCCTTTTCAAGTCAATCGATCGATTTTTTAATATTCTATCGATTTTATAATCGTTATATCGATTCCCTATTAATCGATTTTCTCGATTTTATAATCGGTTTATCGATTCCTCATTCATCGATTACGGTTTCTTAGTAGTTTTCTCGATTTTCTAATCGTTATATCGGTTTTCTAATCATCGATTTCCTCCCCAATCGCTATCGTTCGATTCATTTTTCATTACGTTAAAAGATCGTTCGATTCGATCGTTCGAATCGTGTAAATCTCAATTGAAATGCGATCGATCGGGGAATTCCGCGAATATTTCACTTCACTTCTCGCTGGGAGGCGCCGCTGCGACTGACCTTTTGAAATATTGGCAACATATTGCATCAGACGCCAGCAGCTGCGAAAACGGCGGCGCTGGCGGCGACTGCGACGCGTGCTGATAAGCGTGAATTAATTATAAATGATTGTAATACAAATAATAAATTAAGTGCCTTCAATTTGCTGTTGTTGCTGCTTACCGAATGATGATGTTATTAGTGTTGTTATTGTTCTTGATGCTGTTGTTGTTGACGCCGTTGTTATTATTGTTGTAGTTACTGTTGTTATTGTTATTGTTATTATTGTATTGTTTTTGTATTGAGGCGTATTGAGATTTACATGATGAGGCGGAAATTTAATTGAAATGAAATCAAAAGTCGTCGTCGTAATTAAAATGCACAGCAATTTGCATTTCGAACGCGAGTCATCGCGGTTCAGAGGCGAGAGACAGATGTTTAATGAGAAACAACAAAATCCCCATCGAGATTGAACACAATAATACAACAATAATAATAATAACAATAATGATAACAACAATATGGACACAAACCCTTCTCTCTCTCTTTCTCTCTGGAAAATTCAAGGCTTGACACAACGGATTATTTCGGATTCATTCGCGACCTCCAAATGATTTGCGAATTCTCTCGGATTTGAATTGGAATCGATGGGTTCCGATATCGAATGCGGTTGCGAAGTATGTTTCGTCCGCCCCACACGTGCTGAACTCTCCATGGATCGGAAGAAATGTTTGGACAGAATTCATTCAAATATAAATAAATATTCATTGACCAGATGAAGACGATAACCATAATAACGGGGAATAATACGTCAATTGTTATTGTGCTAAGAAATCAATAAATAAATAAAAATAGAGAAAAAAATAAAAGTAAATAAAAATATTTAAAAAAGCAAAATAAAAACAAAAGTTGTTCTCTTCAGTTTAAAAATTAACTGTATTTCAAAAGATATATATATATGTATATGTAGTTTATTTAGTAAAATGTATTTAGTGCATTCGAAGAACTTTGGATTTGAATTTTCAGTATAAACAGATTTTAAATGAAATTCACAAATGAAATCGAATGTGACCCGAAACTTGTTTCTTTATTATTCCATTTTGCCTGTTAATTAAAACAATTGCATTCGAGTACGAGTCATTTCGCAATTAGAATCTGGTCACTTTGCGCGGCCAACAGTTGGCGTCGTCGCTAACGGGAGGTCACCTCGAGGCGATCGGGGCGGGGCGGCTTCGCGAGTCTGGTCGGTCGATCGGTCGAAATTAATGCTCAATTAATGGTTTATTTATATTTCCGGCAGACGATCGACGTTTAATGTTGACTTTTTTATTTGCTTTTAATTTGATTCGAAGGATTCATCAATGAAGATGTTGTTGTTGCTACTTCGTATGCAAAACAATGCAATGGTTACAGAAGTAATTTCATTGCTTTTGTCGTTAATTATAACCAGCAATTAACAACAGCGTTAAATATAAAACAACAACATAATATCATAACAACAGCATTTAAAAATAATACAATAACAATAACCTTTGTGACAACAATAACAACAACCTTTATGATAACAACAACCTTTGTGACAACAACAACGGGACCTTTTGAGTCAACCACAGCATAATTTAGAATTTGAGTAAACATGAACAATAGATCAACAACATTTTCGAGGACGACAATCGCGAAATCAAAGTCAACAACAATTAAACATATATCAAGAACGTATTTAACACCAACAAATATGGTAGAAATCAAGTTGATGGGTGAAAAAAAACAACAACAACAGCAAGAATTTAAATAAATATTCAAAAAAATCGTTAGTCGTGCAATTATTATCAAAGACAATGGCAAGACAAAAATAATAACTATAACAATAATAATGACAATAAATGCTTCTGAAAATAAAATAAAAAACAACAATAAGACTTAAAACATTAGCAAAAATGGTTGAAAATTGTTAAAGAATAGAATAGAAAAACAAACTATGCAAAAAAAAAGAATCGTTGCAAAAATGGCGTTTGTCGTCCTTTTGTCCACCTGTTGCCAAAGAATCGACAACATCTGTTGCTACAATATCTAGAGCAATAACTACTACAACAACAAAAGATAAAGAGGAAAAACCATTTGACTAAATACTGATATATGTATATACCTTCCCTCTCTCTCTCTTTCCCTTGCTCATTTGTGACAAGTTCCAAGTGTTTTCTAATATTTCTTTTGTTGTTTTAATTGTTCCAATTGTTGTTGATGAGTGTTTTCTTCGTTATTGTGTTCGTTTTGTTGAAGTGTTTTTGTTGTTGTTAGGGTTTGTTTTGTTGTTGTTGATTTTTTTTGCATTCACAATAGTGTTTTGTATATTTATATATTTGTTCTTGTTATTATTTGTACTTAATATATTTGTTTTCGAAGTTATTATTTTTATTTTTATCGTTATTTTTGTTGTAGTTTTTGTTCGCTGTGTTTTGACGACTGCGCCCGTTGCAAAAACATGTGTCACCTTGTTTTCACTAAGTATTTTTTTTAATTAAGTTCTAATTTCCATTCAATTGGAATTCTTCTAAAACAGAAGTCGCATTTGCAATCGCATTTGGTTTTACCGTCGAATTCAATTGCATATTTCATTCTTAAAATCGTCCCCATTTCCATCGACGACCTTGCGATCGAAAGGTCCCCCATTCATGGGAGGGCGACGTCACCTGTGGATTCATTCTATGTATATCGAACAAAGTTGCACCATCGGAGTTAAAAATATATAAATTATTTTAGTTCCTGTATTAATGACTTATTGACCTATGTAACGGGAAATAAATTGAATATTCTCTTGTTGAATTCATATGAATTAAATATCAACCTGATTCTGATATGATCTGAATTGGAATATGTTATTTAAATTTACTTGATTTTTAATTTATTGTATTGAATTTTTGTATGATTCTATAGGTAATGGTTCGAGAAATAAATAACAAATTCGTTCGATAAATCTGTAAACGAATTTCGCTATGAATCTTTTTTGATTTCGATACTAAGATTTAAGATGTTTTTTATTTTAATATTTTTTAAGAATATATATTTTTTTTTAAGTCGGTTCTCAATCTCTGAGCTCCCTTAATCCGAAAGAAAATTTAGCAAAAATCTGTTTTAAAATCCTACAAAACTCCAACGACTTCACCTCGATGATCGCGGAGTGCGTCTGCACCCGAGTTGAAATTGTATAAAAATAACTTCTTGAAACATATTTAAGCTGCGTAATCAATTTCGCCGATAACCGATAGTCGAAGGCTTGCTCGATAAGGTATTCATAGACAGGTGTGCGAAATTGTATTCGCTCCATCGCACCCGGCACATCGCATCCTCTCGTTCTCGCTCACGATCAAGTGTCAAAAGTGCACGCGACCGCGGCGCAAGAATCGATGACGAAACGCGTTAGTTGGCGAAAAAAGAATCGTCCAAAAGGTTGGAACGTCGCCTGTGATAAGAGAGCGGAAAACACCAAAATTAACGCCGAATCGAGCGAAGAAATATCGTTTCAACAACTGAGGACAGATGCACCTGAAGTAATGGACATTTCACAAAATCGAACAATTCAATTTACAGAGAGAGAATATTGAATGCAACAGAAATTGTGGGAGGAATTGATATTAATTCAATATAGTTTTTGATATAAAGTAATACTTGCATGAGAATTGACATGCAATTAAATAAAAATGAAATAAACAAATAAATATTATTCATCTTGGCTTTAAGAAAAATTTTATTGAGTTGAGTTGAGTTAAAATATAATTTGTTTTTTTAATTTTAATCTCATTTTAATTGATTTTATTTTCATAAATTTTGTTGGGTTTACAAAAGCATTAAGATTTTCAATTTGGAGTAAAAGTACTACCTTGAAGAATTTACATTAATTCATTACATTAATTAAATTACATTAATTACATTGATTAAATTTAAATTAATTAAAAAATGTGATTTTTATTCATCAGTTCTTTCAGTTATTCAAATGTGATTTTAAAAGTGATTTAATATAATAATTTTTCGAAGTGATTTATTTCACTCCAAATTGACCTTAGTCTAAATATCGATTAAAAGTCAGAAACTAAGGAAACAACCTTGATTCCCGCAGCCTAGAATTCAAGTGCTGAGTGCAAATTCGCGAATCACGGCTTTCAAGATCGAACTTAGGCCATTTGTTGATCCAGACGCGACGCGCCACGAGCCGCGAAAATCGTGACGCGATGGCGGTTGACGGCGTCGCGCGTTGGCGACATTTGGAGCCGCAATTAGCGTCGTTTCTCGAGATGCAAATCGTGGCCGCGGCGGCGGTTGCGGTTATGTTTCGATATAATTTTAGATTTTTGACTCCGAAAATAACCTCGATATTTTTAGCGCTCCCAAGTTTGCGGATCCAGCTGAATCGATTCCCAGCAGACCGAGGCGGGGTGGGTGACTGGAGTCAGCAGCCACGCTAATTGCACGGCGATCGTGAATAATTTGTGATTTTATTCAAAACGCAGTAAAATCGTCTCCCATCTGTATCTCCTTCACCTGACTTCATCGATTGCCGATCGCTTGTTGTCTCTCGCGATCGCTTTCGCTGTGGCTTCGTGATTGGTGAATCAATGATTCGCATGTAATGAAGCCTCTCTATCTCGCGCCGCCAGATCACATGATCGCCCCAAACGATCATCGGTCGATCGATCGATCGATCTTGAAGATGGCAACAGGTGCGATCTTTCGATCAAATAAAACTGAAGCGAAACCGTCTGGGGACGCGATCGTCGCCTCTTTATTGATCGAAGCAATTACGATCGAGGTGTTGGCCATTGACGATGGCGATAATGCAAATTACTGGGACGCATTCGAGCTGACAAGGTGTGTGATGTGATGTGTTCCGATCGTGGTTGCAGACGATGATCGCGCTTGTGCATGGAAATTATGCGGTGATAGAATTCGCATGATCGCTACTATATTATTAGTCTCTAATTCAGATTTTATGACCTCAATGGAAGCATCATGTGCCTTTAGGACATAGTTGGGTAGGGTAATAACCTTTTATTAGCACCTATTTCTGAGATTCTTGTGAATATAACCTTTGATGCCATTAATATATAGCATATTTTATGTATACTTATGTAAGAACATATATTTCATACTCTTTCACTTTCAACTTTTAATATATAGAATATCGTAAAATTTTATTGACACCTTCAACCATTGAATTAACGATCGTTAATCCGTCCAAAATTTAATAATAAAACATAAATATATGTATGCTCACTACTTTAATTAATATTCTGCGAAAAGTTCAGAAATTTATTGCTCTACCATATCGTAATTAGACTTTTCTCCTGGAATCGCTATCGAAACTAATATCCATAAATATCCATATGTCAGATGTATAGATTTCTATGCCTATGTGTGTGAGTGTGTTTTAACCTCGTTCTAATAACTCTTTATGGTGGCCAAATGAAGATCTCACATCAAAAAGATTGCGATTTTCTCCCTTTTTGGGGCAACATATGTTCCATGCCAAGGTCTGATATATCAGAAGGTGTAGTTTTTGTTGTTGTTACTTTGTTGTTCTCTTATCTCGTGTTGTTTACTAGTCAGACCCTCAAACATTTGAGCTTCTTATCAGCTTCCATCACGCAGAACACCTGGCTGCAGGTAATTCTTTATCTCTCTCTCACTCTTAGGAGTTGTGGTTTTTGTTGCTTATGGTTTTTGTTGTTGTTGTTGTGGGTTATTATTGTTGTGGATTTTTATTGTTGTTTTTATTTTTGATTATTGTTTTTATTTGGTTACAACGCTGTCAACGCATCGACTCGATGCCAACACCATGCAAATGTTGGCAACAATTTCGTTTCGAGTTTTTCCTCTTTTTCTAACGTCTGCTGTTTGATCGTCTATTTGCTCAGGTTGGCAACGCTGTTTGCTCAACAATGGCATGTCGTAGTCGTTGTCGATGGTGCGGGTGTTGCGATTGTTGTCGCAGTCTACAACGACAACAATATCATATGGTCGTCTATGCAAACAGCTGGCGATCTGTTGTCGTTCCATCCGATCGATCGTTTATTGCAATACATCGATGTTTGTTTGTCTCTTTCCACAATCATTTATGTATGTTGTTTTCGTGGTTGTTGTTGTTCTTGTTGCTTTAGTGCATAATTTCCCGATTACCAAGATCACGATCAGAGATCAGTAATCGACGATCGTTGATCGCAGCACGATCAGTATTGTCTCATTAACTTGTCATGAATTGATTATTAACCAAGTGCAAGTGTTGCCAATCGCCCAGGTTACAGGTTAATTTATCACCTTTCAACGATAAGATCTCCATCTCTCTCTCTCTCTCTCTCACACACTATTGCCCTCTCTTTCTCTCGATATCGGTGTAAACCTCTGTCATTGAAACGCCGACGAGGAAGTGGTTTAGGAATTTATTTCTATTGTTATGGCCTTCATTCGTTAGAAATTCCGCTGCCGACCGCTTTGTTCGATATGGAAATCGAGATGGGCGTTGGTCGACATCGGACTCGGACTCGATCTGTTGGTCGGAGGGCAGGAGTGGGAAATTGGGAGGGATTGAAATGACAGCATTAGAGTAGGAAGGAGCAATACTTTGTAAAGATTTCTAAATACTCTTGGAAACCTCCTATTGTTTTAATTTTATGAAATCATATCCACATTGTATATAATAATATTGGATAAATGCTAGAACTGAATAATCAGAATTATTGAAAAATTAAATACAAATATTTATAATATAAATACTAATATGATAAACACTAAAATTTTATATTTATTTTCGAAAAATCGCATTAATTCTCAACATTTGAAAGAGTTGAATAATTTTTCAAAACTAATAGTGAAAGAAATTTGTGAGAATAAATTAAAAAATTCAGATTCAAAACCAAAAATTACAAAAGTATAATTTTATTCTATGGATCTATGTTTTATACACAAAATTTGGAAGTGATAAAATTATAATTTTTCTTTTATATTAAGTTGATCAATTAAACTTTTTATTAATATTTCAAATATGTATATAGATTCAAATAAATTTCAAATTTTTTATTCGAAAATTTGACAGAAATTAAATTCAATTATTATTTTAATTTTCTACTTAAAATATAATATTTCACAAAATGAAATATTTTAACAAAATACAATAGGGATTAATAGATAGAATAGAATTCTCGGATATCTCCACGATATCGCCATGATAACCCAAATCGTGGCGATCCATGCCAAAAACACGAATCTTCGAATATTACGTAAAAGGACTGAACAATGTTTGCAGAATCATTGGTGAACGGATGGGTTCATGATTAATTTGTTGCTTCTCAGTTGAGTAGTCCTTTGTTGTTGTAATTCTTGTTGTTTCATTTGTTGTTGTTGCTGTTAATATTGTTATTGTGACAACAAGTGATGTTGCCATGACTGCGATGCAATCAATTTCACAGGAATCACGCTGCTCACTCCACACCAAGAGCGCCAACGGAGGCGGTGACAGTGAGAGTGAACGAGAGGCAGAGGAGGGAGAGAGAATGATAGAGGCGAGTCATTACAAAATTATCACATGTCCTTCCAACGGGACGGGACGGCAACGTGAGTGGGCCAGGAGCCGCATGTCTGTGCGCTTCATAAGCGACATTCGGCTGGGACATGTGATGTCAACAACAATAATAATAATAACAACAAGATGAACTGCAACAAGAACAACAACAATATAACCCACAACAACAGCAAAAAAAATTCCATTTTATTTTCGTTTCCATTCGCCTTGTTGTTGCATTTATTTGTGTAACACCAGGACGAAGCTTTCGATCAGCTGCAGCTTCTTCCAGGATTAGATCCGGCCATCCTCGTGTCTGTCTGCCTGTCTTTCCGCCTTTCTATCTCTGGATGTTGGTCTTGTATATGTGAATGTCTGCTCGTGTCTGCATTGCACGATGTCTATTTGTAGCTGAAAACTGTCCGTAAGTTTGACAGTCTTTCTGTCCTTTCGATTGTCTGTCTGTCCGTCTGTCTTTATGTCAGTCGGTGTCTCTTTCATTCACATTACATTCTTTCGCCAGTCAACGTTTCATCAGCTGCAGCAGGCGCAGAAACAACAACAATTGTAAATCGCCTCAAAAACACCTGAGGCCACCAGCAGCTCACAGTCAGGCAGTTGGATGGACGGACAGACTGATTGGCTGGCTGGCTGTTTGGCTGGACGGACAAATGGACGGGCAGACGGAGGGCAGGCGGTCGCTTGTTTGGTGGTTTCAGGAGACGAGAGAACTGAGGAAAGAACAAAAAGACGATGGAAGAGACGGAGAGAAGGACAGAGGGACAAGTGGACGGTGGGACAGACGGAGGGATGGTCGGACGGATGTTCGGAAGAACCATTGGTCGTTTTGGTAGACCGGGAATTAGAGGAACAGGTTGGTCTTTTCGGTCTTCTATTCTCCCTCCTTCTCCTTCTTCATCTGTCCTCAGTCGGTTCTTCTCTAACCACTCCCATTTCTCCACTCGACCATTTGTCTTATCACTCGTCTGTCTGTCTGTCTCTCTATCTCTCTGTTCTTCTCGTCTGTCCGCTCCATATGCTGCACTAATTGCTTTCGCTTGAAAGTGATGCCATCTCCTCCTCCGTCCTTCGGTCAAACTCGTGCTCATCCTCGACATCGTCCTTGACGTCCTTTGTATGAGTCACAGAGGCGGCAGCTTTAAATGTTGTTGTTGGTATGGAGTTTTTGTTGTTGGGATAGAATATTTATTATTGGCATGTTGAAGTTGTTTCGGTTGCAGTTCTCACAGAAGTTGTTCCTGATGCTGTATGCTGTTGTTGTTGGCTTCCCTCTAGGATTCGATGAGTTCGACTGACCCAGATGAAAACATGTCCTTCGGTATGTGCAGATAAGGAGGAGTTCAGAGGAGGGAAGTGGAAGTTAAGTGCAATGTAGAGGAAATGAAGGGGAAGGGAATGATTAAAAAACACCACAAGCGAATTCCTCTCCATCATCTCATTCATTCTACACCAATTCCTGTTAATTAGGGACTTCTAGGAATTCTTTCTTCACTACTCCCCTCTTACATTTTGTATTTTTCTTTTCGTCCTTCAGCTTCCTCCCCATTGCTCCTTCCTCTTCCCTCGTCCTCTCCTTTATCCCCATTTGACAAACTCTAATTGGCAAATTCATCCGACAAAAGAACTCCGAATAAGCTTGGATATCTTCGATGTACCCAACCCGGGAATCCAGTGGGGGCTTCATTCACTATTCGAGACTCTCTTTCACTCTATCGCATTCTTATTCACTCTCTCTGACGCCCTTCTCATTGCTCTTCTCCACAATTTCCATCCCGAACTCCTTCCCGAGGCTATGTACCTGAGGCTGTGTCTGGCTTTTGACTCAGTCCACGTTCGCATTGAACGCGCCTCCTGCTGCGTCTGTGGCGCCAGTAGAAAACACCTTCGATTGCCACTTGGCATTAGCATGAGTTTTCCACTCCATACTCCTCCTTCTCTGCTATGCTCATCACTCCTCCTTCTCTCCTATTCACTCCTTTTTCTCTTCTGTTCACTCCTTCTTCTTTGCTCTTCACTCCTCCTTCTCTTCTGAGCTGTTCTAATTCTTCTCCCTTCTGTTTTCGCCTCTCTCTAGTCTCTGCATCGCCATCTCGGTCTTTCTGTCCGTCCGGTGAAGGGAGCGTCGGTCTAGGGCGTCTGAGGTGTGACACCTCGTTCTGATGATCAGGTGTGTCTCAAGAGACAGACAGACAGAGACATAAAGAGAGAGATAGATAGAGTGAGGGAGAAGACGCTGGTGAACCCAAGAGCGGTGCCTGGAGAGGAAAAGTGTGTGGATTTTAAGTGGACATCGGGAGAGCCGCCGTCGGATGGAGAATAAGAGTCCGACAGGTGGACGGACAAACAGACAGACGGAGAGATGGTCAACAGGAGATACAGACAAATGAACAGACAGAAAAATGGACAGACGTACAAATGGACAGTGAGACTGCGAAGGCAAAGGATTAAAAGTCTGGAGCAAGGTCGTTAGGACGCGGTAGTCGTTATCGATCGGTGGGGTGATTGATGCGATGTGGCATCGGATAGTGGGACAAAACGAGTCTGAGACGGAGCCTATGCCTCTTCCTCTCGAAGGGTCAGCAAGGTAATAGTTCCTTGTGAAGAATCATCAAGGAGTCCTAACATGAGGAGAACATCTTCAGAGGTTTTAACATGAAGAGAAAGTGGAAGAAGGCTCCCAAAATAATTAAAACCCCAGCTTGCGTGAAGAATGGAGATTGAAAGGACACCGCAATTCATATTTGGAAAAAGGACCTGCCCGAGGCTTCCGTGTGGCTTCGGTGCGACCTCCTCGTCTCGGATGGGCGATAAAGTGAATAATTATTTATTAAATACACAGCCATTATATCGACGCAAAATTGTTGCAGCTCCAACGAATCGTGGTGGTCGAAGGGAATCGAAGAGTGGACGGTGGTTGAGGGGACAACAATTAAGAAAACAATATGAATGCAAATTGCGACGATGCCGGGCGACACAGACCTCCGACACGACACCTTATCGCCGCCACCAATGACAAGTTGTCCATACGCAGACGGCTGTCGTTGTCGTCGTCTCCATCGTCTCCGGTCACCGCAAAGGAATCCCGTGAGCTTTCGAAAAACGGGTTCCATAAATTGGCACAACTGCTGTTCTCCCTGTAGACAACTCTCCTTGTGTCCCTCTCTTTCTTTCTCCCTGTCTTCCTCTCTCTTTCGCTTTGTGTCCCCCGCTCATTCTGTTGGAACCTGCGGCTGCCACCGGGTTTGGCGGGTTTCGCCACCAGATGCGTTTTGACAGCGCATTTGTCGCCGGCAACACATGCTACTGACAGCAAATGCAACAAACAACATCAACAACACCATCAACAACAATAATAAGAGCAACAGAGTAAAAGAACATTAACAAAAATAGTCAAAAAGTACAAGAATGAGAACAGCTTCATGGTGACCATGGGCTCTGACTCTTCCTGTCTGTAGAACGAGTTGCATCGGCTCGATTTGAATGTTGACAAAAATTCACAATTTCCACACCCTACCTTTGAGACGTCGGGATATATTCATATAACTCAGGATATATCCATATAACTTAGGATATATCCATATAACTCAGGATATATCCATATAACTCAGGATATGTAGAGCTTACTACACTATTTCCTTAAATCTATGGGTTAAAGGACAAAATACTGTAGGATTTAAACACTAATAGGTGACGATATCTGTCGTAAATGATTTGATTCTCAGTTTTTCCAAAAAAGTACCATTGGATAACATCGATTAGTGATTGATCTACCTTGATCACACTACTGTAGAACCCTCTCTAGATCTGTGTAGACCGGATATAAGTATTCAACAATTGAAGAACTTGTTTTCATATCATTTACCTTGGACTTCGAACGAACGAACGAACGGTCAATCGGAGGCAGATCATCATGGTTGCCCCACCGAAGGCTGCTCGGAATTTACATGCTTGCATGCATCTCCTTCTGTATTCTGTCTGTCCCCTTCTCTTCCTTCTGTCCGTCTCTCTGTCTCCTTCTGTCTCTCTTTTTGCCTCCTTCTGTCCGTCTCTCTGTCTTTATCTGTCCGTCTTTCTTTCGGGGTGATCTGGAATTCTTCCTAAATTAATAATTACTGCGTGCGGTCACGTTTGTCAGGTGCTTCGGTCTTTCACTTGTTGTACTTCTTTCTTTCTTTTTTTTCTCCCAACTTCTTATTGTTTTTGTTATTATCGCAATCATCGTTGCTGTTGTTGTTATTATCACCATCATTGTTGTCGTTGTTTTTATTATTATCGCAGTTGTTTTTGTTCGTGTGTTCCATCGATCGATTGTTATTTTGCATGGACCTTCGGACAAAATTTCAAAATTTCGTTAATGCTTTCAACAAAAACAACCGCAATAACAATAACACAAAAAACCACTACACCAATAACAATTACATCAATTACAACTACATCAATAATAATTCCCCCCAGGCCCCTTCGATCGGATCGACTCTGTTGGATCTGGTGGCGAACGGATCAATTGTCTTTAAATGCTTCATGAATTAAACAATTTATTAAATTCAAGCTTACGTTTTCGTTTTAATCTTTATTATTGTTATTACTGTTTCTTCTTTTTTGGTTTATATATTTTGTTTTGGTCTGATAATTTTTCTCGATTTCCGTTTTTTGTTGGACTTTTCCAGCAGCTGATACCGCGATCATCTCTCGTCACCGGCCAGGACACTAAAGCAGCTCAGCCGGTCTTCATGTCTTCGAGGTGCCTGATAATTGCTCGAATTTCGCGTGACAAAGTGCGAGCGGCGAATTAAATTGTTCGACTTCATTGCCGAATGCTTTCTGGCTGGGAACCCCTCGACCTCACCTGTTTATACTCCTAGAGAGACGGCTGGTTTACATCTGGCGTTCGGAGTTCGCGATGATATCAGGGGCGGATTAAAGCTAGTCAATTAGCTTAGAGTCCTGAGACATAGTCAGACAGATGGACGTTTCCAAGGACTGTTTCATGTTCCTGAACCCTCTGTAGATTATTCATCTGAGAACTGATCTTTTAAGGAGAGATCGTCTAAGAACTGATTTAATTGAGGGACAAAATTTCATCATAGTAATAATCTGCAGTTTGGTCTTTTCAGATCATCTAAATACTGAATAGAGCTTCGAAAGACCAAGTTATATATATCATACTATCATACTAAAAACTGATCATCAGATCATCTAATCGTCTCGAAACTGATCCTCTGATCTTATAGGAAAATAATCTGTAAAGGACCAATCGCCCAAGGACTAGATTGATATTCTACACATCTGGTGATAGGTCTTCCAAACCTCAGATCAAGTTTTACATATAGATCATCATATTGATGATCTGCGGACTGATCATCATGGAGTCTTTTGGGAGACCTCAAAGTAACCCTCTTCATCCTATGGATCCTCATCACTGGGAGGACCTCCTTCCGTGATCGACTCAAATCCGTCGATCGTGTCCGATTGAATCGAATGAGGTGTCGCTGGAACCCCTTCGTCTGGCGCTGAGGGCCCCCTGTGGACCTGCTTCGACGAAGGAAGCCGCAACGATTTATGACGTGAGGTAATAAAAAATAATGCAACAACAAATAAAGTAATGACAACAACGCCAACCAGAAGAAGAAGAAGAAGAACGTGAAGACGATGGATGGATTTGATTTATGGACAAGTTGTCCGCATGGTTCCGTCCGCAACTCTCACAATGCAAAATCTTTCCTAAAAAGGAAGAAGACGTTGACGCCGAGGACGATGGGAGGGTGAAGCAAAAACCCATCACAACAAGAACAATGTATTGCAATAACAACAACAAAAACAATAACAAGAGAAAACAACATGAAAAAATAGCAACAACAATGGGAGTAGAGCATTTAGCAAAGGAAACACCAACTGAGCGACTGGCGCCAGGAAAATGAGTTTTGCCAGACGAAACTCACACAAATGCAAAATTTCACACACAAACAAATACAAATGCAGAGCCACACCGACACGGAAGGACAGAGATAACCAGAGAGTAGTGGGAGAGAGAGAGAAAGACACATGGTAATAAAAACAAAAATTGGAAGGAAGCAATCGGATTTTTATGGCAACAATAGAAAAGAAAAAGAAAGATAAATAAAAGTACGAGAGAGAGAGAGACAAAATAGCGACGGGGTTCCCGAAGTCCGGTATCGAATCGAAACAGGTTCAGAACCAACTTCGACAAAGGACCGGCATCCTCAAGTGGACAGAAACGACAGGTACACGTGGATGGCGGTCGGGTGGACACGCAAGGACTTAACGTCTAATCCCGTTAGGATTTCAATGCCTCACGTGTTGTCCGTGGATCGACCCGTCCGACTGCCGGCTGCTGCACTTGCGAAAGCAAATTCAATTCCATCGAATGATCATCATCTGGCGCTAGGACGATGGATGCTTTGCGCTGAGTGAGTGGGTGAGCGATAGAGAGAGAGGCTAAAAGAGAGAGAAAGGGAGGGAGGGAGTGAGGTAGTGGAAGAAAAATAAAGAAAAAAGGGCGTTGCGAAGAGAAAGCGAGTCCTTTGTGTCCTTTTGGCAGACGGTGGCGCTGACGCTGGCGCTAGAGAGAGGATTTGCGAACAATGTGCAAATGCAATTAGAGGGCGTTGCATGGGCACGAGATGGAAACTGCAGTCATGGCAACAACAACAACATCGATTGGGAAAACGACAACAACAAAAACAACGACTGCAAACATCAAGACGAAGGTCCCTCAAGTCAATTCAAACAAGTACCTCTGACCTGAGGACAACAGAGAAAATCGACTCCTGCGCTTCTCGTTTTTCTCGATCTCTTTCTCTTCCTCTATCTCTTTCTTTTTCTCCACCTTTTCAGCTCCATCTCTTCCTTTTCCTCTCTATTTTCTCACTCAATCGTTATTGGGGTTTCCTGTGATCCATCCCACGTCAGTCACTTCGACAGCTTAACAATCTCGAAATCCGATCCGCGAAATTCCTCAGGTCGTCCCTGGTATGTAATCACTAAGTCCTTCTCCTTCATCCTGCTTCACCTTCCCCCATTGTCCTCCTCCTTCATCCTCTACTTCCCTATCCTGGCGTGTTAATTCCATAATCCTTCTCAACGTGATTTATCGTCCTGGCATTTATTTGAAATGTTTTGTTTTTTTCTGTTCGAAAACGAACCACATCGCCTTTTAAGGATCAACACGTTTTTATACTAATTCACACTCAACATCGTTGTTGTTGTTGTCTCCCTCATCTTCATCAACAGCGTCGACCTCGTCTTCGTCTCAATACCTTCATCTTCCTCACCCCCATCTTCTTCGTCATCCTCACTTTGATTCCGATTTTGATCCCGATCCAACCCCTCATCCAGGTTCAATCAGCCCTTCGATCCATTCGCTCAGGTGGACCGATTATGGTGTTGATCATAATGTTGTCGCTATCGTTGTTGTTATTGATGGCATCCATTCGAGGTGTTGGTGTCAGAGTTATTGTTATTTTTGTTGTAGTTGTAGTTGTTGTTGTTGGATTAAGTGCTCCTCGATGTCCATAATTGGAATTCAGTCTTCAGAGATGCCGGCAATAATCGCGTTAATGACGTTTCGACTGATTTGTTAAAACTTGTCTTGTTATCAACATCGGGAATTTTTAACAAAAACAACAGTAAGAACAACAGCAACAACAAGACCATTACCAACATTAACAACAACACCATTACCAACATTAACAACAACACCGTTGAACCCAGAGTCACATGTTGCCGTCGCTTTAAGTGATCTTTTGTCGCTTCATCCATCGCGATCCTTTTAAGGTTTCCATTTACGCGGATCTCTTTTGATTTCTTCCTTCGTTTTGTGTTCTCCCTGGCTACTTTTTTTTACTCCTCCATCCTTTCCTCCATCTATCTGATTCATCAGCCAAAGAGAAGGAGAGAGAGAAGAAGATGAAAAGGACAAGGGAGGAGTAGGAAGTCAGATCGATGCTCGATTCGAGGTTTAAAAAAACAAAAAACTATCAACGTTCAAAGGTTTTTCAGTCGAGATGTCTTCGAAGATTTCGAAGATTATAAGGGAAATAAGTATGTACATAAATAAAATATTGTAAAGTTATTCGCATGGAAATTTCTTCCTTTTAAAAATTTTATTCCGTGATTCTCTCAAATAAATTCTTTAATTTTTTCAGTTTTTAATCATTTTTTAATTACTTCATTGACTTCAAATACCCCTTCAAAATATATATAAAATATTGTAAAGTTTTGGTAAAAAAATTTCTTCCTCTCGAAAATCATCTTCATCATTTTCACATTAGTCGAATTCTTCTTAGTGGAAATCTAAGCACGATTCTTCATTTTTTTAATTTACTTCAAATACCCCCTAATTGAAACCGAAAAATATCCCTTTGCGTTGAGAATTTATCTCGTCGACTTTACCCCATAGAACCCTCCTTCACCCTCCTTCCCTCCATCTTCTTCGTGATGATCGTGATCTTGAGCGTAAATAAAAACGAGATATGAATTAATTAGAAGCTCATTACGATCGACGAAGCGAGGTCTCCCCTCACAAGGAGGCATTATTTATAGACGAACGACACACACGGCGACATCACAAGTGCCCTGCTGTGTTGCCAGACCGACCGACCGACCGACAGTTGTCACAGAGCGACCGAGAGCCGCCACAAATAGTTTTCATGATCCATTAAACGGTCGATTGCATCTGCGTCGAGGGTGTCAACCGATCGAACCGACGACGACCCCAACCCCGATCGCTCCAGACGATGACGACCCGAACCACGATCTCTGCGGAAGACGACTTCAACCCCGCGACGTCACGATCGCGACCACGATCGATGCGCGACATCTGAACGCGGCTGCGGCGGCAACGACTAATCATCACAGAGCTCGATGATCGCGGGAGTCACTCGAGCCGCGGGGACAAGTTGAAGGCCCTCCGATGGTAGACGATGACGAGCTGATTGTGGAGAAAATTCCCTAAAATTTGAAATCTTAAAGAGGTCTATAAAAAATGCGCCACATGCAACGAGGCTCCCACGATCGAACGAGACAACAATTGCCGTCGCTGGTGGGGCCACCAATTAGAAGGAGGTGGAGAAGAAGGAGGATAAGAGGAGAAGGAGTAGAGGAGAAGGAGAAGAAGGTGGAGAAGGAGTGAAAGAGCGAAGTAGTGATCAAGTGAGAAGGGTTCGGGGTCCGTGGTCGAAGGGACCTTGCGAAACGGACGGAGGCGCTCAGGGCGATCTCGATTTTCGCATTAGCAACAAATCTACAATTTGATCGGATCGGTGGCATAAAAAGAACTCTCTTTGACTCGCCCCGCACCGATCAGCGATCGTCCATAGAACGATGAATCGCTCAACGAAGAGACCGAGAGACCCCCGAGGCTCTGACGGGGGTCCTCGGCGCACGATCCCGAGTGAACAGAAGCCGATTGCGGGGTTCTGAAATTGTGAAAATGATCTACGGAGTGACGTTGGCACGACGTGCTGGTTGAGGGAGGGTCAGAGCTTGAGGGCGTCAGTCCGGCAACTACAAAAAAATCGATAACAACAATCACCAAACGGTGAGAAGAAACCTCGTCGGAGAGATGGGAAGCGTGGGAAATGGCTCCCGGTGGACTCCTGGCCAAGCCCACAGAAGGACACAAGAACGATCCGATCAAATCCTCCCAGGGACTTCACAGACCTCTTTGAAGGCGAATGTCGAGAGACGAGTCATCGACAGACGATCGATCGCGTGTCAAACTCCGAGCTCGATGTCGAATTATTTGATGGAATGCGAGGGATCCTCGAGAGTTTGCGTTTTTGCATAAATCCACCATCGATCGACATAGAGAACGGCGGAGAAGGAGTCAAATTCTAATTTGATTTTATACTTAATCGACGGGTTCGTCGTTTGCTCGCTCGTCAGCCAGCCAGAGCGATCGATGTCGATGGACAGATCGCAACTGTTGCATGCGATCCGATCGCATCACATCGCATCGGATCAGGCCGGATCGCATCGCATCGGTCGGTTTGTCGTTCCTCGGGGCTGTCACGTTGCCGCCATCGAGATAATTT
Organism: Coelopa frigida; assembly: GCA_017309665.1. NCBI lineage: Eukaryota > Metazoa > Arthropoda > Insecta > Diptera > Coelopidae > Coelopa > Coelopa frigida. The sequence continues at coordinate 19,452,784 of CM029565.1, read as the reverse complement.
CCGAATGCGGGCGTCTCGAGGCTCCCAAAACGAGATCCACGGCGATCGATGGCGATCGTCGGCGACTGATGGCGATCGTTGTCGACTGATGGCGATCGTAGTCGACTGATGGCGATCGTTGTCGACTGATGGCGATCGTTGTCGACTGATGGCGATCGTTGGCGATGGCGATCGTCGGAGATCTTTGGCGATCAACTGGTGTGCGAAACTCGTTTCTCTCCAAAAATGATTTAATTGACGTTTTTCGATCCTCGTCAGATCCGCAGAAGCCCAGCCTCCAACACTCCACCGATCCGATCCCAGTTTCATCCGTCCACCGCTTGACCATGAAAACTAGGCTTCGTTTGGAGCACCGACAACAACTGGTTGTTGTTGTTGTTACTGTTGTTATTCCCTTGCTTTGGCAACGAAATTCATTTATGTCCTTGGGGTATTTTTTCTCCACGTCTCGCCAGGAGACGACGATCATCGCTTCGATCCATCAAGCGTCCAGCGATCTCCACATGTGGACGACATGCATAAGTGAGGTAGCTAATTTCTGTTTATGCTAATCATCGTCTGCGGTTTCGGGGCCTCCGGTGGATGGAGTCCGGAGGCGGGTCGCGGGTCTCCCCAATCTAAATGAAACGTCAACCGGGCTCCGACTCGAGTGATTTCTTCCTGCTCCTGCTGATGCTGCTGCTGTTGCTCCTGTTCCTGCTTCTTCTGTGATGCGAGAGATCTTCCCCCAAATGCGAAATCTCGAGGAAGCCATTCATTTGACATAATTGCTCCTGAAATTAGACATATCCGGCAGGATGCCTTTTAATGTATATTTTATTCAAATTCGTTCTCGAGGAGGACTTTCGAATCATGGCGAATAAAGAATAAAATATTCGGCTCACTCGATTTTTATGGTCTATTAAATTAATGATTGATGTAAACCTTTCAGCATAAAATATATGAATTTCTTCAACTTCATTTCAAAATTAATTTTAGTCGCTATTTTCTAAAAAATTAAGTTTAGTTTTTTTTTTTTAAATTAATTTAAGTCGAATTCATCTAAAATTAACTTTAGTCGTTTCTATTTTTCCAAATTAAGATTTAGATTAAGTTTTCCAAAATTAAGTTTATTCGTTTGTATTTTCCAAAATTAACGTTAGTCGGATTTTTACAAAATGTACTTTAGTTCTATTTTTCAAAATGAACTTGAGCACTATTTTGCAAAAATTTAGTTTTATTTTTCAAAAATTTGCTTTGTTTTTTTCAACAAATTACTGTAGTTATGAAAAACTTGACTTTATTTTTCCAATAGAAATATTAGATGGAGTTTCCAAAATTAATTTTAGTCGTTTCTATATTTCCAATTTTTACAAAATGTACTTTAGTCGTACTTTTCATCAACTTCACCCCTATTTTTCAAAAAATTGACTTTAGTTGGGGAAAACTGACCTTAATAGGATTTTTTCCTAAAATAAACTTTCACCAAATTTTTGCAAAATGAACTTTTGTAGTAATTTTCTAAATTATATTTTTAAAAAATTGGAACTTTAGTCACATTATTCTCCTAGTATCCAACGTTTGCTCCTTGACATGAGGGATAAATTAGTATTCACAGCAGTAGAATAATCCCTTTGAGAGAACTTTCCCGCTGTCCTTCAACTGGTGATGGATGGGAATTCAAGGGAATCGGACCATCGCCGAGGACGAGAATGGGACTGAGTGAATGGAACGATTTCAATTTGCAATCCTCGCCATATGTCGCCGTGATGGTAGCGAATATCTGTCCGTCCGTCTGCCGTCTGCGATTCAATCACAGACATCGTGTAGAAATTCCATATGTTCCACCAGCGTGAGGGCGGGAGGCAGAAAGAGAGAGAGGGAGGTAGAGAGCGAACGAGTGAGAGAAACATCTGGCGAGTCCGCACAGATTTTCCGCCGATCTGATGAGAATAAAATTCAGCAAATATTTCAAAAATCCCAGAAATTATTTCGTTCCCATGTTGCCGGTCGATCCGGTCCATCTGGATGTCGTCGTCGTCTTCTTCTTCATCGATGTCTGTCTGTTTTTCTGTCTGTCTATTTCTCTGTTCGTTTGTCTGGCTTTCGTGTTCGCCGTTTCCCAAGCACAGCACGAACAATGGACGAGCGGACGACAACAGACTGCGAGGCGGATGGCTGTATTGAAGGAAGGTCGCAGTTTTTCCCGGCGTCGTTTCCGTCGGCTGCTTCTGGCCGCCATGTGTGCGAGACGCGAGACGAGTTGCTCCGGCTGTCGGTTTTCCATGAAAATCCAAGGAGTCGCGCTGTCGCCGCTCAAGGTCTTTCCATTGTTTTGCGACTTCATCTATCTCTCTCTCGCTCTATAGCTTTCTTACTCTCAATCGCTATATGTCTTCCTCTGTCTCTTTCTCTCTCCTTGTCTCTCTGGAGGTCGTTCTGTCCGTCCGTCCGTCCATCGGGCTGACTTAATTGAGTGTGAAAGTCATCGTCGTCGTCGTCATCGTCTTTGGGAACCACTCGGAGACCACATGTGTTGCCAACTGTGTCTGCCAACCCGCCCATTCATCCAGCCATCCCTACGTTCTTCATCGATCCTTCCCTTGTTCCTTCATCCATCCTACGTTCTTCATCCGTGCTCTCCAACGATCTCCCTTCGACCTTCTTCCACCTCCTACATCCTTTCTTCCTCAATCAGTCTGTCCGTCCATCTGAATATCTTCTGTCCGTCCTCTCAATGTCTCAAGTGCTTCCCCGATTTCGGTGCCTCGGAAGTTGGCTCCTGCTCCGAGGACACTTCGGCCTTCGTCCCACATCCCGTCTTCGTCCACATCCCGTCCTCGTCCCACATCTCGCCCCCTCCTCAATTCACACAAACAATCCTTTGATTTATGTGCATGTGTATGAGTAGCGCTCTGCATGTGTGTGTGGGTTTCAATCTCTCTCTCTCTCTCTCTCTCGATCTCACTTACTCCCTCTCTCTCACCCTCTCTGTCACACCCTCTCTCTCACACTCTCTGTTAATGAGTCGCCGAGATTCGGGTCGGCATTTGTTTGACTTTCGGAATTCTCTACTCATGTTCCTTCCTCTCAGACCCCGTCCTTCCCGACTTTTGCTATTCCTGCTGCTGCTGTATAAACAGTTCACATGTCGAACAGATTGTCGACAATTAGTCTCCGGCCTCCTTCTGGACACACACATGCCCGAGTGGGGGGCGTCGAGCAGGCGGCAAGGATGCGGATCCGGACTTGACTTCGAGGCCACATTGACGTGACGTGAGTGAGTCGACATGAGGCGAGCTCTCGACGCTTCTTCAAGTGGAAAATATGTAAATAGGATAATTCTTCGGTGGCAAATGTGTGAAAGGATGTCTCACGTAGCCAGCCAGTCAGGCATGCAGGAAGACATACGGACGGACGGACGGACAGGAAGACAGACGGATGGTTAGACATACAGGAAGACACACAGATAGAAAGACAGCCCACATCCATCATTCGGAAATCAAGCATCGAGCTATTTTTAGTTTACGACCTCGATGTGAGGGCAGAACTGAGCCGAGGTCTATATTTAGATCGATAGGATTGCGAGGAGTCGAATCGTACACGGGTGTTGAGTGCGGGGCTGGGGGAGAAGGAGCGAGAAGGAGGGGACGAGGTCAAAGGAGCGTTCTTCATACCGACGACGCCGTCGGTGATGCTCCAGATGCCGTGTGGGCGCTGATTATCACGTGTTCGGCATATTTTAAGCTCTGGGCCAAGTCTGTGGGAAGGACAGAAACCTGCAGGAAGGATATTTCCATGCACTGAAAATTTAAAATTAGATTCGAATGGTTTTGATGAAGGTTTATAATTGAACTATGATGATTTTTTCACAAAATTAATAAAAAAATTATAATTAAATAATTTTATAGATTCATTATAATTTGACTTCCATGATAACTCTGAGATTTTTATGTATAAAAAATTGATAATTAGACTCCTATGATTTTTATATAAAAATTTAAACGCCAATGATTTTACATAAAAAAGTATAATTTAACTCTGATTTATTTTAGATACATACGTTTATAACTAAAATCCGATTTTGATAAAATTTTTATAATTTGACTCAGATGGTTTTTATATAATTTTTTTATATAAAAATTTACAATTCCATTTCGATTAATTTACATGCATTTCATATCGCTTTCCCTTTAGATATGGGATCTCTAATATAGACTTTTCACACTGATCCCAGCACAGAGATATCCGACTTAAATTTGTTTTCATATCAGATAACTTCATTTCCACTTCAGGCTTCAGAAGACGACAACGCGTCGTCGGCTGCTCTGATCAAGTTGGATTAGACGAAAGTCACGGGTGGTTTCGCTTGGACTCAGGTGCTCACAAGTGGATGGATTCAGACACCTGGGTCTGGCACTCAACGCAATTCAAAGCGTGTCGAACAATTGATTTGCACCCCCGAATGGTCGTCGAGGCGTGAGAGTGAGACAGGGAGGGGGTGAGAGTGAGACAGGGTGTGAGAACCACTTGGGAGTGGGGAAGACACGTGGCTTTACTGGTTTGGAACGTTGAAATCGAGAGTTTATTGCGTTTCAACCTGGATATCGACGTATGCCATTCCAACTCCAACCCCAAAAATCCCCACGTGTGAGGCTGGCGGCAGGCAACAAACGAACGAATGAACGAATGGACAGACGTGCGGGCGGTTGGTCAGAAGTCTGGCGGCAGACGGGTGTCGAGAGGCGGCTCGGAAGCTGCTGTTGTCAAATGAAGCTTCGTTCGACAAGCGTGCAAAGTCTGCGTGTCTGCCGCCAACAGCAGCAGCAACCACCATCACCACCAACGCCATCGGTTACAAGAACAACAACAAAGAGAACAATAACAACAACAATATGAACCCCAGCAACAATAAGAACTGTATCATCCCCTTTTCGCCTGGTTCTCTCGGAGAGCAAATTGGAAAGAAGTGATTATGAAATTTTGCTTTCACAGTCGGATTAAGCATCAGCCACAACAGCTGAACCAGCAGCAAAAACAACAATAAAAATAAAAGCAATAACAACAAAAACAAGAGCATCAAAGCACCAATAGTGACAACAACAATCGACTGGCGGCAACATTAGCAACAGACACGTGACATGTCATGCGTGTGCCGACGTCGACGCCGAGCGTCGTTCACGTCTCAGTCGGCGTTACCGTCAGCGTCAGCCAACGTCGGCGTCGTGGTGGCTGTGTATGGGCAATTATGTATAATCCTCCCCATGGACCGGAATCTACCCAACCCAACCCAACCCGAGACGAACTCGACACGCCCCGAACTCGACTCGAGTGACGTCACAGCGATGCGTGGCCATCGGAGGCATGGCATCGTCAAGTGAGCGAAACCAAACGGACGATGACGGCAACAACAATAGTAATAACAACAACAACAACAAATAGGGTGGAGGGTGGTTTCGATGGTGCGTCCAAGTGAGAAATTATTATCTCCAGCACCATGGGTCGCTGCTGTTCTCGTCCTTGCGGGCAGTTGGCCAGAGGGAGATGGCAACAGGGAAAGAGAGGGAGATGGCAATAGAGGGGGAGAGAGAGTAAGAGCGTCATACGTTCGAACGATGGTCGCGTTGCCAATACGTGGGTCCAACGCGTGAACGCACGAATTTTCGATTTCGATGTTCAGCCTCATCTGCAAGTTGTTGTTTGTATTTAATATTATTGTTGCAATGATTGTTGTTGCAATTGTTGTAATGTAGATGTTGTTGTTGTTCTTACAATTGTTGTTGTCGCTACCGTCGCTCGCCCTCTTCTGTTTACATCAAGCCTTCGGGCTCGAAACCCAAACCGAACCCATGCCGTGCCGACCGACCGGGGGGATGACGAGAAGTTGGAGGAGGGTGGAGAGAGAGAAGGTGGAGGAGGAGGAAGAAGCAAAAGCAGCATCAGCGAGACGGCAGGATGCACGCGGTGTCCGCATGTGACTCGCTCGCATCGACGGCCTCGGATCGTCGTGCGTGGTTCGTGTTTGGACAATATCCAGCTGACAGATTACAGAGTAATTGTCGGAAAAGTTTTTCCTATGAGTGGGAACAAATCCACCTCCTCCTGCCATTTCCTCTCCCTCTCTCTTTACTTTCTGTCTCTCTCTCTCTTTCATCCTCCCTTCAATTCGATTCATCGATTTCAGTCCTTTGTTTGTTTTTTGATCACCCATCGAGGTCGATTCCGAGGTTCTGAAGTGCTTTTGAGAGGCGACATGAAAAGAGCGGTGGTGAACTGGAGGGTGTTGAGGAGAGAGGGGAGGTAGAAAATAGTGTGGAGATCCTTCTCCTCATCGGGGGGCGTCGAGCGGCGCCAAACGGTCTGCATCTGGGCGCCCTTGGAGTTCTTCATTGGCGCTTATGTATTCAGAGCAATGGGCTCCAACGACTCGCCCACTCACTGGGCCCCCACTGGGCGTGGCCGATGTGTTCATGTGAAATCGTGAGATGTGTTTACTCAATTAACAGGCTACGGGTGGCATCGAGAAGGGTCTGAAGCGTTTGCCATGTGAAGCATCACTCGATTTATGAAGATATTTCTCTGAATACTTTACAACAGTTTTTTGGTCGTCGAAAAAACGAAAGTATTTTAACTCGTATAATAATGATATTTTTCGAAGAAATAGTTGTGAAAATATCCTCGAGCAAGATCATGATGTCGTAAAGAGAATTCTTTCGGTCATGATTCGCCAATCGTTCCCGCTCGATTGCAGACCAATAAAATAAACCAATTAAGTTCTTAAGAAATGCGAGGAAGCTTTCAAGGTGGGCGCCTCAGAACCGAGGTGAGGACAGACAGAAGAACGAGGAAAGATAGGAGAAGGACGGGAGACAGAACGAATGGAGGCAGCAAAAAGGAAGGACGAAGGATTCACAAGAATGAGGACAGAACTCGCCAGTAGAACGAGGACAGAGGAATCGAAAGAAGGACGGATGGACAGACACCAAGAACGACAGAAGCCGGGCTGCAGATGGAGCGAAGAAATATTCGTCATTTTCGGCGCATGCTGGCAACGCGAGTCACCTGCGCCACATGTGCGCGTCTCAACCGATCGACCGACCGACGGACCGCAATCGCTCAAGGTGTTCTCGCCAGACCGACGAGGATCAGGGTCGAGTGGTCACAATCCTTGCGTCACACGAAGGATCGTGAAGAACCTGCCGATGTCGGTCGGCCGGTCGGTGCTCAATAAAACCGGAGACAACGAAGATGAGTCCAGAAGTGAAAAGGATGAAAGGAGAGGGAAGAGAATCAGAGGAAAAGGATAAAAACAGAGTGGAATAAATGAAGCGCCTGGTCCTGGCGAGGATCGAGGATACACTTGCGTCCGGAATCCTGCGTTAATTATAGTACTGTTTCCAATGTTGTTGTTCTTCCTCTCATTGTTATTGTACCTGCCGCCGATCCTCGATTACTCATTTTATATCATTCTCATTCTTTACTCAATCATCCTCCTCGCACTCGTCCCTTGATCTCCCTCTCGTTGTGGGTTAATCAGGTGCAAATCTTCGAAATTTGATTCTCGTCGACCACTCCTCGCTCGCCCCCGTCTCGTCTCTTCCACAACTGTTTTACCTGCTTCCGTCGTCCACGCTTCGTGTTCATCCTTTCATCGATCCTGCAGCCGCAGCTGATCCTTTCGCTTAATTCCCGAGAACAGCTGTGGTCACCATCGTCGGTCGTTTGGTCTGTCTGTCTGTCTGTCTATCGACCTGCTGAACTCCTTTCGTCGACGTGGCGGCTCCTTCGGATGCGAGCGAATGACTTATGCGTCTGGCCTAATCCTCGCCAAGGATCCACACGTTATTTATGATTGGCCTCCTTTTCACATGCTATCTCCAGACAACTGCGCTTCCCTCCATCCAACAATCCCTCCATCCATCCCTTCGTCTGCCTGTCCTTCTGCCTGATCCCGATCACGATCGACCTCCGTCTCTCCATCTAATCTAATTCAGGAGTTGCGTGGATTTCCCAAACGATCGACCGATTCAAGGATTCACTTTTGTTTTCGTTCTCCATTTGGACATGGTTTTTGTTCGTTTTTGTTGTTGCAGTTGGTCGTCCTGTCGCTGGCTGCTGCAAAAGAAGGCGGGGATGCACCTGTACCATGTGATTGCCGTAGCTCCCTAAACAGAAAAAATAATGTTTTATTAGACATGGAAACGTGTGCGCGTTTCCGGCCACGTCATGCTGAGAGATCCTCTCACCTGGTCAGCGGAGCAACCTGCAAGAAGTCCTTTTGATCCGCTTAGGGTTTTGAATAAGGATTCTTTGTATAAGGTTCTCCAAGCCGATCCTCAGCTCCATCATCGACCCTGGATGACCCTAGAAGTAATTATCATCACCTCAGGCCCATCTTCTTTTCGATCTTGGGTCGATCTACATTCCATCATCGGGTTGATCTTCATTCCAACATAGAGTTGATCTTCAGTCCATCATCGAGTTGATCTTCATTACATCATTGGTTGGATCTTCACCCCAACCTCGAGTTGATCTTCAACCCAACACCGGTTTGATCTTCAACCCGACTTGATGTCGATCTCTGGCCCGCTCTGATTGCCTCGTAATTAACTGCAATTGCATTCTCTTATTCTCTCTCACTTGGAGGCAGGGCCATCTAAGGCTTCAGGCGGCCCCCTGGGCTCCGAGATCCAGTGACCATATAATTAAAGTACCATCTAGCTGGATATATTTTGTTGACTTGAACTGCAACCGAGTTGAAGTTTCGATCGAGAGGTCATCACCGGCCGGGACCGACCACGAGCCCTCCGGCCCAGGGCTGAGGTGAGATAATTAGACGAAACTTCAGTGGAAAAACCCTCATTTATAATCAATCAAGTTGGGACAATATTCCGCGGCTTTTCATGGAAATTAAATGGCGCTAGAGAGGATTTTTATTACACACCTACCGATGCCGATGCTCGGTGGATGGCAACAGGTTCAGGTACCGGCGACAACAGGTTTCAAACCGGAGGAAGGAGAGAAAAACAAACGTTGTCTCTTTGTGATCCGACCGCGCAACGATGACGACTACCTTGGGCCGATGGAGGAGATCATTAGGCAGAGGTCGAATCAAGCAAAGTAGGTGTTTACGATCCACCAACCGACCGATCGAACCCGCTTATTAAACTCACCTCGCAATCGCTGCCACGGCGGATTCCGGGAACCACCTCCGAAAAGTCACTGCCCCAGGTACGAAAAACGCGCACGGCCTCAGGCTGGAAAATCCCGACGACTATCAATCGAGTCGGTGGATTCGAATACCTCGATCGATGGCGTCGAAGGAATTCCGAAATTCCCAGAAGTCCGAAGCAATGCAAAAACTTACGAAAAGCGCAATTAGGCTAAGCAGACAGAGGGTAATTAGTGTTTTGGACATCGAAATAACAAACGATTCCCTCAACCTTAGTCTGCCTTCTCCTTCCCGAGGAGTGCCCAGCGAAGGAAGGTACGGCTGAAAGAATCAACTGAGTTCTGGAATTTCCACAGAAGCACAGAACCGAATGGTCGACGAGGAAAAGTGAAGTCGCTGATCCTGAGAGCTAACCGAGCTAATCCTCGCGGTACAGCAGGCCACGGCGAATAACTTCTTAATCGAGGTGGTGGCCGGAGGTTGAGTTTCGGAATTTCCAATTTATTCAAGAATCGAATATTTCTCCTCAACGATCATGGTATTCGTGAAATGGCAAAGCACGAGACGATGAAGGACATTTATTGGATAGATTAATTTTGAATGATAGGTCGTCATGTTGGAAATTCTGATTAAGTATAATACATCGAAAATTAGTTTGATAATGAGAATTTTGCTGATAGAGTTAGATTTTTTGTATAGGAAAAATTAATTATTGAATCTTTATTCCCAAAATTTATATTTTAATGAAAAAAACACTTGATTATAATATTGATGAACAACATTTGTGAATGGCAAAAATATAATTTTTTATAAAATTTAAAAAAAATTTAGAAGATAGTTTTTTATTCATTTAGTTTTAATTTTTTGATTTTTGTATTATTTATTTCACAAGAATTTAATTTATAATTGAATCTTCAGTTAGTTGAGTTTTTTATATATCATATTATTATATGAATTAAATTTTATGTTGATTATGTTAATAATAGGACATGTTTTTAGTAAAGTACCAATGAATAAAAAAAGTGATAACGGCACCTACGATTGAAATTAGGCGATTGAAACTCTAGACCTGTGCTGCCCACTTGGTGCCGATGGATCGCGAGACGCCTTCACGTGTGTCTTCCGGCCGTCCAACAGGTCCTCGCCTTAGGTAAGACGAAACCAATTAGCGAATAACTTTGCTCCACATCGCAGAACCAACAGTAGCCACGATCCAGAGGCCTGGCCTGAGGATCACAATGTCTCCTCAGAAGCCAAATCAGTAACTGCAACCTGAGTATGGAAGGTGCAAAACAAACAAGAAAAAAAACGAACCTAGTTTTAAGAACCTTCAAGAAAAAAACGATTGAAAACATGTGCCAAAAAAAGGCTTCGCGAGGGGAAGAAAAAGGTCCCCAAGGATCTTCAAAACTAAATATCGTATTACGCCGACGACACGAGGTTCATCAAGGACAAAAAAATAGCACAACCCTTTCTCCAGAGCGACGAAGTGAAAAACGTCGCCGGGCCAAAACTCTGGAATTCGGAGCCTTTTGCGGGAGATGTTTTTTTTTTGTTTTCGCCTCGCTCGAACCCATTCAACAGAGGAGCGGTTCGATCGAATATCCTTGAACTTCAAACGCAAGGTTTCAACACGACCAACGACGACGACGACACATGCAATAAAACGGGGAAGGTGGAGAGAGATAAAGGGGGAAAATGGAGATAGAAAGGGAGGCAAAGGAGATAGAAAGGGAGACAAAGGAGATAGAAAGGGAGACAAAAGGAGATAGCAAGGCAGCCAAAGAGAGATAAAAAATAGAAGAAGACACTGTGCGGGTTGCGTCTGCGCACCAGACACTTCCACCGACTGCGATCGGGACGGAACAACCAACAGCCAACCACGTCACGACACGATCCACTTGTGTCCCAAGGAGACGGCCGGCTTCTGGTCCGGCTGCTTCGGCGAGAGCTGAAGACAAGACATAAAAAAGGAAGAGTCATCATTCAAAACATTGCCACGGCGTCTAAGATGAAAAGATGGACAGACGATCGGTAGGAGTAGAAGAGACAGACGATCGGTAGGAGAAAGACAGACAATCGGTAGGAGTAGAAGAGACCAGACGAATAGATAGACACCCGGATATTCGTATTGTGTGGAGGACGCTTTGGCATCTTCTCGCAGCTCGGCCGAACATCTGCTGAAGAAGTTCTCCTTTGTCCGCCCGCTGTCTGTTCGTTCGATGTCTGTCTGTCCGTCTGTTCGACGTGATCTGGTGCATGTTCCTCATGGTCAGGCGGTCCGTGGTCAGACAGTCCGTGATCGGGGTGATCGTCGTCATCCTCGTCGTTTTGTTGTCGCTTCGATCCTCGGCCACTTCTTGTTATTGTTCTCGTTGTTGTTGGTTTTTTCCTCATTGTTGTTCTTTTTTTCCTCATTGTTGTTGTTGTTGGCAACCCTATTAGACGGCGGAATGTTTGCCCAAAAGACGTCTCTAGCCGTCGGACAACCTGAGCCTGCCTCCTGCCGAACAACATGGCATCGTGGCTGGTGGTGGAGAGAAGCAAAGAAGCCGAGAGCAAAAGATGGAGAAAAAAAAACCGAGCCTTGCAGTAGTCGGTCGGGCTGTGGTCCCGGACTGGTTAAGTAGGCATGAGTTGCTGATTTTAACGGATTTCCTAGAAATTATTCGAGGTTTTCGGCTTCGCATCGAACCCTAATGAGGTGCATTATGTAAATACACATTGGTTCCTGATGTTCAATGGATGGATGATACAATGGATGATATGATGGTTGATTTGATGTGTGCGACGAATGATCAGAATGATTTCGTTGACGGTCGTGTCATGTTGTTTTAGGACCTCTCACTTTGTGTGGTCGCATCGATGACCAGAAGATTGAGAGATCGACAATTACTTTCGGTGTTCTATGATATGCAATGATTAGCGAAAGGTTTCGATACAAAGGGTTTCTTTCATGACAGAGGAGAAACGTCCCAAAGAATATCTGACACTAAAAATACAAAATCAGAACATACGACCTTAGATCGATATCAACCAAATGTTCTCTAAATGCCTTCATGGAGGTATTTAATATACTATCCTCTCTCCTTGATAGAGGTGAAATAAATTATGTTCAGCGCCCCAGAAGCCCTTCTGAAACTTCTGACTACCGGTTTCGATGTCCAATGTCCAATGATATATGTGTGTAAGTATAATTAATCAAGATCCATTAAAGTTCTTGAGGAACCATAAAAACCGGATGGGGCGACAGACGACGGTCGTCGGGTGACCCTCAGGGCCCCCAGATCCAAAGTCGACCAACGGCAATCGACTGTCGAGAAACGAGTCGGGTTCAAGATCGATTCACACCCTGAAATTCGGACGACGCCCACGCCTACGAGAACAGGATTTCTTTGGTATTGTATTTAATTCTTTATTATTTCACTCAATAAATAAACATTTAGCGAAACACGTCGCATTCATTTGAAATACAAAAATAATTCCAAATTGAATAAATATAATAAATAAATCAGACATCGCAAAAAATTGGAGGAGGGTTGAGGAAGATGTGGAAGTGGAGGAAAATAAAGAGGTGGAGGAAGAGGTAGAGGAAGATAAAGAGGTGGAAAAAGATGACCAGTTGAAGCAAGATGAAGATGTAGATAGAGAGAGAGAGAGATCGCAATTTCAAGCAAATATAAGAGACAATCGAGAAGTGCGAGCGAGAAGTGGCGACGATGAGTGTTAAGTAAAATAAATGACCGCAAATAATTATGCGTGGGCATCGTGCGATCGATGCTGAGATCCACCGACCGACCGACCGACCGATCAGCATTTAAAACCATTCTCCGTTCGCTTCGTTAACTTCTGGACGTTGCCGGGTGACGGCGCTGCTGCTTCTGCTGCTGTTGATTGGCTTCATTCATGTTATGCAAATCCATTGACGTCAGAGACTCGATCTCGGTCGCGGTCCAACCCAGCCCGACTTGTGGTCTGCGATGAGCAATTCGATTGTTGTTGCCGACAGACGGATGGACGGACAGATGGACAGACGGTGGGGCTAGTTTTGAATTTCGGCTACAGGTTCGAGGCACAGGTGGCTCCATCGTCAACACCAATGACGATGACAACAAATACATCGATCACAATAAGAACAACAACATCTACGACGACGACTACAATCACCTCTCGCTCGGTTGACAGCACGTGATGATGGGTCGAGTCTCACGAACGGAGCCGCCAAAGGAGCTGCTCCATCGGCGTTGCCAACAACTGTTGTTGCTGCTGCCGCCGGTATGCAAGGAGAGAAACCGAGATGATAAATGGAACGTCAATTGCACGCCACATGCTCGTTAAGCACTGCCGAGCAACCGCCTGAACAACCGACCGACCGACCGTCTCCAACTCATCCCGATTGTGTCCACTTCATCCCGAAGCCGACTCCACCTCATTCCGCACCCCGGCTCCACCTCATTCCGATCCCCGACCAACCCCAACCCCATCCTTGAGTCTCGCTCTGCCCCAAGCCACCCATCCTTGAGGATCCTGTACCGCATTCCGCTATCGCCTTCGTCGTTATCACCGCCGCGAGGCGTTGCCACCAGCGCGTCGACGACGAGCGCCGGACACGACGCAATGCGATGCGACTCAACTCGTCTCGGTCGTCTCGTTTCGATTAGAGTCGACACGCGGCAGCCGTGTTGTTGGCCGGTCGCCGATGGAGCTGTTGTCGCTGTTGTTGTTGGAGCCCACTCCACGATACGCACTCGACGGCCGGCAACGATGCAATCAACTGCAATGGCACGGACCGAGTGATGCAACTGCATTTGCATGCGGAGACTTCGGTCCATTGCGATGCAGAGAGAGAAAAATTGTGGTCAAAGGAAGGGATTTTTGAAGATATGGGTGGGTGATCGAAGAAATTAAGAAATTTTTATTGATTCTAGTTTTATTAGATCCCAAAACCTGATACAATGATAGAGTTTTTTGGGGGATGCCAAACGGAGGCAACGGTCCATTGGGGAAGCACCGAAGCTGAGACAAAAATTTCGACACATATTTCGCCGAGTCATCCGTTGGACTTTGAAAAGTAGTGAAACCATGATTGAATGATGTCACCCATGCAACCAGGTTGAACCACATGCGACCAGAGGTCATCATCACTTTCAACAACGACAATTGACTATCGACGACGACAATAGGAAGTCTCATGACTTTGGCTCCATCAAAACCTATAATTTCACAGCTGAAAGGTTTCCATTGACAAACTCCGAGCGATGGAAAATATTTTCAGTATATAAAGGTGATTCAATGTCCAGAGCGATATCAGTGTCGAGTTCCAGCTTCAGCTTTCATTCGGCTTCGATACCAAATTAGGAAAATTTGGGAAAATTAAAAAAAAATACAAAAAATTTGGAAAATTCCAAAAAATTTCGTAAATTCCTGAAGGTAACATGGTGAAGTTTGTGGCTGTGATTACTTTGTGCATCCTTGGCGCCGTCGTGACCAGAGGCGAATTCAACAAGGAGGAGGCCATCAAGGATTTCCTGATGAACGCCGACGCCTGCATGAAGGAGTCGGGAGCTACCGCAGGTATGGTTTTAGACATCGCGATCCTGATCAATTCCTATAAAATTCCTTCAAAATTCCTCCAAAACAATTTAAAAATTCTTAAAATTCCTTTAACATTCAAACATAATTCTTAAAAAATGACTTCAAAATTTTTCTTAAAATCCTACAAATTTTCTATACAAAATTTCCCTACAAAATTTTTTCAAAATATCTTCAAAAATCCTACAAAATGTTTGCAAAATTTGTTTCAAAAAAAATAAAATTCCTTAAAGAATTCTTCAAAATTCCTGAACAAATCGTTCAAAAATCTATCAATATTCTTAAAAAATTCCATCATAATGTTAAATACTTCAAAATCCCAACAAATTTTCTTCGTAATTCGTCTGTTCCAGCTGACATCGACGACCTAAAGGGCAAGAAGCCGGCCAGAAGCATGGAGGCCAAGTGTCTGCGCGCCTGCGTGATGAAGAAATACAATGTGGTAGGCATCAGAGAATAGATTTGTAACCCCATAAACACACCACCCACTAACCCAATTTCTTTCTTTAATCTTTTCCTGCTCAAAAGATGGACTCGAATGGAAAATTTGTGAAATCCGTCGCCATGGAGCACACCGAGAAGTTCTGCAACAACGATCCAAAAATGATGGCGATCGCCAACGAGATCACCGACACATGCGGAGCCATCGCCGTCTCCGACAACCATTGCGAAGCCGCCGAGCAGTACAACATCTGCTTCACCGAGCAGGCCGTCGCTCATGGGCTCGACGACATCGACTTCTGAGGCAACTCTGAGACAAAGCCACCAGACAACGGTATCAGGACCATAGCAATAACTCTTCCCAGGACCCCGAAATGATTCCCGAATCACTATTATAAGCATAATGGAGCAAGAATATATAGCAGAATTCTTTTTTGATAGGTTAAAGTTATGTTTTATTTGGTTTTCAGTATTTTTTTAATATATTGATTTTTGAAAATTATTTGGTGGTGTATATTGTCATGGATATGCAATTTCTAATACAGAAAATTCAATTACTGTGGTATCCGAGGGACTAATTGGGTTTTGAAGTAGGAATCTATCACAAGAGGTAAGGAAAAGAGGAATGGAGAGATGGATTGTGAAGTTTCAATTCAACGGAATAAGTAATAATAGTAATAGTTTGATATATGGATATGTTGATATAGGGATGTGATAATATAGGGATATGAATGTATCTGTGCCTACACACAATAGTAGTTTAAGTCGACATAAGCGTTTGTTGCTATTATGATTGTCCTGTTCAAGACGCAACTTTCCATGTAACCGGGGTTCAAATCGGCCAACTAGAAAAAATGTTATAGTCATTTCTCTAACAGCTAAGTTACTTTGGTTAGATTTTAATTTAATATAAAAGCTAAAGTCGACATAAATATTTGAAAATCTTCCAAGATAATTTCAGCAAATTAGCTTATGTCGGCATTAGAAAAATAATAATTTTAGTTTTGAACAATTTTTTCACCGAACATAATAGCTTAAGTAAACTTGCAACAAAACAGCTTATGTCGACATAGAGAAGAGGAATTTTCATTTATAATTTCAATAAATAATAAAATTATACTTTTTTATAATTTACCCTTATTGAATTTTTACCAAATTATATTTTTATTCAATAAAATACCCCTACACACATATTTCATAAAAACACCTATTTGAAAACCGAACGGTATGGATTTTACACAATACTTGATATAGGGATATGTTGATATAGGAATATCCCAATGGAATATTAGTGTTATAAAATGAGTGAAATTTCTTACCGTGTACCGGGGTCTCACAGAGAGATCGATGTAATCAACCAGGTGCACCGGCCAATTCGCCTCATCAGATCCACCTTCGACGCGCACTCATTTAAACGAACCCCACAATCACGACGACGCCGTCGACCGAACGACCGGGAGCCCGACGTTGATGTTGACGCCACCAGCCGAGACGACAGAAGCCGAAGGGTGCAGTGGGGAAGGGGAGGGGGGAGGAAGGAACAAGTGGGGGGTTTGCCTCAAGTGGCAGATGATGAAACGCGATGGTGCCACATGGTGCAAATAGGACGACTTCACCGTTCAGTTCGTGCTGCGCAAATAAAACAAATGGGCCGGAGCGGGACGGAGAATGGGATAAATGGGAGGAAGGAGAGTGGGAGAAAGAGAGAGGATGGAAGAACGAGAGTGGGAGATAGATGGTCGTGGGCGGTAGCGGAGGAGTGAGAAGGAGAGAACGAACGAACGAATGAAATGATAATGAAATTCCCGCGTCGATGGCTGGCGTCGGACTCAGAGCCAGATGCGAGCTGGAGGAAGATTCGCCGCATGCAAATGTGTGGCGCTGAGCCGTGGGTCGTCGGTCGTCAGCTACAGCTTTAGCTCCAACAACGTCGTCCGCCCCCGTTGAATGAGGAGGGCGAGGAGGAGGAGAAGGAGGATGACGATGTCAGTGCCAACAACAAGAATGACAAGAACAACAATTGAAGTGCTCAAGCTGTGCCATGGACGCCAGGCGATGGACAAAGAATCCATCGAGAAGGAGGATGGAAAGGAGTTGGAGGAGGAGGATGGAAAAGAGGAGCAAAAGGATGGAAAGGAGTAGAAGGAGGGCTCCAACGTGGTCTTCTTTTCTTTTCTCTCCCCTTTTCTCCTCCATTGCTCATTCCATGCAAGTGCCGAGAAGATAATCCTATTTTGCCAACTCGTTCAGCTGGCGTCAGCCGTCCCAACCAAAGCAGAACCATCGAGAGGAGGAGACAGAGACAGAGGAGACAGAGAGGACTCTCCATGTCCGAGTCTCTGGAATGCTGGCAATCTCAGAGAGCAGCCAGAGCCAACGACAACGACAACGATGGAGACGGAGGAACCTCTCGTCGTGGTGCATGCATCTGATATCGGAGATTTGTGTAAATAAATCTGCGCACGCTGTACTTTCGTTGGAGCGGATTTCGGCGATGTGGATCCCGCGTGGATTCCCGTCCCCCCGAACAACGACTGACCCGGACTCTTCCACTACTTCTACTGCAGAGTTCTTCCTCCTTCTGTCTTCCTCTCTCTCCATCTCCGTATTTATTCTCGATTCCTCTCGTCTCGTCTGGCTGTCTGTGTAGGCAGACATGTGAGACGTGCTGTGGCGTGGGTTCCTCTGGCTCTCTTCCCTTTTCTTCCTCCATCTCCTTCGTCCCCACAGAACTCTGAGGTAGCAATAAGTAATCCGCAGTCGCATGCATGAGGGAGCTTCAACGAGGATGACGCCTGTGAGTGTCTCTCGGATCTTTTTCATTGTTCTTATTGTTGTTGCAGTTTCTCTTATAGTACCAATTGTTGTAGTTATGGTAGCAATTGTTGTTGTTATTGTTATGGTAGCAATTGTTGTTGTTATTGTTATAGTAGCAATCGTTGCTGTTGCTGCTGCTCTTCTTTCAGATGCTGATGACGCAGTGGCGGCGCCCACTGGGAGGCATCATCAGCGGTGGGAGACCATCGGAAGGCATCGCGGAAGAATCGGGAGGATTCGGCAGCGTGGGTCGCTGGAGGATCGGGTCGTGGGAGAGAAGAATGGGAGTGAAGGATGAAGGATCGAGTGAGGAACGTTAAGGGATATGGTTCGATGATGAAGGGTTAAGAGATGAAGGGTCAAGAGTTTAAGAATCCAGAATCAAACTTTGAAAGTAGGGTCGAAAGATGAAAGAACCAAAAATTAAGTATCTTGGGTCAATGGAGAAGAGTTGGAAGTTAATTGTGGTTCAATGAGAAGATATCTTAAATTATGTTATTTAAGGAAAAGGCGTTTTATTTAAAGATAATTATTTTTTTTTAAATTAATTAATTTTTCGTTTTTAAAGAACATGTTTTTTTTACTTATTGGATATGATTTTTTATTGAAAGGAAATGTATTTTTAAAAAGATTTTAAAGAAAATTATTTTTTCTTCAAATCATCGTCGATCGACCTCCAAAAATCCCTTCCAATTCACGTAAAAAGCAATGAGCGATCGTGTCTCCTTTGGGTTCCCCTCGTCATGGGGGGACCGGATCCACCACTGGTTTCTGGCTGGCGTGCGGATCGCACGAGGCACGAGGGACCAGCGAGAGTGTCGTTCGAACCGTGGCGATGTCCACGCGAAATCGAAATCGCTACCTCAGGCAGCTTCCACTTTGGCGGGTGTCGCGGCCATACAAAAACAACATTAAATGCAATAACAAAAAAAAAAATAAACAATGATAACAACAACAAGGAAAAATATAACAAGAACAACAACAACAATGGAAATAATAACAATAACAAGAACCACGAAAATAATAACAAGAACAACAACTCCGACAATAACATTGAGCTCCACAACAAGAACAAAAGCAACAAAAGAAGCCACTCAGACGCAGACGAGGCATAAGTTGAAGAAGGAGTGAAATGAGGGGAGGAGAATAAAAGGGAGGAGGAAGAGAAGGAGGATGAAAAGGAGGAGAAGGATGAGGACGAGCACGTTCATGGCATGGATGCAGTATCCGCGATTGGACATCGAATGACGATGGATGGACGGACAGACGGAGGGTCAGACCGAAAAATGGACGAAGGGACGGACAAAGTGAAAGACGGACAGACCAAAAGACGGACAAAGTGAAAGACGGACAGACCAAAAGATGGACATACAAAAAGACAAACAGAAAAAAAAGACGAACGGCGAATGAAGCGAGCATCGGTCGCAGAATCGTTTGCATGAGGCGGCATTTGTTTGCCGTCTCACAAAGTCCCGCGACGCCGACTCCCCCGATCCGATCCAACGTGGCTCCCACAAATATGACACAGCTGGCGCCTCCATAACGACGGGTGGACCCATCCATGAACGGACAGAGAGATGGACGGACGATGGAAAGAGAGACAGACGAATGGAGTGCCGAGGTCTGACCACGACCGTGGGTTCTCGAGAGCTTCGTTGGGTGGGGGACGACTTCAGTTAGTGGTCAGCGAGAGAATAAGAGATAAAGAGTGAGTAAGAGAGAGAGTGAGAAGGAAAGAGAAGGAGGGAAAAGCGTGAGGGGGGTGGAATGAAAATCAAAAGCAGAAAAGCGAATTGAATTGAATTGGGAGGACGATGACGATGGAGGCGACTGTTCATGACGATGGATCCGTAGCAATTCAATGGATGGACCCTCGAACCCTCCCCCAAAACCCCTCTGGCTTAGAAGGGGAGGAGGGATGGAAGAAGGCCATGCATTCTGACCATCGAAAGTGGCTCCAATGGTATCGTCCTTGTTTTTGTTGTTACCACTGCATTTGCTGTTGCTGCAGCAGGTCGGAGGCGGCGGCGACGTTGTCGGATCTGCCTTTGGCGACCCTTTGTTCGGCGACTCCAGCCGGCGACCACGCCCCTCCTCCTCCATCTCTCCTGCTCCCTTCTATTCTATTCCTCGTTTCCATAACAATCGTGCCAAGTGTCTGGATTTCGCATCGGTTCGTTTTGTTTGGCGCTCTCCAGAGGGCGCTGCAGTTGCCAATTTATGAGATAAAAATCACGGAACAGCAGCAGCGATCGAACAATAACAACAACAACTTCAATGGCAACAACAACATTAATAACAACAACAACAATAGGAACAGTGGCATCGATCGGACTCATCGAGTGCTTCTGGGCTCCAGTTGTTGCTTTGTTCTGCATCTTCATCATCATCATCATGGTCATAATCCTCATCATCATGTTCATCTTCGTTTTCCACTATTTGTTGTTGCTGGCGTTTTGTTGTTGTCGATTACTTTTGTTATTGTTGCCGATTGCAATGGAGTTTTTTGCTCGCGATGCAATCATGCAAATCACGTTTTTTTACTCTTTCTCCTCCTCCACCTCACGATGCCTGACCCTGTCGTTCGTCCATCTGTCTGGCTGTCTGTCTGTCCATGGGCCTGTCTGTCCCTCTGTTGTATGCCCACGGTTCGATTTCGGAGACGCTTCTGTGAACACTTCGGCGTGCTTTTATTTCCCCGCGTTGACCACGAGGGTCGATTTTTCAATTAAGAATCGAACTGGGGACTCTGAGTGGGTTAGTGAGAGGGAGGAAGGCAAAGGGAGTGAGTGGGAGAGAGTCAGAGAGAGAGAGAGGGAGATGGAGTCATAGAGAGAGAGAGGGTGATGGCGTCAGAGAGAGAGGGAGACGGTGTCAGTGAGAGATTGAGAGTGACGGTAGGAAAAAGAGCAGGACCTCGACTTTCGGACCTCTGAAGCGACTTTTTTGGCAGCGGAAAATTCAAACTCGAGATCGAAATCGGATTGACTTCGGTCACATGAAGAGTGGATCATTTTTCATCTGAAGGATATCGAACCAATTGATAAATCCACCAGATAGTAATAAACATTTATTACCTTGATTTACTCCAGATTGATGGTTTCCTCTCCAAATGGAAAATATCACTTGATCTCTTTAATCATTTAATCTAATGACATCCCAGCAACACCTTCACATCTGACAGATAATTGGCTGTATCCGAGGGTTTTACGAGTTTTACTTTTTTCTCAAAATTTTTGAAAATTGCTCCCAATGCGAAAAATTAGAAAATGTGCTCGCGAACTGGGTTTCGTAATGATGTGTCGTGGACTCACGCTTATCTTATCGCGTGGCCGCTTCTCGCATCGATCGCTCGGTGCAACTGCAACGGGGGGAGCGTGAGAGAGTTAGAAACGAGCGAAAAATATAATGAACAATCGAGAAAAGGAGTTAGAAAAGAGCGAAAAAAGAGTGAAAAAAGCCACAAAGAAGTGAAAAAAGGTACAAGAAAAATGAGCGAGAAAAAAGCAAAAAATAAAGGAGCGATAAGAAAAAGAGCGAGAAGAAAAACAGAGCGAAAAGTGAGAAATCGCTCGCCGCGAAGTTCATTCATGAAAATATTAGAACAACAAAAACTCAAGCGCAACATGAAAAACAAAAAAAAAACTATGTTTGGATTAGCATACAACAATAATAATAAGAACAACAACACTATCTACAGCACATGCAATCGCTACAATAAATCACAGCTCGCACTCAGAGCATCAACTACAGAAACAGCAACAGTAGCAACAATAACAACAACGCCAATGAGCGAAATTATTAATGCACTTGCAACATGTTTCGCGTTGCCAACTAACCAATCGCATAACGAACAAAACGACAACGAAATGAGTAGGAGAGAGAAGAAAAAAAACGAAACAAAACAAAACACAATAACAAAGCAAAATAACAAACCAACAACAACAACAAAAAAGTGCCGGCAATGCGTGAAGTCGGAACAACAACATGAGCTCAAACGACTTCAGTTGCCGCAGCAGAAGGCGCCAATTAGCGGCAGCAATAGCAATAGCAACAACAACAAGATTCACATCGACAACGGCATCGGCAGCAACAAAATCGACAACAACAACAACAAACAGTAGTTACTCGTTCAACCTGCGTGCGTCCGACGACGTCGACAGCAACAACAACGAATGACGAACAAGTTCGACGTCGATTCGCCGGTTGTTGTTGTTCTTGTGCTGTTGTCCGTGCTGCAGGTCGGCCCGCAGGAGACGAACGTTCACGAACAGCTGCTGGCGGCGCTCTTCGCTTCGCATCACTTTCGTTCGTCGTCGGCGGCTTCGGCTCGAGGTGGACTCGTTGCAACTTGGTTCGGTTCGATTCGGTTCACTTTGGTTCACTTCGGGTCGCTTTGGTTAGCCTCTTCGTTTGTTTCGTCGTTCGGTTCGATGTTCGGTTGTGTTCGATGCGTTCGGTTCGTTCGTTGTGCGATTCGGTTCGCTTCTGCCTGTTGTTGGCTCGGGCCGGCTCTTGAGGGTGTTGCTCGAGCGATTCGCTTGCAGTCTGACGACGACTTCGCAGGCAGACGGAAGTGAGAACGCTGCAAACAGCAGACAAGCAAGAAGCAAACAAACAAACCAATAAAGCCAGCGACATACAAACAGCAAGATTGTTAGAAAGAGAAAGAAAGTGCAGTGAGAGAACGTGTGATATAAAAAAAATAATATAAAATAAGATCGCATCGAACGGTTTCGCACATCATATCTTTTTTGAGATACAATTCAATTTCATAAATCAAATTTCTCGATTGTGTCGCTGTCGCATGCCAACAACAACAATTATTGTTGGTATAATAAAACAACAATTATTAAGAGTGAACCGCACGCTATCTAACAGATACATTTCGCACACTTGCATCTGTATCTTATCGCGCGGGCTCAAACAGATCAAGTGCTTCGATTGCCGCAAGCGCGCAGTTGCCTCCATCCAGCAACAAGTTGTAAAATAATTAAAAGTTCAAAAACAAAACTACAACAATATCAACAACAATAGTAGCAAATAAATAAACCACAAAAACCTCAGTTGCCCGCATAAGTATCTCGCAGATACGGATTGGCAAAAATTACATTATCCACAAACAAAACAAATTTAAATACAAAAAATTCAGTGTAAATATGTGAGAAAAACCAACAGCAACAATATTGTATTAATCACAGCAACAACAATAAAAACAACAAAAAACAGGTGCATTACATTGGATTACAAAGAAAAAAAACAAACGGGAAACCAAACAAATTGAGAAACACCCAAAGTATCTCTTGGATTACGCGCCAGTGGATTACCGTTAATTTCGCATCATCCCGAGCGGAGTCGCTGCAGCCACCGTCTGATGGCCGAGAAGAAGAAGAGCTCGACAGCGACGACGACCACAGCGTCGGAGAATCTCTACATGCAGCTGAACGCCTCCGAGTTGTCGGCGATCATCATGAAAGGTAAGGGTCACAGATACATTACCATCTTCAAGATACAAGAGTCCAAAAGTTTCCGAAATCAATCAAAATCGATTGGAAATTCTTAGAATTGGTTCATGGGGTGTTTGGGAATCGTTGCATATTGAAAATATCAAGGAGAATAGTTCTAGAAAAATTTCGACAATAAATTCTGAGTTTTTCGCGATCATTTTCACCTCCATTGATCGATTTTTATTTCCATCGAAATCCATAGAAATTAAAATCTTTCTTCATGCTTCATTCTTCCCCCTCCCTCTTCGCTCTTCGTGTTTGCAAATTCTCGGCCGTCGCCGAAAATTTCTGGCCTCGCATGCGTTGCCATTGAAATTCGATACCATGCGATCGAAGCGACTGAAGTTTCTTCGAGCTCCAACAGCGAGCTCTTGGCAACAGAGAACTTTAACAAAACAAGGCACAAAGACAGAGAGGGAGATAGAAAGAAAGACCGATAGAGAGGGAGCGAAACAAAAATCGCAAGAGGCAAAAGTTTCGAGAGCCGACGGAAAAAATCGAAAAATCCATTGAAATCAAAACTGAAAGAAACGCATAATAAAAAATCGAAAAGAAAATCGACCGATCGAACGAAATGCAAAATTTTTGTCAACACATCGCCGCACATGCCAATAAATTTAGGAGCCTGTCCGGGGCTGGAACAGACAGCGAGGCAGACGGACAGACAGACAGAAGGTGGATGGGTCAAACTCCAATTTAAGGGAAGGTCTTTTGGTGTCTGGGGACGTTTGGTCAGCCGAGCGAACGAAGACCGAGGATCGAATTTCGCCGTGGAAGCTCTAACGTAGTTGTTGTTATTGCTGTTGTTGTTGTTCAAAGTTGCCACCTGTTGAGCTGGCTTTTGTGGCAATTGTTGTAATTGCATTTGCAGTTGCGGTTTTCGCCTGAATATTTTCTCTTTTAATTTCCACAATACTCGAAAAAATAATGCAAAATTGCCGATAAAATCTCAAGAGAAGCTTCGACAGAACCTCGTCCGAAGCCTTCAAGAAGTTAATAAACTTTTAAAGGTTTTTGGCAGTTGTATTGGGATTGTTGTTGTTGTTGTTATTGCTGCTGCTGTTGATGCATTTAATGGGTCATTCAACGTTGTTGTTGTTGTTGGAGCAATTTAAATACTTTGTTTCGATCGCGACATCAGCAATTTTTTGATTTCATCTTTTTTCTTGTGTTTTTTACTTTTTTCGAATATTTTTTTTTTTTTTTGTTTTTCAATAATTAATTTTGCTCTTCGACGTTCTTATCGAATTTTGAAAAATTTCACAAATGTTTCGTATTTTTGTTGTAGTTCTTGTTATTGGCGAGTTTATTATCCGTTGTTTATTGTTGTTATTGTAATTATTATTGTTGTTATCGTTGTTGTTATTATTGTGCGGTCAACACCTGTTCAAGCGAGCTTCTAATTGTGGAAACATTTGTTTTGCAAAAACGGAACACCAACAACGACAACAACGAAAAAATATATACATCGACATATGGGAAGAAGAAGAAATAAAAAAATTAATTATTAACAAATTTGAAATAATTGAAATATTGAAACAAAGCAGAAGAAAAAATATGAAACAGGAATTGAAAAGAATATTTGAAAAAAAAAATTGGAATTGAGAAAATTAATTCAAGGAGAAGGAAAATTTCTGAAACATCTGTTTCAATTGTTAGAGGAAAAAAAAAACAGGGGTTTTATTGTTGTTGTTTCTAGTAGTATCTATTATTGAAAATGATTGAAATGCGTTTTCCAATCGATCGTCTGTGTGTGGGCGAGTGAGATAGGAGAATCCTCTCCCCCTCTCTCTCTCTCACCTAAGTCACTTGGCATAAATCTCCAAAAAGCCACAGCCGAAGAAACCGCTGCCTCGGCCTCGCGGCAACAGATGGCGACCACTTGCCAGAGGACGGCGTGGCCAGATCGACCGACCGACCACCCACCAACACCACGTCCTTCATTCCATCACCTTCGTTGCGCACGACAAGCGCCCCGAAACCCGAGTCGGAAGCCTCGTGACATTCGCACAACGACAATTAATTACTTAAAATGGCACCGAGAGCAGCTGCTGCGCCATTTGCAGGAGAAGGAGCAACAACAACCGTACAACCAACAACATCAAAAACAGTAACAACAGGAACAACAAAAGCAATAACAGGAACAAAAACAATATCAACAACAACAACTACCATATAACAAAATCCCCAAAAAGCATTCAAATCTGAAAACAAATAAAATTGAAGAGCAACTCGCGATGACGATGACAGCAACAGCAACAATAGTAAAAGGGAGGCTCGTAGACCACAACAACAACAATAGAAAACAGTGGCAACAACATCGAAAACAACAACAATTGTCGGCAAAACAAGTAGTGCCAACAGCAACAAAAACGATGGCCAACAACTGTCGCTGACAAGCGTTGAAAGTGTAAGCAATAATCTAGTTGTTGTTGCTTGTGGTGGTTGTCGTCGGTATTGCTTTTGTTGTTGTTGTTGTACCAGTTGTAGTAATAGTTGTTGTTTTTGTTTTTTTTATTGTTGTTGTTGTCGTCATGCCTTCCGGCGGCGACACCCACAATTGCTCGCTCTTCACGTCGAGCTGCTCCAATTTGTTTAATTTTTATTATTATTTCCAATCGGGTGTTTTTTCGCTATTTCTTCTCCATTTCTGGTATTTTTAGTTTTGCCTTCTCTATTTTTATACATTTTCAACTAATCATTTTTCTATTTTTAATTTTGTTCCATTTTTAACTTTTTTCAATTTTGTTCCATTTTTATTTTTTTTCAATTTTTAATTTGTTTCCATTTTTTTTATTGTTCCATTCCTAATTTTGATCGATTTTTATTTTTGTTGATTTTTGTTTATTTTTTCACAAAATATTCATGGTTTTTTTGCCATATATTTTTCATTTGTTTTCCTGCTGAATATTACAATTGTCATTTTTTGTCTCATTGATTTTTTTTATTGTTCCATTGCATTTTGTGATGTTTTTTATTACTGTTTGATGGTGTTTTATTGTTTTTATCTCGACAAAAATCGATGCACATTGAAACAGAAACGTGAATCAGAATAAAAACTTTGTTGACACCGTCTGTCGTCACCGAATCCAGCGGTTGTCTGTGGCAAACACTCATCCCCGATTCCCCCACGCCCACATGCTAACTCCCACACACAGACACAGACACTCACAGTCACACTCAAACTCACACCACTTCAGTAACATGTACGACGAAGCTGCTCATTTGTCTGGCTCGGCTCGTTGAGTGTCGCCGACGTCGTCGTCGTTGTCGCCACCGCCCTCTGCTTTCGGCCCCCTCACGTGATTTTATCGCGTTTCCTCGGCGTGATTCACAACCACGTTGGCGCCAAAATAATACACACAAACATATCCCCCCACACACACACACTCTCATAAACTCTGTCGCCAGCTGCTGCTGCTCGATTTTATTGATCCGTGGTCATGGAATCATTCGAGCTTTCCACCGCAATTGCGCGTTCTGCCCCACTGTGCGCGAGGTTAAGATGGGCGCGGAGTACAATGGGATCGAATTCCACGAATGCGATAATCCACCATAATCAAGGGAGGAGGAGGGGAAGTTAAAGGAAGGAACGATAAAGGGAAGAATGTTGAAGAAAGGACAGAAATTTAAACGATAGATCGTTAAAGGATAGAATGTTAAGGGTAAGAATGTTATAGGCAAGAAATTTAAAGGATAGATCTTTAAAGTGTGGCTCAATAAAGCAAAGAACGTTGAGGGTACAAAATTTAAAACGATAGACTTACAAGGACTTTAATATAATTATGATGGATCATCCATAATAATACCACAGAATAGAATAATTAACATATACAAATGGGGTGAAATAAACTGAAATGAGATCTATATAAAACCTGGATAATTTCCATTTAAAAGTGCGAGTCTCCAATCTCTGGACCACCGTCGATCATCGCCAGGAAATTCCAATCATTTCGGAGCCTCTCGTCCTCATCCTTTCGCATCCTAATGAACCAAGCTCAATCTCAATCTGCACCAGATGAATTCTCGTCCCCATGTTGAATCTTCTTCCCCATGTTGAATCTTCGTCCCCGATGTTCAAACTTCGTCCCCATGTTGAATATTCGTCATCCCCCCCCCCCCCCCCCCCCCAACTCGGTGCCTCTGGCGTAACCAGCTCGGCCGACCTCGGAGCCACCCCTGGCGGCCCAACCCCAGATCGGTCGCATGTGGCGGCGACGACGGCGGCGGCCACTCCACGGGCTGAGCTTCAAATCCCATCGGCCCGCGAGTGTCTGGTGCAACGCGCCGCCAGCAGTTCGTTTGTGAAACCACCACCACCGCCGCCGGGGGCAACAATAACAACGACGTCGTTCGTCGTCGTCACAACAACAATCTCAGTAACAACAACATCAGCTGGAACAACAACAACTACTACATCAATGTTAACGAGAGCTACTGCTGCAGTCGTTGTCGTCGTCGTCATTCTTGTTGTTGTTATCGTTGTTGTCGCCGTCGCCACGGGCTCTCGAAACCAGAGCGTGGCGCCCGAACCACGCTTGATTAAATGCCACCATAGCCGTTGCCCCCCCGAGACTCGTCCGCTCGCTTCACCCCACCCTGATCCCCTCGCCCGAAGCTTGGTACACGTGACACTTGGCAGTTGCGACGGCAACGGACCGACAGTCGGTGGGACAGACGAATGGTCGGTTGGTCGAAAGGGAAGAGAGAGATGGAGATGGGTTGAGCGCCGAACGAGGATGAAAATAGAGCCCTAGAGCTGAGTGGTTGGCGGGTTGATTGGGTTGGAGAGGGGGCTTTTGGTGTGGAGAGAGGGAGGGAGGCTTGAGAGGGAGGTGGGACCAAGAGTCGATGTCACGGACTTGCGTGCTCTCTGTCGCTTTCGGGACGTCCGTCTGTCTGTCTGTCTTTCAGTCTGACTGTCTCGCTGTCGAGGCCTTTTAAATGTCTGCGCCAAAAAGGAATGGAATGTCATTTTAGGCCATATTGGAGCAGATTCCTGAAGGTAGCGAACCAACACCGACAGAAGGATAGACAGGGGGAGAGGAATACTGAAAGACAGACAGAGGGAGAAACAGACAGAGAGAGAGAGAGATGCAGACAGAGAGACAATTATGGAGGACGAATGGACGACTGAATGATGTCCGCGATGAATGAGCGATAGAGAGTCAGATAAAAAGGGAAGCAAGATGAAGATCAGTGAGGACGAAGGAATGACGAAGAAGGCAAGAGGAGGAAAAGCAAGATGACTACAAGAGGGAGATAGAGTAAAACAAGAGGGAGACAGAGGACAAGACATCGATCCACCAGGAATGAGTGAAATTCTCGAGTCTCATGTCGTCGTCGTCGTCGTTGTCCAGTAGCTGAGATTTCAGCTGTCAGTTGTTATTATTTTATATGGACTCAAGGAGGATCAGCCCAACACACAGGGGAGACAGAAACAGAGAGTGATGGAGAGAAAGAAAGAGAGAGAGAGAGACAGAGGTATAAAAATGAAGATGGATAGCAAGGTAGAAGTTGGAAGATTAGGCTAGAACCACAATTGATTAGACTTGACATTGAGAATGTCAATTAGCTTCGGCTTTCATCCACGGCCTCGAGCATTAAATGAGTCCTGAGGGACAGGAGAATGGGATGCATGTCAAGTGCCCTCCCATAGACAGAGATGCCACAACAAGTGACAGAGAGGGAGAGAAGATACCTTTTCTTCCACCAGCATGACAGCGATGCTTCTTTCGACAACGACAACTTCGTTTCATTAGCCATTAGGGAACGTTTTTTTGGTTATAAATCCTGTCATCATCCCATGAACTTGTCTCGCTCTCGTTCTCAATCTCTCTCTCTCTCTCTCCCTCCCTCTTCGTCGTCAGCTGGGGCCCAAGCGACTTCCCACGAGATATTTCTGCTTAGACTCGGGGTCTTCTTCCATTAGAACTTCCTACCAACAATCCATCTTTTTGTTCCTCACTCTATTACCACTCTCTCTCTTCCCCACTCTCCCTCTCTATCTCCTTCTACCTCCTTTCCTTTTTCACCCTCCCTTTCACATTTCCTCCCAAAAAAAAACTCGACCTCCCTTCGTTCTGATGGCCCGCCTGATGTTTTCGGCTGATAACATCCCATGACCCCATCTCCCTCTCTCTCCCTCTCACGCCCATCCTCATCGTCCTCATTCGCAACATTTGCAACTCGTCCTCTTCTTCCTCCTCCTTTTCAGCCTCCCTGCTGCTTGTTCTTCTTCTGCTTCAGCTGTGGATGATGTATTTTCCTGGTCATATATTTTTATGGTTTTTAGCCATGTTTCAGCTGCTGCTGATGCCGCTACCGTTTTCGCTACGGTTGTTGTTGTTGGTGTTGTCATTGTTGTTGCTGTCGCCAATCCTACTATTTTCATTGTTGTTACTGGGAGACCATTCTTGTTGTTGCTGTTGCTATTGGGAGGCCATTGCTATTGTTGTTGTTTCTGTTGCTGATGAAAATATTTCGCAGCCAAGTGGGGAAACTTGCGCTTGGCGCCATTTGGCCAGGCTTTTTAGATGCTATTTGCGGCCTAGCGTTTCATCTGTCGTCTGTCCATCCATTCTCGCTATCTCTTTCTTACTCTCCATCTATCTCTCTCTCTTTGACTCGGGCTGCAGTGTCGTCATTGTATTGCACAATGCTCTCCAACTCTCTCGTCCTCCACCCGAGGGTCGCCGGCCCGTCGTCTGCAGCTTCTCTTCTGTCTCCCTCCACGCGACTCCCCCCGTCTCTCCCTGTCTCTGTCTCACGCCCTGTCCCTGTCTCTCCCCCCTCTCTCTGTCCCTTTTCCCCCTGTCTCCAGAGTGTTTCTGGGTTTGCTTCGTGTCATTGCTTTGCATGAGTTTTCCACAAATTGCCAGCGGGCCTTGCTTTGTATCGAATCTCTATGGTTATATGTATATGTATGTGTGTGTTGGTGTTGAGATGTGTGTGTGTGTCGGTTTCTTTGAGTGTGTGTGAGTTTGTGAGTGGGCTTCGGTTTGGCGCCATCTGTTCGATAAAAATCCAACGCAAAAGTTTTTGTGTTTCCTTTTTTTTCGTTTTCTTTTTCTTTTCGTTTTCTGTGTGATGTTTTTCATTTTTCTTCCTCGTCTTCGCCTCGTCTCCCTCCCACTTTGTTTCCGCCCTCATTCTTCTTCAACATCTTTCTCTTCTCTTCGTCTTTTTCGCCTTCGACTTCTTCGTCTTCGTCTCCCTCTGTCGTCTGTTGCTGCTTTGGCGACTCCTCGTGGTCGTTTCGGTCCTTCGTGTTTGTTGCTCGCTCCTTGGTCGTTAATGTGTGATTCACGCTCAGATAGTCGTTTGTTGTTGTTGCTATTATTGTTGTTGCTGTTGCTGTCCTCGTCTTTGTCGCCATCGTTGCTGTTGCTGCCATGAGTTATATTCTTAGAACTGGCGGCGGCGGCTCCAGCAGGAGGCAGGTCTGTCGGTGAGAGAGAATTCCTTCTCCTTCACCTCCATCACCTTCGTCGCCAACTTCTCCTTCTGCTTCACCTCCTTCATCTCAATCTACCATCTACCATTGACTTCAGTACAATCTCTACCTTCTCTTCTAGCCCAATCTCCTCCTTCACCACAATCTCCATCACCTCAATCTCCTCAATTCTCCTTCCTTTTCCACAAAGTCTCAGCCGGTCTTTTGGATTCTTCGTTTAGAGACGGGGATCATCAAAAAGGGGAGTCAAGGGTTACCATTGTTGTTGTCTCATTGTTCTTGTTCTTGTTGTTGTTTTGTATGTTGTTGTTATCCACATAGTTGTTGTTGTTGTTGTCGTCCCCTTCAAACAGCTGTGAAAGATTCAATGGGAAATGAAGTGAGAATTAATTTGGGCCAATCGATGGAAGAAATTGAAAACTTAATTAGGGTTGTTTTCCGGATGGCGACCAGGCCATGTTGGGTGTGGAGCAGAGTGTTTAAAGAGTGGGGTGGGGAGAGGGTTAAAGGGAGGGCGAAGGTCTTTAGGAGTTGACTTGAAAAACGGGTGTCAGAAGGTCGTCGAGAAAAAATCGAAAGCGATTGGAATAAGGAGATGAAACCAAATTAGTGCAATTCGAATTGAGAAGAAAGAACAATGGAAAAAAGTCGATGATCGTGATGGGGGGACGGAGAGACGGAGAGAGAGAGACAGAGAAATAGGAATTTCATAAGGTGAAGAGAATAAATAGAGAAATCCATATTATGCGATAACTAAAATGGAAACTAAAGTGTAGATCAATAGAAAGATTAATAATCTAAACAAAGATACCGACAGAGCCGTCTGTAAGTTATTATTGCAGTTGCTACCGTTGTTGATGTTGTTGTTGGGTTTGGTCTTGTTGTTGTTGTCCACATGTCACACTGGCCATCACTCCAAAGCGCCCACCTCCTCGATCCCTCTCTCTCTCTCTGTCTCAACTCATGCAATCGAGGTGCAAACGAATTGAAGTCCATTTGCACGATCAGTTGATCAAATAAATATGTTATATTGCATAGTTGATGTTCTTGTTCTGGTTGTTGTTCTTTTTGTTGCTTTAGCTGTTCTCCATTAATTAATTTGTCAATTACAAATGGCGTCAACGCGTGCACATGTGTCCATATTCACATAAGTGTGTGTTTGTGTATGGAAAACAGTTGTTGCCCCTCAGGCATCTGATCGATCGATCAATCGGTCGAATGAGCACGATCTGTTTTCTGACATTTGAATTCCGAAAGAGATCGGAATCGACCGAATGGGAAATTAAATTAACATATGTTTTATCCTCCACCTCCTCCTCAAACTTCTTCGCCTCCTCCTTCTTTGTCTCCTTCTCCTCCTCCATCTCCTTCTTCTTGTACCTCTCTCCACTTCCTCTCTGGTCTCTTGCTATCGCTGTCATATTGCACTTCAACCGTTGCGACCTCATTTTGAATGTTGTTGTTCGATCGGGATGACGTTTTTGTTTGATGATGATGTTTTTGCTTGTCGTTTTTTTGTTGTTGTTGTTTTTGTTGTTTTCGTAATTGTTGTTGTGAGGGCAACTGCTGAGGATGTTGTTGCCGATCAATTTGTTGAGACGCACGTCACAATCTCGCTCTCTCCATCTCCTGTCCCTTTTCTCTCAATGCGCCTGTCGCTGTTTGCAAGATCGTCAGCATATGTGTGATCGTTTGATGTTGTTGTTGTTGTTATTGTATTGGTTTTTACTGCCGCTGCCCACAATTGCTGGCTGTTGGTTTTTGATGTTTATGTTGTTGTTGTTGTCGATATCTCTATCAGCCAGATGTGCAAATATCGGTCGCAACTTCCTGATCACCTCGCTCTCATTCTCAATCGATCTGAATGCGTGACGATCAACTGGGGAAGGAGGAAGAGGAGTAGAAGAGGAAGAGGAGAAGAGGAAGAGGAGAGAAAGAGGAGGAGGAGTAGAAAGAGGAAGAGGAGTAAAAAGAGGAGGACAAAGTGAAGTACGAGGAAGTGATCGAAGGAGTGGATTCTTCTCTGAAATCCTTTGTCGATCGTGTTGGAGAAAAAATCTCCCGACTCATCGTAAATAATTGAAACCACAACTTCGTCTCAATTTGAACGTAGTCAACATTTTCGGCTCAGTCTTTTACAACATTCACAACCAAATATCGCTCCATACATACATAGATAGGATCGGAGAATCTGTCCGACGGTCGAGATTCATTCATAAAAATTATGAAATTCAAATGAAATAAGACCAAAAAAACAATAACAGACCGGACAGACCGGAGAGCATCAAAACCACGAACTTGCGAACGACTGGTCGAGGAAGCGCCGCGTGGAGGGTCCGATAAGCGCTCGGCAGTCGATGATTTATGTCGGGCGGTGGGGAAACACAACACACACATGGTCCCCAGCATGCTGTGACGGACTTGCGGCGATCACCCCGATAACCTATCCTCATGGAGCTTCGCGTGACGTTTCGAACATTAAAAACATTTCGCATTAAAGATGTTCGAATTACGAAACATTGTATGCGATTATGATTTTCTTGTTGTTCTTGTTCGGGAACTTTTGAACGAAGATCCACGAGTATTCATTCCACGGGAAGTACGATGATCGTTTCGACTCGATCGATGAAGATCGTTTGGGGAGAATATGACGATCAATTGGTGGTATGATGTGAAGATCGATTGCCTGAAATTAACGATCACTTGTCTAAAAGTGATGATCACTTGCCTAAAAGTGATGATCACTTGCCTAAAAGTGATGATCACTTGACTAAAAGTGATGATCACTTGCCTAAAAGTGATGATCACTTGCCTAAAAGTGATGATCACTTGCCTAAAAGTGATGATCACTTGCCTAAAAGTTGCATCATCTCATCAAAGGTTGACGATCACTTGTGCCGATCATTCCTAATCATTCGATTGATCGACTTGATCGTTCGATTGATTGATCAAGAGTTCTCTCGATTAATAGCCAAGAGTTCCCTCGATTAATGGCCAAGAATTCCCTCGATCAATGGCGAGTGGATCCCTCAATAAGTCGCCAAGGGTTCATTCGATAAGTTGACGGAGGAATATCTATCGTGACAGTAGCAACAACAGCAACCAAACCACGTCACGATCGCAACATCTTGAAGCCACATTTTTGACATCGACCGTCAAAACGATCACTCGTTCCGTGTCATCCCTTCTTCTTCTTCTTCTTCATCTGCTTCTTCTCTGCCAACCCCAACAATGCGTTTCATTCATCTGCCTGCCGACGTTGATCCTCGTGGTCCAGGCGACGGCGACGGCGACGGCGACGGCGGCTTCCTTTCTTCTTCAGTTCTCAATTTTCGATCCTCAATTCAATGCCTATCGCGGAGAGAAAGGAAGGCACCAACAATAATAACAACAATAACAAAAAAAAAGGTTACCCTCAACAATAAGCAAGAGATCGAGACACATGTGTCCTTTCGATCCAGAGTCAGAAGCCACCACCAAACGGAACCTGTCGAGGGTCCCGAAAGTCGAAAGAAGAAAGAAAGACAGAAAAAACACAAGTCTCGTTTTTTTCACGATTCCTCTTTTATTGCCATTGTTGTGAGACAGCGAGATGTTGGAGGGGGTGAAAAAAATGGTCAGAGATTAAAAAGCAATAAAATATGAGCTAAAGTCGGAGCAGACATCGCGATGGATGGCGGGAGTAGGAGGAGAAGGAGGAGGGGGATGAATCATTATGATAGAGACAGGTAGTTGCTCCAGTCGATTCTCCGAGATGCTGCGGACGGTGATAAAATCCCACTGACCAGGTGCACTTATGTTAGTTTCTCTCCCTCTCTCTCTCCCTATCTTTGTTTTCGGGAAATTTTTCTCCTTTCGATTGAATCGAATGCGTGAGGAAAATTTCAATAGCGGACGTTATTTTCCTTTGCGGACGTGATCTAATCCTCGATGTCGACTGTTCGTCCTTCTCTGGTGGTGATCAGGTGGTAATTTTGTCTCTGGAAAGAAGTCGAGTCGACTTCTTGAGTCCTCGTGGTTCCCACAATAATTCATTGCTTATCCTGCGACAACAACTTTTCTATAAGGATTCGACGAAATCGCCCCAGTTCATCATTTTTCTCTCACTCTCCCTCACTCTCCCTCTCTCTCTCCCTCCTTCCTCCACCAAAAATAAACGATCGATCGTTCAATTCCTCCGCCTCGTTCCCTTCTGCCCTGAGCGATTTGGGTCAGCTTACCTGCTTTCGGATCTCGTTCTGCCCTTGACGTCAAACGTCTGGCATGATCAACAGCTTTTTTTTTCGTTCGTCTCCTCCTCATCCACAGACGACTGGTGAATTTATTCCAGTTCTAAGATAAAATTAAATTATATTCCATTTTTGGTATCGTATTTGAGATGAAAAAGTGATTCTTAATTAATTTTTATCACTTTTTTATTACGTTTATAGTTTTCTCACTCTCTCTTTCTGTCTTACACTCGTTGTATCTATCTGTCTCTATTTGTCTGGAGAATATATAATTTTACTATTTATATATCTCTTTAATATATCGGTTCTGCAACGTAATTTCGTATGTCGATATTGACTATGATCAGATTGTTAATGTCATCAACCTCATTCGTTTATTGTAAGTTCATCGATAATTGTATTCACAAAGTTGTAAAAAATCAATTTATTTTTTCTTCTTTGCTGTTTCGATATTTGTTATTGCTGTTTCAATATTTGTTTTTGTTACTTCGGTATTTGTTGTCGTTGTTGTAATATATGCCACAGTAGCAATCGTAGTCGTGTATTCAATGAATGCATAAATAATATGACGATGATGAGGAAGAGTTCAAGTGGAGGAAACGGAATCCACGGGCTGACCTTCCGAATTCATGGCCCATAAACAATCGCCGTTCGAATTTAGAGTACTTTCAACCCGTCTATTTGAGGAAATTTCTATAATTTCGAAACTATTTAATTCCCAAACTATTTTCGATCAATTTCTTAAACATCGCTTATGAGCAATTATTAATTAGTTTATTATTGAACAATTGCCATAATTTCATCTAATTTATTTCAAATTAACCTTTCCAAGTCAACTCCAACAGAGACTTAAACCCTTTCAATCAATCCCTCCCGCACTATCTCTCTCTCTCCATCAGTCATTAGGCTCCCAAATCCCGAACTCGAACTCAAAGGAATTAAAGGGAAAGAATGAGGAGTGAAAGAAGGAGGAAGATCGACCTTAAAACTTTGAAATCTCCATGGAACGCCAATCGCCGTGGCTCTCGACGCCCCGACGCCTGGACGGACGCATCAAGTGCCTCCACCAGACGCGGCCAAA
The DNA here is from genome assembly GCA_017309665.1 of Coelopa frigida. Taxonomy (NCBI): domain Eukaryota; kingdom Metazoa; phylum Arthropoda; class Insecta; order Diptera; family Coelopidae; genus Coelopa; species Coelopa frigida. Next base: position 19,416,510 of record CM029565.1, on the reverse strand, counting down.
AAGCGGCCTCAATCAATTTCGTTGAAAGCCAACATAATAAAAATGAAGGAGAGAAAAAAATCGAAAATATCGTTGAACACCATCGGCAATCGTAACAGCAACAATAAGAGCACAAATAAGAGCAGTAAAAACAACAATAAGAAGAGCAATAATAACAACAATAACAACAATAATAATAACAACAATAACAACAACAATGAAGGACGACAACCGCAAAACGCATGCGGCTTCCCTTTTGGGGTCATTTTACATTTCAGCGAAATTCGTTGGCCACATTTTTCAATGCTGTCGCGATCTCGCAGAGACCTCGACGATGACCGGAGGCTCTTCACAATGTTGTTATTGTTGTTGTTGTTGTTATTGTCCATCTGTACCTCTGTCTGTCTCTCCGCCTGTCTGTCCCTCTGTCCTCTTGTCTCTCGGCCTGTCCGCCTGTCTGAATGGATTGGAGCGGCGTCCACGATCAGGGCTCCCAGTCTGTGGTCCCTCGTCTGGTCTGGTGGCTCTTCCTGTTATCCTCGATTGTTGTTGTTATTCTTTTTGGGGATTTTAAAAGGCTTCTGGCAGTTTTTGCAATTGTTGTTGCTGTTGTTGTTACTGCTGCTGCTGCCATCTCTCGAGTGCCATGCGCTAATCCGCTTGTAGTTATGCCTCCGTATCACAAGCACGAGGCGGCGTTTCGAGATTTCGCGACTTTTGACTTCGTTTTCGTTTCGGCCTCCAAGGATGGTATGGGTGTGTGTGTGTTTGTTTCGACCAGTTTGTCCGGTCGCCTTATGGCCGGAGCCATCCTTCCGACCGACTTCACCTCACCGCATCTCACCTCACCACGCCTTCCGAGAAGGGCACCCGGTCGCCGCGGATGAGAATGAACCTCAGGCCTCGCAGATTATTATGGTGGAAGACGGTAAATAAATCTGCGGCACGTTCACTTGTTGCCGGGTGTCGTCCCCACCAGATTCGAGATAAATTTCGAGGAGGCTCCCAGCGACTTCCTCGGAATTATTTATGTGCCGCCGTTTCCACACAACCGAGGATCCTTCAATTTCTCTTTAGGGCTTTTTACATTTTTTTTGTTTGTCCTTTCTCTTTCTCCTTTCGTTCTTCGAAGTTAGTCTCGTAAAGCACGATAGCATTTCGTGAAATATAAATGGAAATAAAGTGGCTTTTTATTAGTTCTGCGGCTTCTGGCGGCTTCCTTCTCAATCGATTTATAGATGAAAGCCAAGGGAAACCCCTGAGATGGATAAATAATCTGATTTTAACTTGGCCTAGAAACTGGTCGCAACTAGTTCACACTCCATATCTCGAGTTCTCACTCTTGAAAGCCCTGCGATTAGTTCCTGATAACGCCATGTTATGGTCTTCATATTATAGTAGTTGAACAGCCATTATTTCTATAGAGATAACCACATCGATTGGTGAAGCGACCACACACTCTCTCCCTCTCTCACTATCTCGCTCTCACTCTCTATCACTCTCTACCTCCCTCTCAGTATCTCCCTTGAACGGTTTGATGGAAAAGTTTTCCACTTCCCGTATTGAAATAAATTCATTTAACTACACTTTGAACTGGATTTAATTGCTGCCGTCTGAACAGACAACTGGTGACCCTCCATCACACCCCCATCCCTCCTTCACCTCTCTCAACCACCCCTCTTTCAAACCCCTTTTCAACCCTTTCGTCAACCCCCTTCAATCCCGCCCCAAAGCTTCAGCCCCCCATGACATGTGGAGGTTCAACGTCTGACGGCCGTTGGCTCGTTAATTGATTTTTATTTCCAATCAAGTGTTGAGCGATGACTCTAGGCGTCAATCGGAGGAGGGGGTTTGGAACATTGGATTTGTTGTTGTTGTTGTTGGGATTGTTGTTGTTGTAGTTGAGATTGTTGTTGCTTTTGCTATTCTTGGAATTGTTCTTGTATGTAGTTCTAGACATTGATATTCGCAGGCAAGATTTTATATGGGGTTTTCAGTTGTAATTGAATTAGCGCAAAACCACGTTTCCCCCCGCATTTGGATCTATTTATTTTTAACAAAACCATTTGGAGGAAGCTTTGAAGGAATTTCATTAACAAATTTCCATACTTCCCTTGCTTCCTTCCTTTCAATCTTCCTTCCTTCCTTCAACCCTCCCTCTCTTCATCACCTGAAGATTTGCATATTTTTCGCCTCTGTCCTGAATCCATCTGGAGGCCGATGACGAAGGCTCCTTGGCCACCAACCGGTTTGCGACCGCGAGGGCATCGCTTCCTGCCTTGTGCATAAATCATAATCGATCGAAGGCGGAGGCGAATGCGAAGGCGCTGTTGCTGGAGGTCAGTGCTGGGAGCGGGCAACAGGTTCACGACGCGATGCGATCCCTTCGACCAGATTCACAAACTGGCGCCTTCCACAACTTCTCCCTCTTCATCATGTTGTATACCTGTTTCTCTCTCTCTCTCTCTCCCTCCCTCGCCCCCTCTTTAATTTGAGGTCGATTTCGGAGATTTTGTTCTCGTCGGTCTTTTCGTTATATATGCAAAATATGATTTATATCAGCAGCATTCGACATGCTCGGAAGCTTTCGAACACCATCTTCTTTTCTATCTCTCTCCTTTCCCACTCTCATGTTCCAGGAAGATTTCAACATGAAATTTATGCAAATCCCAATCGATTCAAATTTAGTTAGAATTATATCGAATAAGAATTATATAAATATGGATTAAAATAATGAATGTGTAAAAATATCGACACAAATATAGAATATTGATTGTGATTGAATTCAATGCAAAATATGCTGAGAATATTTTATCAGAAAAAGTCAATGGAACAATTCAGAACCTTTCAATCAGATTCGGGGAGTTTCATTTTCTTTCGATGAGTTTTGATTGCTTTCAAATGCTTTCAAGATTAATTCAATGTCATCCGATGATTTTCAATAGTTTGAATTTCCGGTCGATGGAGTTTCCGGTGATGACTTCGGCCAACCAAATTGGACTCTCCATCATTCCACCAGTTCATCCGCTTGTCTCTATCGTCTATCGTCACTGAGTTTGGGTCGCGTGGGCGACCGGGTTCTCAACGTCTTCAAAGGGGGGATGCGGATCAATTAAAAATCCGGGATTTTTGTTTACCGCGAAGCCAGCAAATATTCGCTTATGCACGAATTATAAGTTAGGTCTTTTACTCGAATCTCGGATTTGGCAAAAAAACAGTTCGTTAACATTAGAGTTTTTTAAGACTCACTTTTGAACTCGGACTTATTGAAAATGGAATTAACATTGAACATTGAATTAACGTTGAACATTGAATTAACATTGAACATTGAAATATTATTGAACATTGAATTAACATTAAACTAACTCCTCTTTCTCCTCTTTGTTTTCCAGGTTCCCCCAATTCCAATGACCGCGATGCCGGCTTCTGCTCCGGCAGCTCCGAGGGCGGCGACGACCTCTCCATGGACCACTCGCGCCTCGACCCCAGCAGCCCCACCGACGCCTCCGAGGACTCGGTCGAGGTCAAGGTCACCCCGATCGCGCTCATCCGCAACAAGCGCAAGAGCTCCGAACCCTCGAAAGTCATCTGCGAGCGCGAGGAGTCGACGGGTCCGCTGAAGAAACGCATTCGCTACACGTCGTCGGCGGACTCGGCCGTCGTCGTGTTGACGCCCCCCGCCACCGCCACCCACACGCCCCCACCCACGCCCACATCGACGCCCACTTCCACATGGCTGGACCCGAGCGGTCAACGGCTGCCGCACGAGCTGATGCCGAACCCCGCCCAGGTGTTCGTGCGACATCCGGGCGTCACGACGTTGCACCGTCTGCCCCCCGGCCACGCCCACGGCCCGTCGCCCGCCACCTCCGTCGAAGACGTCCAGCAGGAGCCGCTCGCACTCGTCCTCAAGAAGCCCAGCGAAGCAGCGGCCTCGAGTCCGCCGAAGTCGCGACGTCACAGCTCCCCGCAGACCCCGCCGAAATCACTGTCTCAGTCACACTCGCTGTCTCTCTCTCAGTCGCCCTCAACCCACATCAAGCTCGAGCTGGAGCCGAGCGAGGCGATGGAGTCGAAGCAAAAATACGAAGCCGACTTGGAGCGAAAATACGAAGCTGACTTGGAGCGAAAATACGAAGCCGACTTAGAGAGAAAATACGAGGCGGACTTGGATCGAAAATACGAGATCGAGACACGACCGCTGCCGGCGCGACCCGAAGCCTCACCCTCGGTGGCCTCGTCGATGGACGAGGGTTCGCTGCAGAACCTCTCGGGCAGCTCGGGATCGCGACCACATCAGCGCAACTACAAGAACATGACACGTGAGCGAAGGATCGAGGCGAATGCGCGCGAGCGAACGCGCGTCCACACGATCTCCGCCGCCTACGAGACCTTGCGCAAGGCGGTGCCCTCGTACTCGAACTCGCAGAAGCTGTCGAAGTTGTCGGTGCTGCGAGTCGCCTGCTCCTACATCCTGACCCTCAGCCGTATGGCGGGCCTCGACTACAGCGAGGATCAGAGCGAGCCATCGATCGCGTCGTGCTTCGAGGCTGTGACTGCGACGATCCAGACCGAGGGCAAGATTCGCAAGAAGAAGGATGAGTGAAGGATGGACGAAGGATGAACGATTCCCGAGGGGGGAGGAGCGACAAGACTTGAAGTGTGAAACTCACTCACACACCGGTAACCAACACACTCGCACACATGGAAAGACAGACACACACACACACGCCAAGAAGCAAACGAGAGAGTCCTTTAGACATTAGTTGTTAACGTTAATGAAAGCTTTAGCTGGCTTCAGGGCAGCCTCGGCGGCTGGTCGTCAGGTGGTTGTGGGAGCCCTGGGGGGTCTTGTGAAGGCCTCCACAGGGTGTTCTACTAGTCCACAGGGTTTAGGGTTCTACAACTCCAAGGATGGTTCACAACTCCAAGAGGAGGTTGAAAGTGTCCCCAGGAGTTCGAAGCCTCCTCCTCAGGATTTCTAAGCTCTTCCATAGAGTGGAAGACATGTCCTCAGAAGTTGGGGGCTCTTCCGAGGAGCTCCGCCCTTCTTGCAGCCAAGGAGTCGTCGTTGGAGATCCTTGGCAAGAGCCTCTGGGCGCCACCGAACGAGCGCGCTGATCGAGGGCGACGATCCCTACAAGCCATAGGTCTAAGAATTGCTTAAGCCGCGAAACTTTGAATGGGGCTAAAAAACGAAGTCCTAAAGCTCAGACTAATCAAAAGTACAAACAGCAACAAAAATAACAAGAAAAACAAAATAAAAAAGTTTTCTCCTGAAATTTCTAAAATGTAAAGTCAATATTCGCCATGCTTAGGCCACACACACACCACAATCACTCACACAACACATTCAAAAGACAATATAACTCCAAAACTTAGGCGTAAATGTAGAGGTAGACGTAGACGTAAACATTACATTACATTACGACTAGTAGAGTAGAAAATGAAGAAGAATTACTAAAATCAGCAAAAAAAAATCCTAAAAATAAAAATAACAGAAAATAAAGAAAATATATGGACAATAATAAGAGAAAATTCGTACAAAAATAAAATGAAAAATAAACAAATACAAAAACTGAGCAACAACAAAAAATGTAAAAGAACACACACAAACAATATCTTCATGTATATGTGTATGTATGTATTTAAATGTCAAAATTAATTTATTGTAAAAATTTATAAATTTACGGAAAATTGTAAAAATTTGTGAAAAAGTTGTGAAATCTCATTGTTTTTTAATTATTAATACTATTTAAGAAAAAGTGCCATAATTTATAAAATACAGATATATTGAAAAGAAAAGCAAAAAACACAAAAGTCAAAAAACAAAAAAATATTCAATGAAAAAATAAAAAATTTCAACAAAAACATTTTGCAATTAAAGCATTTTTTAAGATTAAAACAAGAAAATCTGCTTGGTTCCAAAATGTCTGAAAGAATTTAAACAAAAAATCAAATCTTTTATTTCTTTCTCCTCTTCGTCCTCTTCTCGTCGTCGCATTCGGCTCCTTCTTCGCAGACCATGAACAGACAGCTTTATCGCCTGCTGCCCATGGTGCAGCTGAACCGTGGCGGCGCGATCACTTGTTGATTCGCAACAATGTTGTTCCCCGCTCCGCCCCCCGCTCCCCGCCCCCTTCTACCATCACGCCCTCATTTGCAGGCTCGTTGTCTCGCCGATTGATTCGCCTCGTCTCCCTCTCCCTCTCTCTCTCTCGATGGTCTGATAACAGTTGACGTTCACCCAAAAATAGACTCGGACTCACCGCACACGGTTCTGGTTCTGCATCGCAAGGAGGACGGTGGGGTTCGTCGAAGGTCGCCGGGGTCATCGGAGGTGTTGATAGAGGCCAGAGGCTTCGTCGCTGGGTGCAGCTGGATCGATGAAGTGGATTTTTTTTGGAATATTTTAATGTCATCTAATCATCTGTTCGGTTCATGGAATTTCTAGTTTTTGATATTTATGTTTTGTCAAATGGAATAGGTATAATGAAATCGATTCAATGGTGAAATAGGATGAAATGTAGACATGAGAATGATCCTCTAATTGTCTATGATAACTTTTAGTACACTGAAATATACTTACCGTGGGTCAGAAATCACAGTGGTTAAGATTTCCATGAAAATCAAACCCTTTCCGACTGATTGATCCATTGTCTAGCATTGGGTTCACTTGAACTCGTATTAAACAATATACAACTTTGTATATTCCAGCAACAATAACAATAGCAGAAATAACAACAACAAAAACAATAAGAGAAGCGTTTCTGCGTTATCAGTTGACAATTAATTTGTTTGCCTGCTGTTCGAGGTGCGACAAAAACAGGTGCGCGGCCCTCGATTATGAAAACCACCTGATTATGAAAACCAAACCACAATAACATCAATAACAATAACAACAAAAACAATAATCACAACAACAACTACAAAAATAACAACAAAAACAAAGGGGAGTAACAACCATATTAACAACAACAAGAATCAAGTTCATGTGAACGCAACGGAAATCCGATGATAATTTCACATTGAGGAAAGGGGTTAAATAAAAATGGAAATAATCAATAGATAATAATAATAAATAAATAAATAATAATAATAATACAATTATAATAAAAATACATAATAATTATAAAATTATAATAAAAAAACGCATAAAAATAAAATTATAATAAAAAGATATTAATAAAAAATAGGTATAATAAAAAGATATGAGTAACAAAAATAAGAATAATACAAAAAAATAATAATAAAAAAGGGAATAATAATAAGAAATAGGACTAATAAAAAAATATTAATAAAAAAATAGGAATATTAAAAAATATGAATAATACAAAATAATAATAAAGACATAGTACGGGTAATTATATTAATATTAATAGAAAAATATAATTAGTAAAAATATGAGAAATAAAGACAATAATATTAAAAATATGAATAATAAAAAATAATTATAATGATGTAAATAGTAATAATATTAATAAAAAATATGAATACTAAAAAATTATTGAATAGTAAAAATATGAATAATAAAGATATATATAATACAAATATTAATAGTAAAAATATGAAAAAACACAATATATGTGTAATAATAATTATAATAGCAATGTGCAACCTTTATTTTAATTGTTCTTGTGTTGAGGTGGAAACTAGACCTAGTTTTGTTATCAATGCGAAGACGAAGATCGCTTATCATAACGTTGTTGTTGCTGTTATCATTGACGATATTAGTTTCGGTTTTGTTGTTGTTACTGTCATTAAAACGAGGCCGAAGGACAGTCGAACCGATTGAGACAGATGTCAACACACATTCCTGTCGACTTGAATGAGACTCGCGTAGGTGGATCAGGGCGTGGCCACACGATGCGATCTGATGCAATGATCAAGGAACGTTGCAGCAGCCGAGACAATTGTTTTTGTTGCTATTGTTTTTACTCTTGTTGCTGTTGACGCCGTCATCAACACCATTAACAACAACGCCAACTACGCTAATAACAATAACAACGAGATCAGTCGATGCGATTCGATTCGATGACTCGACGCATTGACATGGAATCGATTCGAAATCGGAAACGTAATCGATACCGTGGGGCGGACGGGGTTTACATGACGGGGTTTACATACTCGCACCCGACGGCACCTGTTTGCATTGGGTCGATGATCTCCTGGCGGCAAAAACAACAGCGGTCGCAGCAACAACAACGATCGCAGCAATAACGACAACAACCCCCTCGTTGCCACCGCCCCATGTCATTCTCGAAGTCATGGCTCTTACTACGTCGTCGTGTTGGCAATTTCCATACAATTAAAACCGACGAGAGAGAGAGAGAGAAAAAATCCAGTAAAATAGAATGAATAGAAGCAATTTCTACAATCGATTTGCGATTCAATTCAAATCAATTTCCCCCCCAATGCGACGCGACGACGGGACGTGAAAACTAAACGAAAATGCGGAATATCTTGCAATGAACACAACTAATTACATCAGCTAATTTGATGCGAGAAACCAGACTCCGACCCGCCGTTCGTCCCCCGGAATGGTCCACGAGATCTTCCAGGCCTACTTCACCCTTTGCCCTCCTCCGCCGGGTTCCGAGAATCCCGATTTTTGCTCGCGATCTCAATCTCGATTGCGAATTCAAATTCAAATAATTCGAATTCAAATGAAATCAAAAGTCATTCGCCGTCGATTGGGGCGGCTGGAAGAGGAGCAGGAGACGACGGGGGCGGCGATCGGTGGGTTTTGAGGAGGGGCGACCGTATGGCGATCGGGTGTCCGACTAACGCTCGCTTGAACGAACTAATAATTTACTAAACGATCGATTGAACCTCTGTTCCAGCGACTCGTGTACGAAGCGACAGACGGACAAACGACAGACACATGTCTCGCGGCGTATTCCCGTTTGGGGCGAAAGGGAGATCGATCAGAAAGAGAGAGACAGGGACGGGGAGATCGTTGTCGCATGTGCCCTGGTGTAATGCGGGTCTCAGGGATCACTTGAGCGATAAGACTTATTTTAATGGCGACTAAATATAGTTTTCACTCCACGCGATCGACAAAAACCTTCAGACTGCGAAGTGCGAAATCATAATCGTTCAAAATGTGGTGAGGCGACCAATGGACGCAGCCAAGGAGGGAAAGAGACAGTTGTAATGAGTTTGATGGATTCATAAAATCTGAAGAATAGAATCATGTGATCGTTGATATTAAAGAAAATATGTATGAGGAAAACCTAATGATCAAGAGGAGAAGAGGAAGAAGGATTTGCGAAGGATCCAAGAGAAGATATAAAGACAATGATCGTAGGTTGGAATTATAATTATAATATTAAGATATCATAATTTGTGGAATATTGAGCCATGGAATTAATAAATCAAAGAAGAATCTGAGCGTCCATTGAAACCCGATCTGTGGACCAAAAATCGAAAATGATCGTAGGTTCAATGATCTTGTATACTCCGAAAGAGAGCATCAATTTTGCAAAAGACACATCTAATTATAAAGAAGCTTCTATTGCAATCGAACAATCAAAACACAGCCAATCAATTCAACATCTTCTCCTTCCTCACTCCATTCGATCCAGCGATCGATCGATCGATTGATCTTTCGAATGTTTGCAGAGGAAGATTCATATATTCGGGATCGATCGATTGAATTCTAAATAATGAGAAAATTTCTGCGTTCTTCCAGTTTTTTTTTTTTTTTTTTTTTGTCCAACCTCCTCGGACTACCGAATCGCAATAATTTTCGGAGGAAGAAAAAGCAGTCCCAAGAGAGACCACGGAAGGGAGAGAAAGAGAGCAAAAATGAGACAGAGTGAGAGAGAGGGGGGAGGGTGAGGAACGAATGTCCATCAAAAATCGATGCAATAAATTTTCGAAAATTGCAACCGAACAAACGAATGATCGATCGTTGATCGAGTGAACGAGACGACGACGACGACGAACGATTCGACGCGACTCGATTCGACTCGACACGATCGCGATCGCGAAGTTCGAAATTCGAATCAAAAATTCAGAACTAATTGATATTCCGGGAGCATAAAACGCGCCGAGAACTCAACTTCGGATATTAATAAGATTTATTTCCACATCAAAGTGCGGACGTCGGCGACGGACCCGACGACACTCGGACTCATGAATGAAATGCACGGCAGAGAGAGCGAGAGGGAGAAAGCATGCGGGCCAGAGCGGGGAGCAAAGGGCAGAGATGGAGAGAAAGCGCAGCCGAATTTCAAGGGCGGTGGAGAAGGGGATCCTTTGGCTGATTTGAAAGGATTTTCGATTAGGACCTTGTTATAATTGTGGAAAATAGATACAAATTTTTATAATTATTAAAATCATACTTTTTCTTTAATCTTTCCTATAAAATCAATATTTGTTCGAAAAGCAATTTTCTCTATTCTTCAAATACCCTTCTGAGAGCTTCACAAACCTTTTCAAAAAGAGTGAAAGGCGAAAAGAGTTCATGAAAGAAAGAGATTCTTCTGGCCCCACTTCCGACGCCACTGGCCTTCGCAACTGATGGCAATCGGAACCTCGAAATATTCCCTCGGTCTCCAGATCTGATGAACTCGGAATGCGATTATTTGGGATGAAATTTTTGAGGAAGCGGCAATAACAATAACAACAAAAACAATATTAACAACAATAACAACTACAACAAAAACAGTAATAATAACAACAACAAACAATTGCACTTAATTTCGAAGCCACACGGTATCTAAGCACTGAGAGAAATACGAATTGTGAGAAGGAAGAAGAGGAGAATTCCACAAGAAAGCCTCAGCTGAGGGGGATGGAGGGGGTGAAAAAAATGAAAAATCTTAAAAAAGAAAATAAGTCCGAGAAAACGATATAAACGAAATAAATACAAGAATCACTAAAATATGCGCATATTTTCGCCAAATTTAAAAATTCCACTATATCAACAGAGGAGGGCGAAGGTTCAAGAGGCAGATCAGCGGGGGGAAGGTTCAGGGGCATTGAGAATAATCATATGACGAGCAATGAAACGAACAGCGAAATATGGCGAAAATATGGCAACTTTGCGAACGGAGCGAGCGGTGCCACTAATTGCTAATTCAATTGTTAATTTCTTTTATGGCCCCAGTTGCTCTCAATAAAAAAAGCATGCAACGACTGCTAAAAATAATACCAACAATAATGATGATAATAATGTGAGATAATGTTAGATCAACAGACAGCAGAAGCAACAACAACAACACCAAGAAGACTAACAACAATACCAACAATACCCAACAATACCAACAACTCGATCACGATCTTCCATTGCAGCTGTTTTGTTGCTATTTAGCCAAATATTTGCACGCATAAATTGCACTATAAAAGCCTTCTAATCGATCTGCCTCGGGCTTCCTCTCGCCTCCTCCCTCTCGAACCCCCCATTCGGACCAAGATGAGGCTCGGCCCTATGTTTAGGCCCGATCAAATGTGTGTCCAATAGAGATGCTAATTAGGCTGATTCCCCCCTCACTGCGATCGCCGCAGATCCTCCACGCGCATTGCTAATTGACCGAGGCGAACTCAAAGTCGAACTCGAGGCTCTGACGTCTCTCAATCAACCAACCGAACGCCCCTCGACCCTCCCCTCTGAAAAGCCCTGTGGACCCCAGCATGATCCACCTTCTGGCGAATTAAGGCGCAAATGCTTGCGTCCGACAGCGACATCTGTGCGGCCGAGTCGCGAACTACGGAGTAATTAGTAGGGAATTCATTAATTCGTCTAGATTTTCAATGAGGAGAGAAAAATGTATTTATAGAAAAACAACTTCGCGTTTAATTCATTCGGCCGGTCGGCAGCACGCGCCGACCACAGCGATCGATCAGAGGTGTGAGGCTCGGTGGTTGGCAACGTGATCCACATGGCTGACTCCCCATCGCCCTCCTCTCCATCTAGGGGAGGGCGTTGTTGACAGCATTGATTAGAGGGGAGGCCGAGTCTCCTCCTCAGGTCTCAGCGAACACGGCGGCTTTCAAAGAGATTTCTCCGATCGTTAAAGTTTTGAAAGATTATCCATATTTAATGCATATTTCATACATGATCTATTGAGGGTTCTGTTGGTGGACTTCATAGTAGATTTCACGCAGATTTTCTTCAAACATTTTTTCAAAGAGTCAACAAATTGTTCTTTAAATTTTTCTTAAAAATTACTCCTCACATTATTTCCTCATTTATCACTACTTCAAATTATTGATCAAATTATTCTTCAAATTATACTTTAAATTATGTTTTTAACTACTCTTCCAATTATTCTTTAACATTTTCTTCAAATTAAATTATTATTCTTTACATTTTTTAAACATATTCGTCAAATTATACTTAAAATTATTCATTAAAATATTTTTTTCATTAAATTATTCTTCAAGGTTTTTCTAAAATTATTCTTTCAATTTTTACTCAAATTTTTTTATTAAAATCATTTGGAAATTATTCTTCAATGTTTTCTGATATTTTTCTTTATATTAATTTGGAATTTATTTAAACATTTTTCCTTCAAATTGTTTTTCTAATTATTTCTACAAATTGTTCATTAAATTATTTTTATATTTTCATCAAATTTTTTTCAAATTTTTCTTCAAATTAATTTGTAAATTATTTTCAAAATATGTCTTCAAGTTATTCTTCTAATTAATTGTCATACAAATAGTTCTTCAGATTTTTCTTACAACTTTTTCTCAACGTTCTTAAAATTATTCTTAAAATGTTTCCTCAAATGATTCTTCACATTATTTCTTCATTTTTCAACTATGTATGTGTGTCCACAGTGTCCTCCCTTGGCAGACACGGTCCGTCTGTCGTGTCTGGCCGTATCCCCCGGTCACGCCCACTGTCTCCGCCGCCCACGTGGTGCCAGACGTTTCACTTTCGCCGATGATGCGTGACACTTTAAAGTGCGAAAGAATCTCAATAGACACGAACGGCGTCCATCTGTTGCCGACCAACGCAGACGGATTCTGCCCCGATCCACTTCTTCTCTCCCTCTTCTCTCCCCTGTCTTCCTCTTCTGTCCTATTCCTCCTCTTCTCCCCTATTCTTTGTCCTATTTCCTCTTCTTCTCCTGCTCTCTTCATTCTCGATCTGGTCAAGATTTTGTCATCCATGCATTAGAAGGCTTAGGTTGGTGAATTTTGCGAAATTTAGTTGCAATTGTTGTTGATATTTTTATTGATATTCTTGTTGTAATTCTTGTTGTTATTCATGTTTTTATTGCAATTGTTGTAATTAGTTTTGTTGTTGTCAATTTTTGGCATTCGGCGGCAGCAATAGAAGAAGCAGCAGAAACAGGCAATTAAGTCGGCCGACATCTGTTTCGAAAGAGTCGTCGCCGATGGCGCTGAAGCGGGGGGTTGGAGACGGTTGGGTCCATCGCCGCTAGATGTCGCCACCGGATTAACGCGCGCGACTGGGCAGGCGACAATGACGCCGACGTGGCCGTCGATTCAGGGCGCAGAGAGGAGGGGCGGACGATGGACCAGACCGAAAATGGTCGCGGCGATCGGCGTCCGGTTCGAGTTGGTGACATTTGGTGTTGTGGCTGCTGCTGCTGCTGTTGGCAGGCAGTTGACAATTGCAACAACAACAATACACCTCATGGCGACAACTCCTACAACAACAACAGCAACATGTAGACCAACAGAAACAACAATAAAAACAACACTAACTCCACTGAGCCCGAGCAAGTTTTGCATGAAGAATTCAAGAATCTAATTTTTCATATTTTTTATTATTTTTCATTTTTTAACGAATGTTTAAATCTGAGGAAATCTGAGGATTGGGGGATGAAGAGGTAGAAGAAAATGAAGAAGAGGTAGAAGAAGAAGAGGAGGTCTAGGAAGAAGAAGAAGAAGCAGCAGTTGTCAGACCACGCAGCGAATGCGATTTTAAGAATCTATTGAAATTCTTGTTTTTTCTGTTGAAATTTCGATGTTTTTGGTTTTGTTGGTGTTGTAGGGATTGTTGTTATTGTGAGGATTGTTGTTGTTGTTATTATTGTTTTCGATATTCTTGTTGTTCTTGTTGTTGAATCGTTGTTTTCATTGTTGTTTTCGTTGTTCTTGTTGCTATTGTTGATTCTTTTTTTGTTGCTTTTGCATCGGGCGCCAATTTTGCGGCGAACGCACAACCAGCCCAGCCTCCACCCCCTTCAGCCCCGGTTTTCAGCGTAATGTCAGACGATGTCTGGCCCCAGACGTTAGCAGCGTGTGCAGCGTTGCCAACTAGGCGAGAGCAGGGGGCGGCAAATGTGCGAGTGGCATGTGGCGACCGGGAGCTTGTGTGAGTGAGCGAGAGTGAATGAAAAAGACGGAAATGGTCAGGACTATGAAATAACAACAACAATGACATTAGCAAAAACAAAAACATTAGTATAAACCACAACAACATTGGTAACAAAATAGCAACAAAAAACATCAGTGACACCATCCACAACAACAACAACAATGCGAAATAAAAAACACAAGGGATTTTGTGAATTTTTTGGACGCAATTCAAGAAAAAATCGCAGCAGGAAAAATTATTCAGAGCGTGGTGCATCCAATCAAGGGACCGGAAGGCGAAGGGAAATGGTAGAAAAAGAAGAAGCAGAGGTCGGTTCGCGAAAAAATAAAATAAAATAAACTTGGACGACGACCAGCTGCTCGCGTAAATTTCACTTTTTATGCATTAGCCGAAAGAAACAAAGTACCCAAAAAAAAAAAAAATTAAAAAATATTCATAAAATGAAGAAATCGCCAAAAAAAAAAAAAATAAAATCGTTCGTCTGCAACGAGAATTTTGACAATTTTCATGTTTGTCGTAAATTAAATTTCTGCTGTCACCGTCTGACATTGGCGGCGGAGTAGTTGTAGATTTATTGTTGCTGTTGTTGTTATGATTGTCGATTACTGTCAGCCCATGTCAATTCACGGCGACAGCAACATTTTGTCACTCCATCAAATTTCCATGCACGTGAGTCAACGTCTGCCTCAATTTGTCTGTCTGTCCCTCTATCTGTCTGCTGCCTCTCTATCTGTCTGCAGTCTGTCTCTCTCTCTCTGTCCGTCCCTCAGTCCGTCTGTCTGTCCAAGCAACGATGGGAACCAAAGGCCAATTACCTCTCTCGTCCTCGTCTCGTCTCATCTGAATCGATTAGCATAATCGAGAAATTGTTATTCATTTATTTGTCTGCGGATGTTTTAATTGATCGATCGCTCCCTTCGCATCGCCGATATATCGTTTTATATACATATGTATGTATATTTGGATAATTAGATGATGTTGAAAAAAGTATTTTAATTATAGATATAGTCATCAACCTCGTCCCCTGTGGACTTCGTTCACCTTAGAGTCTCGACTCCTCTGAGTCTCTTACTCCGTTGACCTCATTCCCTCTCAGTCTCGTCCCCCCCTTTGAATTTCGTACCCCCCTGAGTCTCTTCCGCCCCCTCCCTCCCCTCAATTCCCTCATCCCAACCTTCGGCCTTCTTAATCAATCCCAGATCCACAACTGCTTTCGGAAATCCAACATCGCAAATGCTCTGGAATGCGAAATGGAAAGCCCAGTTTCAATTCGTCAGACACCGGAGCAGAAACCAAACCCCAACTGCCCCACAATCGAAAACGACGACGACAACAAACGAGGGCTCGGGGAGAGGGAGGTGAGACGAAAGTAGCTGTGGCTCCAAACCGAGGCTGAGGCGGAGGCCTGGCGCCAACTTTTATTAGTTGAACTATTTCGAACGATGGGTTGGGGTGATGGTAGTGTGGAGAGATGGGGTGAAGGGGAGGTTAAGGGGGAGGGTAAGGGGTAAAAGAGAGTGAGGGGTAGGTGAGGAGAGTGAAGTGGAGTCGGCGGAAGACGAGGTGAAGAAACAATTGGAAAACCATTGAAACATGTCGGCGATTATGGGAGGCAATTGACAGATGTTTGTCATTTGTCGTTGGTTGTCGATTGTCGTCGTCGCATTGTTGTATTGTTTTTATTGGAATTGCGAAGTATTATTGTTGTTGTTGTTGTGGGTAATGGTGTTGTTGTTGTTACTGTCGAGTTGTTGAGGTATTGTTAGGGGGTATTGTTGTTGTCGCTGATTTTATTTTGGTTGTTTATTGTCGTTTTTATTTTAGTTTTTATTATCGTTGTTATTGTTGTTATTATTTTTGTTGTTGTTGTTGTTATTGTTGTTTTTATTTTTGTTGTTATTGTTGCTTTTATTTTGTTGTTACCTCAATTTGCAAACAAATTACTTTGACATCATAAATCCAATTGACGACAACGACAAATCTCTCCATTTTTCCGCAATTCGATGACGAGTCGACGTCGTCACCTTCGTCGTTGTCGTCTTCACCTCTGTTGCTCCCTTTCCTCGACCCTTCTCGTCTTCTCCTCGTCCTCACCTCATCCCTCCTTCGTTCTCTCAACGCCCTCTCCTTGCCAAAGGAAGTGTCGATCATGGTGACGACGTCTCTTGATATATGGAAATTATCCTTTTGGCGCCTCGGTGATACTTTCTTGTTATTGTTTTACTCATTCCTTTGCCGCATTCCTTCTCGACTCGATCACTCGATTCGCTGGTCTTCACGGTGTCTACATAGAGAAGACACAATAGCTGTTATTGGAGGATAATCGTTGAATTGTGAAAACTTCAGACGATAGTTTAAAGAATGGAATTTATAATTGTATTATGAGAGAATGTGGATCCTTCGATTGAATTTGGATTAAGAAAGATATTTTAGTATTCATGTTTTTTTAATTTCAGTAAAACCTCATCGCATGCTAAAGTCCTAAAAAATCTTAATCGCGGGAAGTTGAACGATTCCGACGGCTTCCATACGGTGTAGCTCAACCTTGACCGTGATCTACGGTGACTCGAGCGGCACCTCGTTCAAAATTCCGACCTTTACGAACTGGGTGTTAAGCGAGAACAACAACAATTGATCGTGAATATAGCATAACCGCTACGATCACCTCTAGACCCAGACTCGGACCGATCGCATTACAAATGGGAAGAAAGGTTGATGGAGATAGTGAGTAAGAGAGAGAGGAAGAGAGAAAGATGGAGTAAGAGAGACAGAGAAAGATTGAGTTAGTGAGAGAGAGAGGAAGTAAGCGATATACAGAGTGAGAGGTAGAAAAAAAATATAATCATAAACAATGATAAATTGCTGAAACGCGTTGTAAATTAGCGAATAATTGCGTGGCATGCACTTTGTTCGTCGCGGCCAGATCGCCAGACAGACCATGGACAGACAGATGACAGATAGAGTGAATGAAAGAGGCAGATAGAGAGGGAGAGGGATAGGGAGAATGTCTGTTGAACGATCACGTCGTAATTGCCGCGTTCACAAATAGGTGGCGCATGCGAAACGCGTCATCGACGGCTCAAGCGTTGTGTCTTCCATGTTGATGGTGATTTGTTATTGTTGTTAGTGTTGGCATTGTTGTTGTTGTTATTGGTGTTGCAAATTGATGTTGGTATTTTCGTATTTTTTCTTTTTTGTTATTTGTCTTGTTGCAGTGCATAAATTGTCACTTGGCGCCAATTCAATCTATTGTAATGACATTTAATATGACGATTAGGTGACAATAAAGAATGCCATCATTGTTGTCGATATTGTCATGATTGTTGTTGTCGATATGGTCATGATTGTTGTTGTCGATATTGTCATGATTGTTGTTGCTATTGCCATGATTGTTATTGGTGTTGTTATTTATGTGATGTTGCTGTAATTTATGAACTCTCGATTTTATCCTTCTATCGCATGCCACACGAACAGTTAATAGATCGTCGATTCTTCCTTCACCAATATTTTTCTTTTCTTTTTTTAAATCAATTCTTCTCCACCTTCACCTTTGGTCGAAACTTCTTTTCGTGATTCTGGTTTCATTGCCAAATTAAGCAAATTGTGAGAATCCGTTAGTTCAGAGCCCACTCATCGTCAAGCCGTTGATGGCTTCGTGTGGGCGGGTGGACATGAAGAAATAAAAAATAAATGTTTGAATCCTCACGATGCATCGACCTGCATTAGAATCGACCTCGTGAGAGGTTTTTCTTAGTGATCCTAATGTTGTTTTTAGTCCTACTAATGTTTTTGTTATTGTCTCTAATGTTGTTGTTATTGGCACTAATTTTGTTGTTATTCATACTAATGTTGTTCTTCTTCATGTTAATGTTATTGTTGTAGATACTAATGTTGTTGTTGTTGCCAATGCCCCTCAGTTTCTTGTTGCAACACATAATTAGCAACAGGTTTTCGGCTCTTGTTGTTGTCGTTCTGTCTCTCTCTGTCTGTCTGTCTCTCCGTCTGTCTGTCTGTCGGCGGCGTCTCTATTAAAACCGCCTTCAACTAGCGGCGAACGTCTTTCCGCCCCCCTGCCCCGCCTCCTGCTCCTTCGGCTGATCGTCGTCTCCTCCATCGGTCTGATCTTCGGCCTGTGGTCGGTCGGCTCCTCTTAATTGGCCTCCGAGTGGAATGGAAATGGTTTTTATGGACCCCTAAACAGATCCATCCATACGTCTGACTCTCCATCCATCTGTCTGTCTGTCCATCCATCCGTCTGTCCGATGAACGTGCGAACGGACGAAGGCCTCACTCGATGCGTGCGAGAATTTCTGAAAACGGATTCGGGGCGTATCACTAAGTCTACGAAATGAAATGAAACGCAACGCAATATAACAAAACCGGACGAGAAGTTGTTAAAAGTTCCGTGGAATTTCAGAGGTTTTTTTATTTTTCTTAATGTCCATGTCGTGAAATTCGAATGGGAATTTTGGAAGGAGGACTTCGAAGATGGATGGCGAATGCGAACCTGTGACGGGAGATTTCGAAGAAGAAGTCGGAGGATTTTAGGGAGAGAATTTCGCAGGATTTAGGAAGTAATTTTCGAAAGAGAATTTTTAAAGAGATTTTCATAAATGTATTTTAGCAGAGATTTTCAAATCAGAATTTCACTAAATAATTTCCAAATAGAATTTCGGGAGAGATGTTTCAAAATATTCTCAAATCTGAATTTTTTAATTTATTTTCTAATTAGAATTTCGGTAGGGATGTCTCAAAAGAGATTTTCAAATTAGAATTTCAGATGAAAATTTTCAAGTATAATTTCGGGAGAGAATTTTACAAATTTTGAAATAGATTTTTAAAATCCGAATTCTGGAATTTATTTTGTAAACAGAATTTTAGAATAAATTTCAAATTTCATTTCGGAATAGATTTTTAAAAATGAATTTTCTAAATAATATTTCGGAAGGGAATTTAACAAATTTTCAAAAATTAAATTTTGGAATAGATATTTAATATTGAATTTTGGAAGAGATTTTCAAAACAAAATTATTTTAAATCAGAATTTCGGACGAGTTTTATATAATTTCGAACGAAATTTTCAAAATTTACTTGTGGAAGAGAATTTTCCACTGAATTTCGGAATAAATTTTCATAACATAATTTCGGAATAGAATTTCGAAAGACTTCTTTAGAAGAGTTCTATAAAAAAAAGGTCAAAACTGTTCGAACCTTTCGAATTTGAAAAAATTCCCAAATAATACTTCAATAAATTTTGCTATATATTTCAATATTATTGGCATAAATATACCTATGGATTTTTGTAGACTTCGATAGCTGTGAACTAAATTTATATTAATCGAAAGCATCGCCAAATTGTACCCATTCGTTAACCCCAAAAGTGATTCTCCGCTGACGAACTCGGGAGGAGAAGTGGAAATTTCTGTCCCAACCGATTGAATCCGGCACACCGTGAAAAAGCCACGAGGACCAAACGCAGCAAACCTTCCGGCCAATTAGACGCCACCCCGGGTTTTCCCCCGACAGATGGTGAACTTCCGAAGCAAACTCCAACCAACCGCCCCCTCCCCCTCCTCAAATATCAAACCACCGACGACCACCCGGCGTCGCGCTGACGGAATCAATTTCGCCGACTGCCGGATGGGGCCACCGGCGACGGAGGTTTCGCGGAGCAAGTGTGAATTCGCCATTACGTCAACCCAATCGGCGACGGTGCCAGACGACGATTGCGATGACGGCGACGACGACAGGTAAAACCAACAGCGACAACAACACGGCCGCCAATCAGCGAAGTCACGTTAGAGGATGAGAAGGGAAGAGAGGGAGAAGAGGGGGCGAGATTGAGGAGGGGGAGCCACGAACTCCATCCAGCTGGCTCCACGTGCGGCGCCGCGCTCTCGGCACCGGCCGCGAGTTTCGACGAGAGCGTCGAGCGCCATCAATTTCACTTAACAACAACAGCAAGAAATGGATGCACGTCCACCTACGCGGCGACCACCAGCCGTAGATCCAACAATAACAATGGTGAATAACAACAACAACACCGTGTGCCAACAACAACACCAAAGCAAGCAACCACTAGGCGGCAAATCGTCCGGGACCCCGTGCGATTTTTATCGGCAGCGAAACATAATTTACACAAATGCCCCCCGAGGCCCCGTTCCCCTCACGACACCCCATCGTCGTCCACTTGCTTCGTCGACCCCACGTCTCCTCAACCTCCCCTCTCGTCCACTCAACCTCCCTCCGCATCACACGAACCTTCGGCCCACCAGACGTCGAGCCAGCTGTGGCGCTCCATCGACCGACCTCCGGCGCCCTTGCGTCGTCCTCATCGTTCTCATCGTAGTCGTTGGTTTCAAGATGCGTCGTAGTCGTCGTCTTCCTGCCGCAGCTTCTCTACCTTCCTCCCTCCACCCTTTCTGCCTCTATTTCCCTTCCTTTCACCCTCGATTTTCCTCTCTTTCTCCCTTCTTCCATTTCTCTCCCCTCTCTCTCGCTCTCTCACCGCCCCCTTTGACGTTGGCGCCCACTGTATTTGGAGCCGAGAGTTGAACCGAACTCGCGCTCGTTAAGTGCCGCTTGTCTAGGAGGAGGAGAAGGAGCAGAAGGAGGTCGATAGAAAGGAAGGGAGGGAGGTCGAGAGAGTCGCCGGGATGGAGGTCGTGTGGCAGGTCGTCGGAGCGTCGTTTGTTTGCCGCCAATTGGCGCCTGGCGTCACATTGTCCAGCTCTCGGCTGGCTGGTGTTCGCCTGGAGCCGCCCTCGACTAGGCACGGCGGACAGAACGGAGGAGGAGACGAGGAGAAGTGGGACGAGGCGACATGAGACGAAGTGTGTTGGGTCGAACGACGAGAGACGAAATGGGTTGGGACGGCCGCGTGAGACGAGACGAGTCGAACCGAGGCGCGCCACGACGTGGGGCACCAGCAGCAGTTGGCGCGTCTGCAGAGTGGCGACCGACCGAACGACCGACCGAGTGGGCTGAGGAGTGGGCGGGAGGATGGGCACTTGATGTGCGTGGCTCTAGTTGGTGTCCGAGAGTTGGAGGCTGAAGGTGGAGAGGAGTCGGAGAGCTGAAGTAGGAGGGCCAGGAGTCGAAGAGCTGAAGGTGGCGAAGTTATGTGCGGCTTCGTTGGCAGGCAAATCGTGAAATATGTGGAGACTCGAGGACTGAGAGATGGAGCTGAGCCATGATTTCGAGGACAGATGGGGGCAAAAGTTCTACGGAAGCTGCGAGGAAGTGTGTGAAAAACGAAGGAAAGGAAGTGTGTCTAAAGAGAGAGAGAGAGATGAAGGAGTAAAAAAGAACGTTAGTGATGCTGACGGGATCGTCGACGTCGTGTGGCCAAGAGTTGTGGGAGGACGAGGGCTGGTTGTTGAACATGGTTCGTCGTGATTGGATTGGTTCTGATGATTCGAGGCAGCAGAGCAAGGGAAATTAATTAGAAGTCGATAAAGGAGAGCGAGATGATGGAGAACAGATGAGGGGATGAAGTAGGAAATGGTGGAAAAAGGAGGAAGAAAATGAAGAACGACGAAGGAAGGCGAAGGAAGATGGTTATAAGAATGGAAGTTAGTGGAAGGATCCCTGATCGCGATTCTTCTGTGGGAAGATCAGAGAAGAAAGCATTTTTATGTTAATCGTAGAATATAGTAGAATAGATAACTAAGGATATATTGAAGCTTACAACTTTATAAAAGTGATTGCGAAAGGGTTTACTAATCCTCTATTTATATATAATCAGGAATTGATTTATAAATTAATTAATTATTTAATAGATATATAGCAGTAAATTACTAGGGATATATTTAATTATTTAACTGAATAAAAGTGTATTCAAAATATTTGCACAAATGGCTTTATAATATTGCTGTTAATTTAAGTCAAATATTTACTTATATTCAAGGAAGAACCTTCAATCAATCTATTTATTTAATAACACGATATATCAACACCGTCGATTATATAGCAAGCCTTCTACGAAGCCTCAATATCAATTTCAATCTCCATCCACATGTATAGCAAACGATGATCTCCTTCAAGATCCCTATCGATCATCTGTCAGTCGACACGATGCGATCGCGATCCACACGATTATTTAGACATTAATTTCCCCCCCATTTGGAAGACTGCGTTGCCGCAATAATTTATTGCACGAATTACCGCTGACCGCTGCCGCTGTCCACGCCGTCTCTCGCTAAAGCCGACACCGACATCGACGCCGACATCAAGTGCAACGATCATCGATCGCCGGTCGACGATCGAGCAACCGGCTGGCGATCGGATGATGCATAACGTGATGATCGATGCAACCAATGTGTCTGTCCGTCCGTCCATTCGTCCCTCTGTCCATTCGTCCCTCTGTCCATTCGTCCCTCTATCCGTCCGTCCCTCTGCCCATACGTCCCTCCTCCTCCGTCCGTTCCTCTGTCAACCTGTCCCTTAGGCCGTCGGTGTGATTTTCCAACTCGTCACAGACTGCGAGCCACACCCACTTCCCCCCGTGGCCTCCTCCCGTCCGCGCCTCAACTTCGTCCCCATCTCGATCACTGTGAGAAGAACGAGATCATTAGCGAAACGTGTCCGATCCGCAACCGGTGCTGGAAATTGCATCACTTTCCATTGCAAATAGTCTTCGAATCGGGAAATTAATTAATTCATGCAAATTGGCCTCATGCAGGCCTCAGGATCGGGGCCGGCCCGTGTGATCGTGCGAACGAGTCGGTTGGTGACACCGGTGAACGGTGTGAAGAACGGGCGTGGTCGGGGGGCGGGCGATCGGTCGAACGATCGGAGGTGATGATCGTGTAACCTAGGCATTAGTGTCGCGTGCGCGATTATTAATTGAATTTGCGGCGATCGTGCGACGGCGACGTCATCGTCGTCTCTAATAGAGTTGGCAACGCAGCCGTGAGCGACCCACAGACTGCTGGCTTTAGTTGGAGCGAGTGGGAGAATCTAAGAAAGAGAGAGAGAGTGAGATGCTGATTTACGCGCCTCGGTTGCTGGACTTGGATTCGATTTATGGCCCACGGAGACAGAGATCTGCATGGCCAGTTGATCGTCGTACGGTGTCTCGCATTCGGTGAGGGGCGAGGGCAGGTCAGGAGTGATGAGGGGAGGGGTGGTGATTTGAGAAGAGTGGTGAGGGAAGGTGAAAACAGGGGTGGAGTGGTGAGAAAAGGGAGGAGAAACCAACCGTCGGACGCCGGCAACCGGTTCTCGTCGAAGGCGCTTCTGCGTCAACGTTTTATCAAATGTCGGCGACCAAAAAATGTCACCTGAACCGACGACGACGGTGGCGTCAACATTGGCGAAGGCGACGACGACGGCGTTGGGGTCGACGACGTCGTTGACGATGGCGTTGCCAACGACAGCGACGAAGTCGACGCGAATGACAATTTGCGGTCTCGCATGCATCGACGGACGCCACATGCAACGAATTGTTATCGCTCGTCAGGCGTCGGCGACAACTTGCAAAACATGTTCCGAAAACACACACTCTCCAATCGACCGGGCCGGACCCTCCCTCCTTCAGCTCAGCTCCTTCGTCCACCCCTCCGTGGTCACCGATCAACCTCAATCGGAGGAGATTCTCGAGCATCGCATTTAAATAGCGATTCCGAGGAAAATGAACAGAGCGAGGGAATCGAGGAGGATCCATCCAGGGCACTGGGAGAAGGACAGACGAGGAGAAGGACAGACAGACAGACAGAAGAAGTCGGCACAAAGAGACGGAGGCGGACATGGGAAGCACTCGATACCGATCCAAACCGATCCTCGTCTGCACCGGTGGCGCACACGCACGGCGCACGACGACGCCGCCGCCGCTCAACCACAAGGCGAAGCGACGACCGACAGTCGACCATCGTCGGGAGCCGCCGTGTTGGGCTGCGGATCGGTGGACGACGATCACCGGCCAACGATCACCGATCGGAGATAAGCAGCCGAAGCGTTCCACTCGCATACCTGATGGTCTCCCAAATTTGGTTGCCGGGCGCAGACAATCGATCGCTGCAAGATCGAGATCGAACGCCGTCCGATCGATCGGTGATAGGATTGTGAGGCGATCGGAAGGAGGTGGAGCAGTGATCGAGGGGAGATGTGACCATTGGTCGGTCGCTCCTGTAGTGAAGTTCAAAGTCTCGTTTTCGCGCCAAGCTGTCGCCTTTCGGCTGCCGTTTGCGCATGATATATTTCGCCTCCTCGCTCCGGAAGCCACCACCAAAAGGAGTGAGTGGAAGTGAAGGGAGTTCAAAGGGACTCGAGGAGCAGAAGGACGCGAAGAGTGGAGAAGGAGTGAAGAGTGGAGAAGAAGTGAAGAGTGGAGAAGGAGTGAAGAGTGGAGAATGATTCAGAATGGAGGAGAGAAAAAGAGTTCACCTCCTTTTGGCCAATAAATCGAAGCGCGGCTCCTAAATTTATGCAGGCTGCCTCCTTGGCGTTTTCTCGGAATATCGCCGCGATCAATCTGCGCCCCTGATTGCATTCCTCGTGGAATCGTCAGATCGACGTCGAGAGAGGGGAGGGATTTCTCCAAAGCGGAATCCACAACGGACTCCGCAACGAACTCCACGGTGGACTCCACGGCGATCGGAGCCACTTGACTTCTGTGCACGCGGCACACGATGCAGCGGCCAAACGACGACGATGACGACGACGACGACTGGGGATCGGTTGAGATTCGCGTCGAGGGAGGGCGCTCGGGACGGTGCGCTGTGACGCATGCGTCGCGCGTTTATTCCTTATTTTTCACCTTGTGTCGCTCCCTCTATCTCTCTTTCCCTCTGTCTTTCTGTCCGTCCGGCTCACTCGGTGCGCAATGCAGTTCAAGCATTCGAGCAATTTTCGATCTCAATTCGGACTCCGGGCCCTCTTTCTGTCTGTTTGTCTGTCTGTCTGTCTGTCTTTCTGTCTCTTTGTCTGTCTCTCTGCCTGTTTGTTTGTCTGTCCCTCTGTCTGTCTGACTACTGTGGGCCTTCTGGGACCTCTTTCTGCGGCTCCCTTCCTTCGGCCTTCCTCTCCTATTCCTGCTATTCCCCTCACCCTCTCCTTCTCACCACCTGCTCCTCCTCTCTTTTCACCTTGTTCCCCACCTTCCCTTTGTCTCTTGCAATTAGCAATTGATTTGGAGGTTGGGTTTATTTTTCATATAGGACTTCGAGTAGCGAAATGAGATGAAGATTGATAGGGAGGAGGGAGATAGGAAAGAAGGGAGATGATTGATAGAATGGAAGAAGATAAAAATAATGATTATAGAAGAAGGGTAATAGAAAGGAGGAGGATAGGAAGAAGGGAGATAGGATGAAGGAAGATAACGAGAGAGATAGAAAGACCACCTTGAATTCTATACTCTAGCTGAAATTTTCAGAATCCTTCCGTGGTATTTTAATCTCGAAAAAGTCTATCTTCCAACAGGCATCGATTTCCTTGACTCTAGATTTTTTTAGCTTTTTTCCTTTATTCTCGATTTTCAATATTTTCGCTAATATTCCCAACTTCCGTTTTGATCGCTTTGATTTGTTTTCATCTTCTATTTAATTTGTTTTCAATAATTTTTTAAATATATGATTTTCAATATCCTTCATCAAATACATCTCCTTAAGGTATTGAAATCTTCTGTTAGTTTACCTATTTTATCGCTCCTTTATACTATTTTGCTACTTCTTCTTCAATCTCTCATTCATCCTTGTATTAATCCTCCATTATCTACTTCAACCTCTCCTTCATCCTGCATCCATCTTCTTTCCTCAATTCTCTT
This sequence comes from Coelopa frigida, assembly GCA_017309665.1. NCBI lineage: Eukaryota > Metazoa > Arthropoda > Insecta > Diptera > Coelopidae > Coelopa > Coelopa frigida. The sequence continues at coordinate 19,390,462 of CM029565.1, read as the reverse complement.
CTTTATCTCCTCCGCAATTCATCCTTTATTTTCCTCTCTTTTTTCCTCCCCATTAACCTTGAGCTTACCGACGATCACATTCCCCTCCATCCATTCGTTTCACCTTCTCCTCTCTGCACTACAACAGCAGCCACGGATTAATCGCTTCATCATGATCCTCCATTCTCTACCGTCGATTCCTCCACGCGATCCTCTATCGATCCACCATCGATCCGACGTCGATCGACAATCGTTCGCTGGATCCCTAATCAACTTCGGCTTCTGAATATGGTTTCCTTTCACTCTTCCGCCTCCTCCTCCTTCATCATCACTTCCCCTTCTCAATCACATCCTTCTCCTCATTCTTCAACTTATCCTTCAGCTCTTCCACCTTCTCCTTTACCACTGCTTCCTCCTCGACCGCCTTCCACCTTGTCTTGTTGTCAATTCACGCGTAGGAAAGCGCGTAATTGTTTTTGACATTTTTTCAACGGAACACAAAAACTACAACAACAACAAAAACATTAACAAAAACAACAAGAATTCTCCAAATCCCACCACCGATTGTTCGATCGACCCAACGTCCACCCGCCACCCTCGGGCCACGCCCCTCGCCCACGGTCGCACGTTTCTGGCTGCAAATCGTTGATTGATTTTCGTCTCCACGTCGTGAGTGACGGTAGTAATTGTGTCTGTCTGTCTGTCCATCTGACTGTCCGTCCATCTGAATGTCTGTCTCTCCATCTGAATGTCTGTCTTTCCATCTGTGTGTCTGACCAACTGTCTGTCTGTCTGTCGATTTGAATGTCCATTCTTCTCAGTTTGTTTCTCAGTCTGTCTCTCAACCGATCTCTCCATCCATCTGGCCACGCGTAAGTATGCGATCGACCGACTGTCTGTCTGTTCGTCTTTCTGTCCGTCTGTCCGTCCCGGCACCTCGGGCCAACTGTACTCCCAACAATGCGATGGAGTTTCTCAATTCGAGTTGACAATTTCGCTTTCCCCCCCCTCCTTCGTCGGATTGCATTATTTTTTGGCAAGATTTGTTGTTATTCTTGAGATTTTTGTTGCTGTTGTTTTTGAGGTTTTTGGTGCTGTTCTTGTTGTTTTTGAGATTTTTGTTGCTGAGATTGTTATTGCTCTTATTGTTTTTGGTCTTGTTTTTGTTTCTTTCGGTTGAAAGTTTTCGTTGATTCTGATTTTTTTGGACACCGGCAGCCAATTGGGGCGTTTGTCGCATACCGCGAGCATCGAATGCCGACGTCGACAACGATGACGATGATGGCGACGACGACGACGACGCCACATGATCGATGGATCGAACGATCCACCGAACATCCCTCGTTTGGTCCGATCAGCAACCGATCGGAACCACCGAATCGACCGATCGGTCACCTCCTTCGACCCATTTGCGTCCCCCGAACGATCCATCGGCCGATCCATCCATCCATCGATCGGTCGCCGGTCGATCGATCGCACGAAACAAGTTGCATTCCGTTGACCATTTCGTCCGGACGGTCGGTCGCGCGGTCTGGTCCGGTGGCTGCGGTGGCCTCGCGTGGTCCCCTCGTCCTGCTCCGTTTCGATTCGCTCAGAATCCCAGACCGCGGGCGACACAGCTGGAATATTGATAAGCCGCTAATCGGTGGCTGCTGGCGGCTTGGCAACGGCTGCTGCCTGAGATGTTGTTGTTTGGTTGTTGTCTCAGATATTGTTTTTGTTGTCTCTGATTTTGTTGTTCCCTCAGATGTTGTTGTTGTCGTCTCTGATTTTGTTGTTGCTTAAAATGTTGTTGTTTTCTCTGATTTTGTTGTTGTTATTACTGTCACTACCTCTGGCATTGCGTTCTGTTGTCGTTTGGTGCGAATGCATTTGTTACCATTTTGTTGCCGATCGTGTTGCTGTGCGTCGAGAAAATTGTTCAATATTGTTGTTGTTGCAATTGTTGTTGTTCTTGCCACTGTTGTTGTCGCCAATGTAATTGCCGGCAATACTTAATGACGGTGACAATATTTTCGTGCAACGCCAACAACTCACCGAACGTCGATCGTTCGTTCGTTTTGTCGCCTCGTCGATCAGTCGGTGGAACGGTCGATTGGTCGGCTGATTGGTTGGTCCAATGGTCCATGGGTTGGTCTCTCGATCAAACTGTCGGTCGGTCGGTCCGATGGTCGATCGTTCGTTTTGTCGGTCCATCGTTCTGTCGAACAGTCGATCGTTCTGTCGTTGGATCCACTCGGTCGTTGTCGGCGTCGATGGAAGCTGCGTAAGTTGTTGCCGCTTAAATGTTTGTTATTAACAAGAATTTGATTAATCGTCCAAAAATGGTTCTGCTCCTGGCAACGGGCGGTGCTCGCGGTTCTCGATCGGCGATTTATGGGCTCACCGTTCGAAGGTGATTTCGTGTGCGGTTTTGTCACGGCGACAGTGGCAACGAACACGTCCGCAACGGCAACAATGATGACGGCGACGCGATGATGACGATGGCGTCGGACCAACCTAGAGAGAGAGAGTCGATCGGCAACTCAAGTTGCTGAGTCACATGTGATGGGGGGAAGGAAGAGGTTGGAGGAAACATGTGGCAGAAGAGGAAAGGTTGAGGTCTATATTTTCAACCCTAAGTTGACACCATGAGACTTTGGCTCACACTGACACACTTCTTAAGACAAATGGCTTCAGGGAACAGCCTCTATAATTATATTATTTATTTTCAATTAATTCCTTGTTCACTAACCTTGAGGCTTTCTCACTCCCTTGTGTCACTTTACCCTTTACCCTTTTTAATTTCTTTTTGTTCATTTCCTTTAAATTTAATAATAAACTTTTACAAACATATGGAATATAAAGCGATATATTAGAATCGTAAGCTTTAATTATTTTAATTATCTTGTTTAATTATTTATTTACCATAAATGAGTTATCATATCATAAATTAAATTTATATTGTTTAACTAATGTTTTTATGAATTATATTATTGATGTACTAAACAAATATTCACCTTAAAGCAAATAAATCGAAAAAGTCCTTTAAAATCTATCATCATTTAATCTCTATTTTTATCTCATATTTTAATGCCAGACATGAAACCTTTTAAAATATAAGAATACAATATTTTCCAAATACTTATGAAACTCCATAAATCGAATCTGATCGAGATCACGAACCGTTGATACAATTACTGACACCTATAAAGGAAATCCCACTGAATTATCATCATTACGCAATATCCTAAATCAAATGCGTACCGATCACATGGCGATCACTTAACAACCCGAGGCAATATCGATCGATTAATAGCAATAATATAAGCAATAATTGATATAATACCATAATCGATAATGTCTAAAAGGCGATTCAGCTTGTGTATCGATCGGTTTTGCATATTTATCCACTGATCGATAGTCATTAAGCGATTTTTCCTCATCATCTGGCACATCAAAACGTAATCAAATACCACGACGACAATGCGATCAGTGTGAACAAAAAAAAAAACGTGATCACTGTGAACAAAAAAAATGTGATCACCGTGAACAAAAATTACGATCACTTCCGATTTGAATATCGAAGTTTCCCAGGGATTCACATCGACGTTGACCAGGGGCAAGAGAAACAACTATAATAAGAACAACAAGAAGCCCAAGAGCGGTCCGAAATTCCCTTCACTGGGCGACACGCATTCCGACGCTCCGGTGATCGCGTCAATTCAGACATCACGATCGCGACTACCAAACGCGACGAGATGAGACATGGCTCGATGAGACGTAAAAAGATTATAAAATCAACTAATAATTTAATCAGAAGTGATCGGAGTCGATCGAAGTCGTCAGAATGATCGAAGAGATCGGAGTCGATCGAGACAACGATCGAGATGATGAGGCTACCGAGTTATGCCAGCGATTCACGCTTCACGTTTGTGATTGAGCTGAAATATGAAATTAATAATTAATAAAAATTCGAACGAAGCGGAATGGAGAGAAACCGAACGGAGGAGGCGATCGTGGTAGCAATTAAAACCCAGTTGCAGAGACGCCGCTGACGATGAATGCAGACGCCACGAGCCCTGCAGCTCCTACCACGGGTCCCACTCCCCACCATCACAGCGACATCGGCGAATGTGCACGCGTCGCCCCAGCAGCCGATCGTTGGATCTGTCTGTCTGTCCGAAGATCGGTCTCACTTTAATCGAAGCCGTTTCGGGCTGAGACAAAATTTTAATTGCTCGCAGGCAAAAACCGAATGGAACCGAGAGCGAGGCGAAGCGAAACCCGAATCGCCGCACGCATAATTAATTTGGGTTTTGATTAATAACGCAACGTCTGGCAACCCTTTGGCCACATCAGCGCCACCCTCTCTCTCGTCGGTTCGCCGTTTGGCTTGCGTCACAATGAATTCCATCCATTGGTCCATCCGTCTGTCTGTCCGTAAATCGTCCGAAATTTTTACGCATTTTTAATAACGTTTTTCTGCGATCGTCCCCCGCCTCCCACCGTTCGATCGATGGCCCGTTAATAATATGTTGTTAGCTGTCATATTTGACATTTCGCCGATGACGACCCGATCACAGCAAGAACAACAACAAGAAGAAGAGATTCGAGAGACCACAATAAAGATGTCCGATCGAAGAAAATTGCTTTCTTAACCCTTCCACCCTCCATGTCTTTCTGGTCTTCCTTTGACCCTCTCTGGCCCTCTTTCGAAGGACTAAATTTCGACGACATTTTTGATGGCGATGCAGTGGTCGTTGTTCTTGTTGTTGTTTTTATTATTGTTATTGTTCATCTTTTCGTTGTTGCGAACGCTGATCCCTCTGCAATTATGTATTAATAAACATCATGTCGAGAATTAATTAACCACAACGTCAACGGACGTTTCTTCATCACTCGTTCCCGCTTCGTCCCCGTCGTTTCGATCGCCCTGATCCACACCAGTCATGATCCATCCAAGCGAATGGTGAAATTTTTCAATTTCCCTCAGGAATTAGGTAAAGAGTTTTTTTTGTAGTTCGATTTGTTGTTGTTTGGTTTTTCGGGTTTATTGCATCCTGCATCCGGTGTGGTCGCTTATGGCGGTCTCTTTTATCGCGGTTTTGCATGGCGTCATGGTGATCACGGGGATCTCGCGGTGATCGTGGTGATCGTGGTGATCGAGACGCAGCGTGATTTATGGGACAGATTGGGGGAAGAGGACACGCCCGCTGCGCCCATGTAAACAAAGGAGAGCAGCCGAACCGATCGTGGTTGGAGGTCCCGTGGACGAGGATTGCGGTATGATCGAAGAGCTGCTGTCATTACATCGGTAACGCATCGATCAGTGCGATCGTGAACGGATCGACTCCCGAATGCTTCCTCTGGAAACCCAAAGGATTCATTACCACAAAATATGGTTCGGGATTTCATAATATGGAGAAGAATCGATCAATGATCGAAATACTGATGATCACTTGTTATCATTATTAATTATTTTAAATTATGCACTTTTTCCATAATGTAGTGGAAAATAGCTCCATATTTGGCTCAATAATCAATAATATAACCCAAATAAAGTAGAGGCCACTAACTTGTGACGGTTTCAACCCAAACTCAAAAAATAATAGATAATAAAATCATTCAAATCGAATTCGAATAATAATAATAATTTTCTACCCGAAGGTCTCTGATGATATTTTAAATTATCTTTTTAAAATTGATTTTTTTAATTTAAAAAAAAAATAAAATAAATAACAAAGTTTTTTAAATAAATGACTAAAAAATAATTTATTTTAATTATTCTAGTATAATCTATATATTATTATAATCAATTTTAATGACAACGAAAACAATTAAATGAGAATATATTGGAATAAAAAATATAATTGGAATTATATTCCAAAGCGAGTGGTTTCTCGATTAAGTTTTAACTTGGACTGATCTCGATGTATGGATATGTACAATTTACAGACATATACATACATGTGTATGTACATTTAAATATAAAAATAATATTTATGAGAAGTACCAGTTGGACAGAGAAAGAGAGAGTGACAAAGAGAAAAAACCAACTACAAATTCATTATGCTCGTACAATGTACAACAAATTTACAAAAGTCGAATGATCGGCAAAAACTTTTGTTAAATCACACATAAATCACGGTGGACGACGAACTGACAGAGGGACGGCGCCGTCCTCGACGAAGCAGATGAAGGACAAGATGTAGGAGGAGAAGGAAAAGGACAAGAAGGAGGAGTGCATGAGGTACCGAAGAGGAAGAAGCACACAAATCGCGATGATTGAACGATGATGAATTAATGAATTCATTTGAAATTTCAGTTCATTCCGAAACGCAATTAAAACAAAAGAAGAAGGACCAACAGAAAGAGAGACAGAGAGATGGAGAGTGGTGGCTTTTAAAGAGAGATGGAAGGATATGAGAGAGTGAGAGGGATGGGAGGCCGTTCGACTCGAAACTGCAACTCATAAACGTCAGAGAAATGTCATTAAACATGTCCATTTTTAGAGTCCTTGTCCACGGAAGCATCCCGAAGGCGAACCAGAACCACGACGAACGGACGGATGGACGGACGGAAGGATGGACGGCTGGACAGTTGGATGGATGGTTGGTTGGTTGGACCATTCATCGGTCGGTCTGTCGGACATTTTTCCGCAAAATGACATGGCATCGAAATCGATTATTAAAAATGATAATCGATTTAAAAAGCGCGCCTGTCCACTCGTCCGTCCGAGGCCGCGATCCATCGATCCATCAATCCATCGATCGATCGATCTCTCTGTTTTGTCTGTCTGTCTGTTTGTCTGTGCATCTGTCTGGCGATGTGCGTTCATCAAAAGCGGCGAACATATGACATTTATGTCTACATGTGTTAGCAAGACAGTTGACAGTAGATGTTGTTGTTGTTATGGTCGTTGTTGTCTCAAGGATGCTCAGCGATCGAGATCGCGATCAAAATTCCACCGCAGCATCCGAACAACACGCAGTCGTACAAATGTTTTCGTGCTCCCGATGTCCCTCCCCATTCTACCCTCTCCCCAAACATCCAAACAACCGCCCCCCTTCCCCCTCAGACATCTGTCTGTCTGTCGTTTTGTTATATTTCACATATATTTTCGATTCGATTGCATGAAAAAAATATTATTTATTGCCGAACGTGCAGCGCATGCGGTTCTCGCTGCCTCCACCTTGAGTCCGCCGGACCCGATTCCGATCCTTCGTGGTTCTCGACGCTGGCCACGAATCTGCCCTCGTTCGCGCCACTTGCTGCTCGCTAATGAAGAAGTTCATCATAATCGAGAAAATGTTGAAAAGCGTTTCAGGCATTTGAAGTCCCCAGTTCGACGTCGACGAGGTATAATTAATGAGCTGTCCAGGGTGGCTGGGAACATTTGCCGCTGGGACACAGCTGAAGGTGAGGGCGGGGCTTGGGAGGAGGATCTTTGAGCCAATCCATGACCGAGTTTCTGAAATCATCAGCCTAATGATCTTGAACTTCGGCCACACAAGGTCCTGAGGTTAGATTCCTGAATGATCTAACAGCTGGAGGAAGATCATTGTGAAGACAAATTTCGTCCTCTATCGCCAACGGTTCAAACTGGGTTTACCAAAGATCTGATATGGGAACTATAATGATTCCAAGATGCTGATCATGATCGATAACATATTTTAATAAAATTTCATTAATCCTGACGGTGGGTCTCAAACTCCGAGATCAACACAAGGATCTCAGTGGAGGTTTCCTGGTCGACTATCCTCTCACTCTTCACCTCCCTCTTCCTCCCCCTCACTCTCTTTCTCTTCCCCTGCCTCTCTCCTCTCCTTGTCCCACCTCAATATCTGTCTGCGATCGTCGATCCGTCCACAAACAAAAGGAAGAAAGCAACGCCTTCCTAATTAGAAGCCCATCCACTGCAGCTGCACGCATGCCAAATATTCCGTCCATTCAAATGTCACCACACCGCAAATATCTGTCTATCTCTCAGCCGCACTCACATTCTCTATCTCTCTCTGTCTGTCTCTTTGCCTGTCTTCTCCTCCATTATCCCGGAAGCGATGGCGCGCGGCTGCTGCGGTTTCTAAATTTTGAAATCTTCCATTTTATTGTCCATCGTTTCCAAAGTTCTTTCACCGATCCAACAACGATCTTCTAAATATACACACACGCACACACTCATATACATACATACACGATCGGCAACTGATCGTGTTTTCCTTTTTCATTATTTAAAAATTTTGTCACAACAAGAGTAAACACAACAAGAACAACAAATGCATCAAAACGACGACAACGAAACGAAACCGACGAGACAATATTTTTAGTGAAAATAGACTTCGACTCTCGGCTAGATAGTAACAGATGTCTGTCTTGCGATCTGTTGCTCTGCCCATGTCTCTGTCTGTCCGTTGGTCTTTCTGTCTCCCGGGTTGTCCGTCCGTATGTCTGTCTGTCTGTCTGTCCGTTCATCTCTCGATCCATCCGTCCGTCCGTTCATCTGGCTGTCTGTTTGTATCTCGGTTTTCTGTCTATTACTCGCTGGATGTCCGTCCATCGTTCAGTCTAACGTTCACTTAACATTCGTCCGTCTTTCATGCGCTCGCTCGTTCGTCCTTTCCTCCAACCGTGTGTCTGTTCGTCCGTCTGTTTGTCTGTCTATCTGTCTGTCCATTGTCGCCAAAAAGTTATTCAACTCGGCGGCGGCGGCGAAAGAGCTGCGAATAGAAAATCTCTGCATCCCTCTTTCCCTCTTACACTCTCTCCCTCCCTCTCACACTTCCTCCCTCTCTCTCTCTCGCTCTCACTCTCTCTGATGTGGGTCTTCGTTGGCGCGAAGTTTTGAATGAATTTTCCGCATCTGTCGCCGATGGAGGCGCTACGCATAATTGTAACAAAAAAGGCAACAACTACAACAAAAACAGCTACAACAACGACAGCTACAAAAACAACACCTAAACCACAACAACAACGACAGTCATCATCATCATCTCAATTTTGCGATTCCATCGAAAAGTCGTCCTCCGTCGCTTCTCGGGAATTCCTGGGATTTTCTTGGCACGATTTGTCACTGAAAACATTTTTTTGTTTTTCTCTGAATTTTTTCCGTTTTTCCTGTCGAGATTTTCGCGTTGGAGAATTATGAAGCATGCTGTCGGCTTCCGGCGGAAGTTGGGGGTTAATTAAATCGTTGCCAACGTAGGCGAAGCGTGTCCAGGTCCGGACGGAACTCGTCCGGATGTCTTTGTCTAGACGCGAACTGTCTGTTATAGTTATGGAAAATTTATTTTCCATTCGTTCACAAATTCACATACAGATTTACGGTCTTCTCAATTTTTGGCATTAAGTTTCTGCAACTAGATGTTTATTGCATGCAATTTTCATTCATTACTATATATTTTATATTATTTATTCTATGCTATTTACTTCATATTTTTACTTCCTTTTATTTATAGTTTTCTAAAAAAAAACTTTATTATTTCAAAAATAAATTAACAACATGTCTGTAAAAGCGTTTTTGTCCTCCATTCGTTCACTTTTAGCCAAGACAACAACCCTGGAGCAATGAACTTGGCGACGAACTTTTTCCTTCTTCGTTGAGTTGTGCTTTCTGTGAGAGATCTGAGAGAGAGGAAGAAATATATTTTTCTCACAGAGCAAAGTACAATGGGCCTCATTCATGAAATGTTGTAAAAATAATTATAAATTTATTTTATAAAAGAAAATATCTTTTTACTGAAAATGCTTCAGAAAAATTTGTTTACATAATTACTTTTAATATTATTAATATTATTTACATAATTAAATATTTTGACTGGCCAATTATTTTAAATAAAAAAAATTAAATCCCATAAAAATAAATCGAAAAATAGAGTGTTTTATATATTAATTTATTGACATTTCTTCATATCTCAATATAAATTCAATTTCAAGCTTTCCAACAGCGATTACTTTGCACAAACATTTCATATATACTCATATGCTACAAATATATGTGTAATATATAATATATAGATAGAGCTCTCATTTGGTATATAGACCGCTGCGAATTTGGTTAGTAAAGAGATAGAACTCGTTTCATAAAATTTTGCAAATACAACAACTTTTTGGTTTTAATTTCATTTTAGAAATCATTTTCTTCAATTTGACTTCGATTAGAATTCATTTATAATTATGACTTTATATAGACTTTAAATATATATCCTACATAGATTTCTTTAAAGTAAACTTGTGGACACTTTAATACGAATCACATATCAATTTGACAAATCCTTCAATTGGTTCAACTCTCCATGTTAAAGGAGCTTAAGTATTTCAATTATTGTCTTAAGAATTAATGCCATGCAGTAGAAAAAGAGCACTAAATATGGATTTGGTACTTATTTAGGTTTTAGTACCAATTTAGCGTTTAGTACTCGCAAGTAAAGTATGTGTGTGGGTGTGTTTGAAACTAGAGTGAGAAAGATTAGTTTTTTAAAAAAGTCGCTATATAGTTTTAGTACCAGTTTAGCGTAATATTTCCCACATTTTATATTTTAATACAGTGTAGCTGTAATAAAAAATTAATGATAAACAAAAATAACTTTCAGTACATTTAATTCTACAGAAGAAGAAAACCACAATCGAAAATTTAGAATGAATTCAAGAAACCAGAAGTACTAAAATTTAAGGCGTTTTAGTAAATAAATCCCTCGTGTTTGTTAGGTGAAATCTGAATAAATATGACTATAATACATGAAATAATTTTAGAATACCAAATAATTTTAGTACACCAAATAGTTTTAGTTTACCAAGGTTTTTTAGTATACCATATATTTTTAGTACAATTTGAAATTTGAGGTTTTAGTACTGAATTTCTGACTGACCGAGAGAAATGCACAGCTACGCATCGAAAACAACAAACACATTCGATCAAAATCAATCCATGAATTTTACTCTTAAAACTAAACAACTTATTCCGATCCCTCCAGCAGATTACACCCAATTTGTCCCACTGTCTTTGCTGCGAAGGACGACTTCAAGGCATCAGGCGTGTGTCTTGTGCCATCCAGGACCTGAAAGAGATAATTTAATTATTATAATCGTCAATATTATTTTCATTATTACTGTCATTAATATTGTTTTTATTACTTTCATTATTATTATGACTACTTACAGCTTCTCTGTGTCTCCGGACGTCTCCTGCCGCCCCCCATCGACCACGCCTAGCAGTCCTCCGTGTAGCCGGGATTGTTGTAAATCCGCTTCTGTCCATTGGACAACGTGTTGCCGTCCTCTAGGACGACCGACCACAGCTTGATGTCGCCCTGGACGTACACGGTGTCGACGACGGCCGGCGTCACGCGGTACCGGAACTCGGTGATCAACTTCCGGTTCACGTACACCTCGTACGCCTCGGCGGCGCAGGCGATCACCAGGCTGAAGGTCTTCCCGGGACGGAAGTCGGTGTCCAGCTCCGAGCGCTCCTCCTCGGCCCAGGCGCCGTTGAACCACGCGTTGCGGCAGACGATGTGCTTGCCGAGGGCGCCGCTCTGCTTCGAGAAGCGCGGATTGAAGTGGAATGCGATGATGGCATGCGGCCAGATGTCCTGGCCCTGCTGCAGGTTGATGTAGAACGAGTGCGGCAGCAGCTTCACCCGGCCCTCGACGCGCAGACTCCGGCCCTTGGTCAGGCCGAGCGGCGGCAGGCGGCCGTAGTAGGGCAGCGCGAGGCCGTCGTCGGCGCGACTCGGCGACAACGACGTCGTCTCGGCGCCGTCCCGCCGACGCGGTATCAACCTGAATTCGCGCGGGATGCAGCCGCTCGTCCCGTCCACATCGTCGAAGGCCTCGTCCATGCCGCTGTCATCGTTTCCCGTTGGAGTCAGCGCTCCGCCTCCGATCGTTGTTCGGATCTCCTTGGCCCGGGACTCGGGCAGACGGTCGGGGTAGTTGGTGACGATGGAGCGCTCCATCGTGACGTTGTCCACGTCGCCCTTGACCTCGACACAGGTGACGGCCTTGTAGGGCAGCCGATGGTTGTACTCGGCGAAGTGATGGCCGTTCACCGAGATCATGTAGCAGGCGTCGGTGAGCAGCACTTGGATGGCGAACTTGGAGCCACGGCGTAGGGCGAAGGGCAGGGCGGAGGAGACCTCCTCGCCGCCCCACACCTGGCGGACACGCGTGTTGCGGACGATATAGTTCTGAGGGAGACGTGGGTTGATGTGCAGCGCCACATCACGGTTCTCGTTATCCAGGATGAAGTTGATCGAGAATCTGTAGGAGAGGAAAATAAGTCAAATCTCATTTTCAATTCAAGTCATTCTCGTGGTCACCTCTCGCAATTGGGCAGGATGTAGCCGGTGATCGTGAAGCTCAGGCCCTCCTGCATCCGGCCGAGGTTGTCATTCTGGTAGACCGGGAGCGTGTCCACATAATCGTAGAAGGTCGACTGCGATCAAACAGAACAAGAAAATAATCAATTAATTAATGAATTAACATGTTAACGGCGAGATTAAGATTAGTTTACACTGTGGAACCAATCGATGTCTGAGATCCTGGGCACCCGGAAGAAGGCCAAGAGACCCCGAGCTCTGTTCATATTTCACATCAACAAACAGGTTGAAAGGTGTTTGAGACAAGCAATTTAAAAGGTATTTGAGACAAACAATTTGAAAGGTTTTTGAGACAAACAAAAATCATGACAATTAGGGAAGGGCCTGACTAGGCTGAGACAGCGGGAGGTGTTGAAAAATTTGTCTATAGTAGACGATATCACATTATAATTGCTTCCATTAAATATTTAAAAATCTCCACCCCGTTGTCCTCATTACAGAGTTCAGTAATAAATTGTGAAAACAACTGGGGGCTGTATCTCGAAAACAGAACCCAGCTGAGTTCGACGAGATCGAGAGTCAACGAAAACGCATCGTAATTTATTGATATATGAATGTGATTGTAAACAAAGAAATAAATAATCTGAGTAAATATTTGTGTTTCAGACTGAAATAAAAATGACGCCGATAACTCCACTCAGTATGGAGAGTTCAAGGGAGTGAAAATTTAATTTCTTTCTTTGAATTTAAATGTTCGACTGATTTTAACAAAAGTCTGGTTGGTGATGTAATCTTTTGAATTTATTGAATTTATTGAACATTTAATGGGGAGTTAAAAAGAGTGAATAATTAAATTTATTTAATGAAATGTGTTCACTAATTTTTACAAATATCTCGCTGATAGTTTTTTTATTTTATTTTTTTTGCAATTTTTTGAATTAAATTAAAAATAATTGAATTAAACTAATCTTCAAATTTTTTTTTTACATAAGGCAAATGTTTTACAAAGAAGTTAAATAAATTGATTTTTTTCTGATAACATTTAAAATTTTTTTTTTTTAAATTTGATGGTTGAAAAATTTTGATTAACTATCCATGGAAAGTTAAAAGGAGTGATAAAAAATGTCTTTCCAGATTAATTTTTTTAAAAACGAATTTTTTTCTTGATTATTTTTTTATTTTCTGACATATTTTTTTTAATGCTTGAATTGAAACATAAAATTTCTTTCTATCTTGATTACATTTTTCGAAAAATTTTTACAAAAACCTCGCTCATGATGTAATTTTTGAATTTTTCGAATTCAATTGAACTTTCAATTGAGATTGTTTTTGAAATTCTGAACTCGTGTCGACGATGTTTCGAGTTTGAAACAGTGAAAATTATGGTGAAAACAACAAAAAAGCTGACATCGAAAAAAGGGGGCTTCACCAAAATCGGTCTGGAAAACGATAAAAAAAAACGGTGCGATTATTTTTTCTGCGACCCTCGTGGGGCATGATTTGAATAATATCTACAACAACAAAAATAATTGATACCGCAAAACTAAAAAAAACTTCAACAACTGGCGATTGATGGAAACATTTTGAAATTTTAAATTTGTAATTACTATAGAGATATTTTTAGAACTTTGTGCTATCGCACTTTTTATGTAATGGAACGTCGGAATTTGATTTCAATCATATTAATATTTCTGACTTCAGGGAAGTCAAGAGGTTGCAAACTACAGTTGTTGTTGTTGCTAACTGAGTGAAATAATTGAGAGAATTCATTGAGCGAATTCCAAGCGAATTCCGAGCTTTGACTTGAAGCGAATTCAAATCAAATGAGAATTAATTTGTTTTAATTGTGTTAACCTGAGGTGGTAGTAGAATGTTTTTAATTATTCGTCTAATGATTATTCTGGTAGACAGTAGTCGACTAAAAAATAATCTAATATGGATCCATATAATTGAATTTTTGTTATTTTTTGGTAATCGAAGAATAAAGTATTTTTATTGGAAAAAATTTTATTTTTTTATGTTCGTGTTCGAAATAAAATAGAATGTTGGTTTTAATTTATGTAAAAATTCGAAAAAATTTCAAACCTAAAATTTTTAAAACAAAATATTTCATCACAAAATAATGAAATCAACCGAAATTCTGATATTTTTCAAACAAATGACGAACTGCTATTTGGAATGCTATCGACAATAACAAATGCAATTGTAACAACAAAAAATAAAAGACAATGAAAATATTTGACAAAAAATCAAACACACTAGAGAATACCAAAGACTAGAGGAACAACAAAAAACAAGTAAAATTGCTAACCACACAAAACAATAAAAACAATTTGTTAAATAACAACAAAAATGTTCTAACCACACAAAACAACAACAACTACTTGTGAGCTTCGCAACCTCAACCCCCACCATCAGATCGCACGATGCCACCTTGAGCGAAAAAAATGTCGTCATCGATGGAGCAAAGCAATAACAACAACAACCACAGTAGGTCATAACAATGCCTCAAATATGCTGTAGTTGTTGTTGTTGTTTTTATTATCCTTGCTCGTGCAAATTCCAACAAATCACACGACATTAACCGCAATGCAGGAGGTCGATGGGGATCCGAAGGGCGAAGGGGCGAAAAAGGAAGAAAGCAAGGAAAGTGATTGAAGCAAGAAGTGGAAAATCGTCATCGTTTCTGGTAGTCAATGGGAGGCAATTGTTTGGATTGCCGACAGTGTTGCCAACGAAGGAGATTCCAAATTTATAATCGAATTTTTAGAATTATACAAAGAAGGAATTTAAAAAAATTGTTCAATAGAATTTTCGAATATTCAGATTTTATTTTTCGAATTATCAGATCGAATGTTTCGAGTTTTGCCATCGAATTTCTCATTCCAAAACATTTCTTCATTTAAAATTAGGAAACCATTTTTTTATTACAAATTAACAAAAATCCTTCGAATTTCTTTCAGTTTTTCGTAAGAAAATCAAAGAAATTCTCTTGAATTTCAAGACCTCCCCCAACAGTCTGGCAACTCAGTGGTTTCCGTTCGCTGGGCAATGAAATCGAAAGTCATAAAATCAAGCTCGATTCACCCCCGCTCCCGCCGCCCTCGTCGACTCACCTCGTTCAGCCCCTCCTCCTTGGGTTTCCTGCAGCAGCAGAAGACGGCTCTGCAGAGCGCCCGGAAGCACATGTTGGTGCCCCGCGGGTGATTGCAACAATTGTAGCAATTACAACTACAACAACAATAAATCGAAACAAAAACAACTCAAACCAGAAACAACAACAATAAGAGAGTCAACCACAATACCAACAACAATAATTGTGGGTTCAGGACACTCTCAGTTGGAAGCCAGGTGTTGGGTTCGCCTCGAAAGCATTCCAACGATTTCCTAGTTAAGGATGAGTTAATGAATCGTTGTTGTTGCTTTTCGAGGATGTCGTTTTAGTTGTTGTTGTTGTTTTGGTTCACGTTTTGCCGGTTGAAATCAATGTGGAATCGCTCGGATCGCGTGCTTCGTCTTGGGATCCGATTGATTTTTCGCTGAAAAGCTCTTGTTTCGTAGCTGACAGATAGTTGTGGCCTTTTGTATCTAGATAGTTGTGGATTTTTTTATCGTTGTGACCTTTTTAATCTAGGTAGTTGTGACTTCTTTTATTCAAATAGTTATGACTTTTTGTATTTAGATAATTTAGGCTTCCTTGTATCCAGATATTTGAGTCTATAATTGGGACAACTAGATAGTAGTTGTCCCTTAAATACCTTACTTTCCTCTAGTATCTAGATAATTGTGTAAAATGTTCCCTGCGTAAGTATCTAGATGGATTTCACTCGCCGTAAATTTAAAGTCTTTTGTAGTAACTAGACATAAATCGCCAATAAATAGTTTCCTTTATCCTTATCGAAAGACAATTCTCTCTCTCTCATCCCATGCAAATTCAGGATCACTTGTGTATTTAGATAGTTTTGTGTTATCTATGAATAGATTCTTTCATTCGTCTTCCTCATCCGCATGCGGTTGTTAAATTGGTCAAAATTCCTCGTTACTTAACTAAAATTTATTTTAAAAATTCCCTTCATTCCGTTTCTTGTGTAAATTTTGATTTTTTTTTTTCTTGTTTTTCTTTCCTCAGAGTCATTAAAAGTTCTGTTGTAAAATTCTGAATGTTTTTATTTGTTTCTAGCTAGTAGTGAATCACTTCGCTTGTTTGTTTGCTGCCTTGTGTATCTGCGAGATACACCCGTGCGGCTGAGTTGCGGCTTTCGCTCACGCTTCAGATACTTTGGAGTTGTTTCGGATGTGGATTTCAAAGTCAGAAAGAGAGCGAGAACGAGGAAGATGCTCGCGACCTTGGAATTTCGGAAACTTTGAGTGATTTGAGTTGTAAACAGATGCAAACTCGTTCGAGATACTTTTGGAGTTGGTTGTGGATACAATTAGCACGATTACAAATATTTCTTGGTATTAATTTTGCTCGTTGTAAAGAGTTCCAGATACTCGAACTGCATTCCAGATACTTTGTATTGATTCCGTTATCTCCACACTTGGCTCTAGATACGACCGGCCGGATTCGAGATACTTTTTTTCCAGCTGATCGTTTGTTTTTATTTTGTTGTTGTTGATATTTTTATGCATTCGTCGTTTAAGCTTTTCTTGGCCGCTGACTCGACGTGTTTCGCAGTTGACAAGTGGAGCTTTGTTGTTGTTGTTGTATTTGCTGCTTTAAGGCGTGTGCTTGAGCAGAGCATCTCATGGATTCAATCCGTGCTGCGGAGCGAAATATGTAAATTGATTTTTTTCTATCGCTTTAAATTGTTTTTCGAATAAATGTCGAATATTAAAACTAAATTTCGACGAAAAAACAAAACAAATTAAATAATCACAGTTTTATCCAATCACGTGTAAAAAATCGATTTAATGTGTTTTATTTTTCCACAGGGGGTGGTTTTCAGTGTGGTTGTTGTTGTTTTTGTTATATTTGAGCATTCGTTGAACACAATATTTATTTCTTTCACTGCTTCACGTCTTCTTTTTCTTTCTCTCGCTCCCCCGCGCTTTTTATTTATTTACACTTTCGTTGCGAGAAAATGTGTTAAATTTTCATTTGTTTCTCGGTTTTCGAGTTACCGTCCGCCAGACGCTGCTGCGTGCGCCGTCCTAAAAATACGCGACTAGACTGAGCTCTCGACGAGAGCAGAAGCCGTCTGTCCGTCCGTCTGTTGTGCTCTGTCTCCCCTTTATCGCAGCCCACTGAAAGCTTCGACTGCCGAAAGCTTCGCCGACGAGGGTTTCAGCTTCGATTGAAGCTACGCGGAGACCTTTTAAGAATCGAGATTTCTCAAACGAATATTTAATTAAGTTAAAAATAAAAATATTTTCTTTTTCTTTTTTCAAGTAGTAAAATTTACAAAATGATTAATCTATATATTTTTATAAAAACCAAGTGCATTTTGAAAAATGTTAAAGTTTTATAAAAAACAAGTTTTTCTACTTATATTTCATTTCAAAAAAATTATAATTTTTGGATTTTACAGAAAAAAATTTAAATTTAACCAAAATTAAATTTTGATTAAATTTAAAAAAAAAATATTTATATTTTACAAAAAAAATTACAAAATAAAAATTGAATTTTCAAAAAAATTGAATTGAAAATTTTTTTAATTAAAATTTCGAAAAAAGAAATTCATTTTGCAAAAGCAAATATTTCAATTTTAAAAAAATAAAAAATCTTTCAAATTCCTTTTGCAAAAGCAAACGAAAAATGAAAAATTAAATTTTACCAAAAAAATGTTATTTAAATCATTTTTATATGATTAAAAATTACAAGAAACAAATTTAATTAAAACAAAAATGTATTTGAAAATTTTTTAATTCCGTAAAAAAATAAATATTTTAATTTAAAAAATTAAAAAATCTTTACAAACATTATGTTTGACAAAAAAAACGAATGAAACGAGAGACCTTGCAAACCCTGACCCTGGCGACTAGGGCGAAAGCTCTGGGAAGCCGCCAAGAGAAAGAGGACACGATAGAAAAAGGGGAAGAGAGAGAGACAATGAGCGGGAGAGAGATTTGCGGTGAGTTGATGTCGTTGTTGTTGTTGTATTGTTATCAACACCAATTTGTCGTTCAACAACGCCATTCGATGCCACTTATTCGTCACAGCAGTAACAACTAATTGATGTAGAACAAATTGCCGATAACATCGCCAAGAGTCAACAGGTGTCTCCAGCCCCACCCACGTTGGCGTCTTCTCTGGCCGTGACTCAGGTGAGGGAAGTGAGAGAATGACTTTTTCATGACGAACTTTTGACTTTTATCTGATCACCGTTCATTAGATAAATTTAGTTTTAAGGGCAAAACATATTTTCCATTAATGTTTTCAATATTATGTTATTTATGAAGTAAAATTATTAGTATAAAAAATATTTTTCTGAATTAAAAATATTTTTCTCAACTTTTAGTTAAGAAAAATAGTATTAATATTAGTTATGTTTAGTAAATTATTAAAAATTTTTGGAAAATTATTTTGAAGAAATAAGAAACAAAATCAAATAATTTTTTTTTAGAATAATACAAATTGAATTAAATGAATTGAATTAAATAAATTAATTAAAAAAAATATATTTCATAAAAATATTATTTTTTTATATGAAAGTAAAAAAGTAAAGAAAAATATGAATAATAGGTATTTTAAAAATGTTGATAAAAAGTTATAATTGTATCGAATATATTTTTTTGTAAATTTTCTGCAGATGAGAAGAGGAAAATTATGAACAGATGAAACAATAAAAATCAAATTTAATTGAAATGCTGATTTTTTTCCTTTTACAGTTTGAGAGTTTCTCCAACTGAAAAGTTTCTGATGTTTGTTCTGATGAAGTTTCTGACAGTTTGACATTCATAGTGCACAGTTTGAGAGTTAGTAAATTAGAGTGTCAAACTAACAGTTGCTTCGTTTGACATTCGCCCCCTTCACTGTCAGTTGTTGTTGGATGTGATCAGCTGATTCAATCGCTGCCCCCCTCTCACCGAGTTCTTCTATTCACCAATTCGCTATCGGTGACATTCTCACTCACTCGCCAACTGTCAAAGCCATTAAAATTCCAATTGGAGCACCAACACACACTCACACCCAGCTATCTCGACAAACACAGATACTTCGACACACTGAGATATTTCAACACGCAGAGAAACGTCGACATACGAACCGTGAAGCCCACGAAATGACGAGATTAGAGGCAAAGCAAATAGAGAATCACATGAAAAACAAACGACAACAACAACGACAAAAACTACGCGATACGCACCAAGGAATCTGACAGATACGCAAATATCTGGTGGATGGAAATTCCTTACTCAAAGAACTTCCACCAAACGATGGACAAATAGAGGAATTTACTACGAGTGGACGAATGACGGCAATCGAATGGGACGAATCACAACAGAAAAGTGGGAAAGAGAGAGAGAGAAAATAAAAATGTATCTCACGTCGATCTCCTGGCCGTCGATCACCTCGATGTCGTCGAAGTTCCCGAGGGCCGCCCGCTCGGCCTGCTCGTGACGCAATTGATTCTCGTAGGCCTCGGCGGAAGCCTCAACGGCGGCGAAATCGATGCTGGGATGCATTCTCGAAGTATCCCCGAAGTCCACTGTATCTGTATCTTTCAGATGATGTTGTGATTTGGGTTGTTTTTGTTTTTCTTGCTGTATTTGTTGTTGATTCGTACTATCGCTCACGTAAACTGTCGACGATGACACTTGTTTTTGTTGCCGCACTTCACGGATTTCACCACCAACACGACGTTCATCGATTGCATCCAACGGATACGCCAAGTATCTACGCCACTCGGCACGACAATATTCGCGAAATAACAACTGGCGACGCCTGGCCAGCAAATATCGATAGCTGCGGGAGAAGCTGCAGCCGCTGCGGACGAAGACGCGCGTCCAATCGAAAAGACCGTGTATCGCGTTGCAGGCGAGAAACGTCAGTGCGGCCATCGATTAAGATACTTTGCACAGCAGTCACTTTGGTTCTGCTCTTCGCCTACTCCTCTTCTTCTCGTACTTCTCCTCTGCTTCTTCTTCCTCTCATCTACTTCCTCCTCCTCCACTTCTTCTCCCTCCTAGTCTTCTCCTGTTCTTTTATTTTGCACCACGTTCCTTTTCACTTGCAATTCCGAGGTGAACTTTGCCTCTGACAGCTGGCGAATCTGACAGTTCACGAGCGTATCTGTGTGTGTGTGTGTTTGACTGATCGCTGTATGCGTGTGCGTCGTCGCTGCGCGTGTGTTTGTGACTGATTCGCCATCCGTGGCTTTTCCGCCGAGGTTTGGGAGCTCAATCGCTGCTGAATGACGGAGCGACGTCCTCTCTCTCTCTACCACGATGGTTTTCTCTCTCGTTCTCACTCTCTCTCCCTCTGTGTGTGTGAGAGAGTCTTCGCTACCGAGGCGTTTGCGAATTTCATTGGATTTTTATTGTTTTTATTTGTTGTTGTCATATATTTTTTGTTATTTTCATATTTTATTTTTATTTTATTTTTGTTATCTTATTTTTTTGTAAATATTTTAATCAACTATTTGCTGTGTATTCTTGAACAGATGTTTGTGTTATTTATTCACATTGCTTTATTTTTATCGCGCCTAAAAGCATCACATGAATTTTCCGACAGGATCATCTACAGTAGAATTCATTTATAGCGACCTCGGTTATAACAACCATCCGTTTATAACGACGGATTTTCAAAGCAAGTTTGGTTCTTAATAGTTTGTACATGCGCACACTTATTTGGATACAACGACGTTCGGTTATAACGACGTATAATTTCGGTACCTTGGCGGTCGCTATAACCGAATTCTACTGTATTTCCAATTCTTTTTTTAATTATTAATGATTTAAATTATGTTTATAAAATTATTTTAATAATCATTTATTTTTGAATTTTTTCCGAAATAATTTTATGGTTTCTGGAATCATAATTATTTTTGGTTTAAATGAATTTTCAAAATGTGGCCATCAATTGTACAAAAAAATTATTTGCTTGTATAAAGACGAAATATTAATTATCCTTCTTCTGTACAGTTTTTAAAAGTGTTAAGAAAAATTCCAGATAAAACAAAATATTATACATATTTTATATTTCATATATAAAATCCAATTATTTAGACAAGATTTTCCATCATTATTTCGTGAATATTTAAAAAGATATCAATGTTTTATTGTTAAAAAAATTTACGAAAATCGTAAACATGTTGTGTAAAATTGTTCAAAATTTCTCAAAAATTCACAACATACACTGTGAAAAAAATTAACTTGGTTATTATTAACCTTTAATACCAAACCATAGCTTGATTTATTGATAAAAAAATAATACTGTTTTTTAGTATAAAAACAATTTTTTTAAATAATTCTGAATTTTCAAAATAATTCTTACCTGATTGCGATCGCTTTCGTCATTGTCGTCGTTCTGATGTTTGTTCGATTTGTTTTTCCTCTTTTTGTTTTTGTTCTTTTGATAGCACGGCATTTTCGCTCTTCCAACTACACGACAACTGTTTTTCTACACTGAAATAAAAACTACTCAGATTCACAGAATTTCTTGGAAATCATTCATTCGTCGACGAACGAAGAATTTCTCGTACGATTCCTAATTGCTTTTCTTATCGTAGTTACATGGTATATAAGAATAACAACAACAACTATTGATAAGCCAAGAACACCTTCACAACAAAAACAACAACAACACGTTAATTAAACTCACGCCCAACTTCGTCGAAATGCATTTTATCAAGTCGACTTCAATCACGGATTATCGATAACAAAATTTTCCCCAATATCGATGACAATGTTTGTTTTGGTTTGGTTTTTATATCGTTTTTAGTTTTGATTCATTTTTCCTTTATATTTATATTATTTTTTTTTTTTACTTTCCTCTTCGAAGAAGAACAAATTGAATACTTCAGACCTCGATCGCGTGGCCTGTTGAACTATTTATGATCTCCAAGGTCGCACGGAACCTCTCGCCTTCTCTCTCTCTCCATTTCTTTTATTCGTTCTCGCCCTCTATGCGTTCCCCTAGAATTGTCTCATTCTTGTTCTTGAGAAAATCTCTTCAGCTCCTCTGTTTTGGGTGATCTTGGAGCGTTATGTGATGAGAATTCGCTCAACAACGATCGGTCTTCACGATCTCCCATCTCACTCTATTGACCCCGAAGAAGAACGAAAGGACCTCTGATCGATTAACTTCTACACCATTTTATCAATTATCATTTAAACCTTTTTCAAAAATTCAATTTTTTTTTTATAATTTTTAATTAAGTTTCATTCACTTGTAGATCAATAGTTATATTTTGGTTGATTCTTTTTTTGGAATTCATTTATAATACAAATTTTAAAAATGTATATTTTTTCTCTCCCCCCTCTTACTTCTATTGATTCTCACAATGAATTCTCTTCTTCCACCTGTTAGTTTTCGTCAAAAAATTATAATAATTTTGACTATGATAATGTTGATCGTTTGTTGTCTCTATCGGTCTCACATTAATTTTTTCTCTCTGCTTTTTTATTTTCATTAATCATTTTAATTTTTTTCTACTATTACATTATTTGACTATGATTTTTTTTGTTTTGGTCTTTTTTTTTTAATTTATTTATTTTTTTTACTTCATTTTATTTAGTTTTGTTTATTTTTCTACAAACTTCTCATTATTTCTAACCAAGTGTTTTCAGCTCGTTTAAGCTCCGGAGTCACTGTGGCTTTCACTTCGAACTCGCTCCACCTGGTGGAGTCGACCTTTCCCTCTCTCTCTCTCTCTCTCTTTCTCTCTCTCTCACTATCTCTTTCCCTCTGTTACACTCGCTTTACTGTTGCTTCACGACGCGTCGCTCGTGGCTGCAGTTTTCGCACTGAAGACCAAAATTTTCCCCGCGATTGTGATTTTCGACCCGAGCTCCTTCTCTTTCGATCTCTCTCTTCTTTATGCTATTTCTCGCCCTCGCTCGCTCTATTTTCACTATTGTTGTTATTTTCTGTGACCAAAAAAATAGAAACAAAAAAACATAAACATTATGTTTTGATGTTATTTTTGTTGCTCACGCAAATTATTTACCTCAACCTTCTGACGACTCCGCACCGATGGTTCGCGTGTGATTAGAACGACGAGGGAGCGGTCGATTCCAATGGGGGTGGAGAGTTTTGGCTCAAAGGGTTTCCGGGATGTTCCCCTCTCCATCACTTTCAAAAGAATTACGATATTGAAAAATAGACTTGAGTTGAAGAACCTCGAACAGGGTGCTGATGAAATTTACATCACCATCTAAAAAAATCCCTCCACCAAATGATAAAAACTTCAAATATTTATATTGAATGAACGGGAAGAAAATACTTTATTTGCACATAACATTAAATATTACATCAATTCAAGAAATGTTCAGAGGTTTCAGGTTCGCCTCTTCTTCTCCATCATCGGCGATTCCTTCCATCCTTATCATACTTCAATATGTTGCTTACAATTCATATAATTATCGAAAATAGATCAGTTATTGATATGGCAATACTTTTTTTTCAATTTAACACATTTTTAGTGTAATTCTATAATCGTACACTATCACTTATTTTAAGGATAAATTTATTTGTTAAACAAAATCTAAGTCTAGAATTCATATTTTGTGAAAACTTTTCACATACAGTTTTTTTTTTTCATTTCTTTATATTGATAACTATTTTATATAGTATATATGATATAGTAAAAATATATGAGAACCAAATGTTACTTCCATAAATTTCATAAATAAAAACTTAACAATAACTTCAAAATTTACATGTGTTTCGAAAATGATTTTCTTAATATTTTACAACTAGTTATTTTGTGTATAAAATACGATTTTTTAACAGCGAACAAAATTGTACAAAGTTCAGCAAATGAAAGAGAATCAGACAAAAGAGTTTAGTTTCTATTAAAAAGAGAAAAGACAAGAATTAGTCAGAGGAGCGATCAGGCGAAATGTGAGAGGTTTCAATCGTTCTGTTTCTAAATCCTCAAAGGGAAGCCTGGATCCCGAGAGGTTTTTGAAACTGACGGTGTCTGAAGAGGTCGCTGCAAGGACGACCGGATCCTCACCGATTTCTCGTGACGCGGCCGGTGGAGGTCTGCGATCGCCGCGTTGCCAACGGTGGCTGGTCCGGGCCCTTGTAGTACTTGGAGAGCGTTTTGCTGACGCGTGCCGGGCGCTTGATCGATCTGCAACAACGAAAATAAAAGTTAAACAAAGTCCTTTAATGGGATAAAGCAAGAATCTTACGTCACGCTCACGGTGTCCTCCTCCTGGTGTTTGGTCCTCGACGAGTCGGTCTCGATCTCGCGCACTCGCTGCTTGGCCACGATCGCCGCCGCCCGCCCTCGTCCCGCGCCGCGGCTGCGATGCGACACCGCCGACCCGCTCTGGTCCCTGCGGCCCGGCTCCACGAAGTCCGGATCCTTGTCCTCGTTGCGCTTGCGTCCGCGTTTGCGCGGCGACATCGACGTCGTCGACTCCTTGCCCGAGTTCGCGTCCGACGACGAGATGTTCTCGTTTATGTGCACCGAGTACGTGGTGGTCGTCGACGTGCTTTGGTCCAGGTTCTCGGCCTCCTCCCCATCGTCGCCGTCGTCCCCCTCCTGCATTTCTTGCTCCTGCTCGTCGTCGTCCGTCTGCGTGGACCTGGAAGAGATTCAATTGATTATTCCAACTACGATCGAAAGATAAATAGAGATCGATGACTACTCACTCTGTGGCCTTCTCCTGCAGCTTGGTGTCGGAGTCCTCCTTCACCTCCTCGATCGTGTTCAGCTCCGAGTTCTCCTTCTTGCTGTCCAGCATCAGCGACGTCGACTTGCGACTGCGGTTGCCCAACGTCGAGCGCCGGCGAATCTCGGGGATGCGCGTGGCCTGCGATTGCCGCGGCTGCTTGGCCGTGTTCTGGACGACGAGGGCGATCTTGTCGATCTGCTCCTCGATGTCGATGTCGCTGGTGGAGGCGGCCGGCGCGTGCTTGTGCTTCGCCTCGACGAGCACCTCCTTCACGACGCTCTTCGTCGTCGAGTCGGCGTCGGCCACCGTCGGCTCCTCCTGCTTGCGCGCCAGCAGCTGCTTCTGGCGACGCGATCGCTCCAGCGACAACTGCGCCTTGGACTCGTCGACCTCGTTGTCGTCGTCATCCTTGTTGTTGTTGTCGGGCTCCTCGTCGCACGCCGCCGTCGTCTGGCTCTGGACCTTCTGCAGGCCGATGGCCTCGAGCAGCTGCTGCCCGAGGGCGGACTTCGAGGGGTTGACCTTCTTGCCGCCGGCATAGCCGCGGGACGAAGGGTTCCTTCCCTCGCTCTTCAGCTCCAGCTGGGGGTCGGAGGTGGCTTCCAGCTTCGTCGCCGAGGTGGTCGTCGTCGTCGTGGCCGTGCTGATCTTCGCCGTGGCCGTGAGCGCCAGCTTGCTGTCGGTGGACGGCACCTGGGTGGCGATCGAGATCACCGTCGACGGCACCTGGGTGGCGATCGTGTTCACGGTGGACACCGACGACGAGTCGGACGCCTGACGTTGCAGCGTCTTCGGCGGCGCCGTCGGCACGACGAACTGCGACGTCGTCGAGGTGGCCGTCGTGGCCAGCGACGTGGTCGTGATCGTCGAGGCGGCCGCCGTGGTCGTGGCGGCGATGTTGGTGCGGCCGGGCGAGGCCTGGATGACGGTCTTGCGGCGCTTGATGATGGGCCGCGTGATCAGCGGCATCGACACCTGGACGGGCACCGGGAAGGCGGCCGCGGCGCCCATCAGTTGGCCAACAGAACTGCTGGCCGAGGCGGGATTCGACGACGAGTCGTCGGCGGACTCGTTCTGCGAGGGCTGATCCTCACCATCGTCCTCCTCCTCCTCGGGCGGCGTCGTGGACGGCTCGACCAGGACGAAGTCGTCGACGTCGAAGGGGGCGGAGGCGCCCGCCAGGAGGTTGGTGTTGCTGCGTCGTCGCCGCTGGCCGCGCTGCAGGCGACACAGCGCCGCCCGCTGCCGGTTGAGCAGCGCCAGGAGGGCGTCGTTGGAGCTGTCGACGCCGCTCCCAGCGACCCCGATGCCGAACTGCGACAGGAACGAGGGGTCGATGTCGACGCGGAAGTGCGGCGCCGTCGCCGTCGACGATGCCACGTCCGGAGAGGACTTCGAGAAGCGGCGCGTGGCCGTCGCCTCGCGGTAGTCGGCGTCCTGCTGGACCTCCTCCTCGTCGGAGATGACGATGAGGGAGTCGCGGGTGCGATACGACGTCTTGCGCACCTTCTTCGGCGGCAGGAACTGCGAGTACGGCCGCTTCTCGGGCTTCGACTTCTTCGCCATGGCCATCGCCATCGCGGCCTCCTGCTCCGCCTCCGCCTCCTCCTCGTCCTCGGCGGTGGCCGGCACCAGCTGGACGGAGGTGCCGGCGGGCAGCTTGTAGGGGATCGCGTTCTCGAGCCCAACCACCGAGCTCGATTCGCTGGAGGAGGGCGACTGATGGTGTTGTTGTTGTTGTGGAGGAGTTGTTGCTGTCGTTGGCGGAGTATTGTTGGCTGTGGCCACGGCGGCGATCTGCTGCTGCTGAATGGCCTGGGCGGCCAGGAGGACGGGCGCCAAGTAGGGCCCCAGGATCTGGGTGAGGTCCATGTCCTGCAGCAGGTTCGGGTCGGACATGACGTCGAGGAACTTGGAGCTCTTCAGGCGCTGCATCTGGGCGTCCAGCGTCGGCTTCGTCACCGGCCACTTGAGCGCCTTCAGGATGAGCTTCAGCAGGTCGGCGTCCTTGATGACGCGTCCCAGGACCACGTCCTCGGGGATGCCCGTGGCTTGCGACCGTTCGGCTGCCTGCGGTGGCGGTGGCTGCGACTCCGGCATCTGCGGCGACGTCGACTTCTTGATGAAGGGCTCCTCGGCGGCCGCCGGATCTCTGGCCTCCTCACCGGCCTCCGCTCGCGAGATCTCCAGCTCGGAAGATGGCTTCACCTGCAGCTGGCGCTGCGACGACTTGAGGAGTGAAACTTGGCCCGTGCTGTTGGCCATGGCCGAGGCCCGGATGTTGTTCAAAGCCATCTTCAGGTTGCGTCGCTTCTGCTGGAGAACGTTGCTCGTTTCGGACGATGGGCGAGCGCCACCGCCGACGACTGCCACGCCTCCTGTGGGCGCTGGCGTGGCCACGCGACCGATGATGTAGCCGC
The DNA here is from genome assembly GCA_017309665.1 of Coelopa frigida. Taxonomy (NCBI): domain Eukaryota; kingdom Metazoa; phylum Arthropoda; class Insecta; order Diptera; family Coelopidae; genus Coelopa; species Coelopa frigida. Next base: position 19,362,972 of record CM029565.1, on the reverse strand, counting down.
CGCTGGTGAACGTCGTCACCTGCTGCGACTGCGGCTGGGTCTGAGACGACGTCGAGACCGGCGGCCGGACGAAGTTGATGACGCCAGCGGGCGAGGACTTCTTCGGCGAGGCGATGATGCTCGTGCAGCTCGGCACCGCCTTCGGGGTGCTCGTCAAGCCGCGCTGTGCAATCGACTTCGGTGTGAACTTGGCGTCGAGCGAATTCTGGCGCCGTTGGGTCGCGTGCAGGATCTTGTGCGAGTTCTCGCGCGTCAACGGGTCCGTGATGGAGACGTTGACCACGACCTCGTCCTTGCGCACCGTCAGCTTCGGCATCGTCGTCGACGTCATCGTTGTTGTTGTAGACGCCGCCGTTGGCCCAGCGCTGGAGGCGGGCGGGGAATCGCTCTTGGCCTCGATATCGATGCTGTTGTAGTCATGCTGCGAGGTCCCGGGCTGCAAGGAGAAGACGAGAAATGTTTGTGAGTGGGAGATGGTGATATGGTAAAAAGCGTGAACTGACCTTGGTGCAGAGCAGGAAGTCACGGAAGACTTTCTGAGTGTGTTTGGCGATCTTCGAGAGGGAGGCGGTGGCCTCCACCTGGCGGAAGCAGGTCTTGCAGAGAACCTTCGGTAGGATGTCAGTCTCGGAGATCTGGAAGCAGAGAGAGAGAAGAAAAGTTAGACAAAGAAATAGACACAGATAAGGATATCAGAAATTATTTTGGAGGCGAAGGATATCAATCGATGGCGAAGGATTTCAATCGATGGCGAAGGATTTCAATCGATGGCGAAAAATTTCAATCGATGGCGAAGGATTCCAATCGATGGCGAAGGATTCCAATCGAAAGCGAAGGATTCCAATCAAGGGCGAAGGATTCCAATCGATGGTGAAGGATTTCAATCGATGGTGAAGGATCCCAATTGATGGTGAAGAAATCCAGTCGATGGCGAGAGATGAAAAGGATTTTGTTTATGTAGATTCCATCTGTTGGTAATCACAACAAAGCAAATCCATTTCGTTCATCTCTTTCTCTCATGCACTGCGTTAATCCGACAGACTTCAGACAGCTGTCAGTGGGACAGACATCACGATAGAAGACACGATCAAGTGTTGACAGATGGTGACATTGACATTGTGACATGCGACGGAATTACAACAAAAAACAACAACATCAAACCCCCTTTTATTCTCTCATCCTCTCACAATTCCACAGATCATTATCTTCATACAATAAACGAGTAAATGTAACGAATAATTAATACATTAATAAGAATAAAAATAACAAAATATTTGCAAATATTTGTTTATACAAACACTCACACACATACACTACTACAAAATGTGCATGTCACTCACTCACACACATATCCGAATGCATACGAATGGAGTTTCGGAGTGATGGAGGAAAAGAGAGAGAGAGCGAGAGAAAGCGGGAGTGGAAGAGAACGATAATCGCATTCATGCACATGATTGCATACGATACAGTGTTGCCATATTGGGGTTTTCACCCTTAGTTCTATGGGTTTTATTTTTGTCTCTGTCCGGAAAAGTTGGATTTTTTCACATTATCTGATGAAAATTAGGAAAATTTTTAGAATCACAAATTTTAACAAAAAGGTTGTTTGACAATAAAAATTAACGAAAGGAATATTTGTTTGTTTAAAAATACAATACATAATTGAATTTCACCATCATAAAATTCAACAAAATTTTGAATGAAAGAAATTGAACAAAAATGGTAATTCAAATGAAAATGTTGAATCTGAATTTGTGAACATTTTTGGGAATCTGGCAACACTGACTCATACTCATCACTGCACGCGATGTCAGCAACAATAACAAAAAAAACAGCAGCATGCACCAAAACAACCTCAGTCATAGCAATAACAACAACAACATCATCCACAACAACAACATCATCAACAACAAAAACATTGCGAAAATCAGAAGCAACAACAAAAATGTCTGTGCAACTGCTGCTGATGCAGCGTTCGTCACCGTCGTTTTCGTCTCCTTCCCGTTCGACTCTTCACTTTTCCATTGTTGTTGTTGTTGTTTTTGATGTTGTTGTTGTTGCTGCTGATTCGTTTTCACTTCGAGTTTTCATTTTCAGCATTGAAAAGCACGCGAAATCATCGACGTTGATAGATAAAAAGAGAGACAGAGAACGAGAGATGCCAAAGAAATAGCAATAACAAGGTAAACATTTAACGCAACAATAACATCATCAGCAACAACAAAAACGTCATCATCATCAACAACAACGTCATCAACATCAACAAGTAAAAAACTGCAATATTTTTAAGGACTGGAAGCTGAGCTGATAAAAAGGAGGAAAACGAATGAGGAGAGCTGCAAAAAGCAGGCTTTGTTTCTGCTCCTTTGTTTTGTTGTTTTCTTCATCTTAATTGCTGCAAACAACAGTCATCACTCGATACACAGAACTGAACGTTGATGCCGGGATTAATATAATATCATTTTAAATAAGTTCAGTTTTAGGTTTTATCGAAATAATCAAATTATTTCGATAAAATTATTTCGATAAATGAAATTTATTTAATAATTTGTATTTACTTATTTAAATATAAATTATTTAAATAGTAAATAATAATTTTAGGTTTAAAAATTAAAATATTTTCAAAATTTGAAAATTCAAAATTTTATCGAAATAATCAAATTATTTCGATAAAATTATTTCGATAAATGAAATTTATTTAATAATTTGTATTTACTTATTTAAATATAAATTATTTAAATAGTAAATAATAATTTTAAGTTTAAAAATGAAAATATTTTCAAAATTTGAAAAATATTTAGAAACCAAGTCTCAAATTTGAATCAATGAATCAATGAAAAAATTGAATTTAATGAAATTACAAGAACTAGAATAATTCACGATTTCATAGCAGCAAACTATTTTTTTACTATTTTAAGTTAAGAACTATTTAGACTTTTCTATGAAGGGTAAATTAGACACCAAAATCTAAAATTTACATTAATTAAAACTTTTACTAATTCAATTTTATAGACGAAACAATAGAGAGAAAGAGTGAGACGTCGCCTTTATCGAGTGCCACCTGTGGAAACATGTTGTTGCAGATAATATCGGTCTCGTAGTGTGTGTGCGTGTGAGTTTGGTATGCGTGTTTGCGACTCCGGCATTGCGGTTTGTATGTGTGCGCGTGAATCAACGGAAAGTTGCTTCCACGTAAAAAGCAGCTTTTTTTGCTCTCTCTCTCAACTCGATGAAGCTCTCTCAGCGCGTGTGTGTGAGTGGAGGTTGTTGTTGTTGCTGTTGTGTCTGCGATTACAAACATATTTTTTTGCTGCCGTTGTTGCTGTTGTTGTTGTTATTGTATGGATGTTGATTTTATGGCATTGTTTTTATCATTGCTGTTGTTGTATTTTCTCTCTCGACGAGTTGCAAAAAATGCGTTCGCCTTTGAGTTTCTTTCTTTCTTTCTTTTTCTTCTAAGAAGGGTGGTGATGGAAGTATATTGAAGAGGTTGGAGGCGGTGGGCGTCTGTCGGAAGTCCAGGAGATTGAGAGGGAGGTTCTGAGGAGTGAGTGAGAAGCACGTTTTGCAGAGGGTGAGGAAGGCTCTGTACAGGGTGAAGAAGGTTCAAGTGAGATTGAGGAAGGTTTTGGTGAGGTTGAGAAAGGCTTTGGGGAGGTTAAGGAAGGTGATGCAGAGTTTAATTGAGGTTTTGATAAAATTAAAAAAGGTTGAACCCGGTTCCAAAAGTATGGGAATCTCTGTAGAGTCAGGAGGTTGGCGGGCGACGAAGGGTGGTGGTGTTTTTTTGTTGTTATTTTTACTCTGTTCGTCTTTCATGGCAATTCATTAGTTTTCCTTTTCTTTCCCTTCGTCGGCTCGAAAACGCACCCACACGTAGACAACGACTCACGCACACACTTGGGTCATGCACACACTCAATCACACATACATCGATCTGGCGCGGCAGGAGATATTTCGTTTTATTCTTTTCTCTTCTTCTTCTTCGTCGTTGTTGTCTATTTTTGTTGTTGTTGTTTGAAAGTTTCTGTTTCTCGCTGTCGCTGTCGACGTTTCTTCGTGCTTTTCCTACTCCTCTTCTTCTTCTTCTACTTCTACTTCTACGACTTCTCGCTCTACGATTGCCTTCGTCATCGTCTCGTGTTGTCGTCTTTGGTATTTGTATGTGTGTGTGTGTTTGATTCCTCGCTTGTCGTGTTTGTGTGCGTTTGCGACGACGACGAAACAAGATTTCGTTGTTGGTTTCTGTCATTGTTGTTATTATTGTTGTTGTTGTTGTCGTTTTTGTTGTTTTATTTTTATCAGCAGCAAGTTTTTCATCGTCGTCCGTCGTCATGAAAAAATCCACAGCCATGTTCGTTTTTCTTTGTGTGCGTGTTTGTTTGTTCGTTTGTGTGTTTCTTTCTTGTTGCTGTAATATTTGTTGTTGTTGCAGTTGTAAATACAAGTTGTGGCATTGTTTTTGTAATTTTACTTATTTTTCGTTAGTCACTACTGTTATTGCTTTTTTTTTTGGTTCTTATTATTGTTTTTGTTGCTTTTACTATTTTGTTGCTATTGTTATTGTAGTTGATATTGTGTTTCCTATAAATTTTGTTGTTGTTGTTGTTGCTATTATGTTGTTGTTTTTATTGTTGTTGTTGTAGTTTTCAATTCACCACCTTCTCTTCCTCACTAAGAACTCGTGTAAGTTCAAGAGAAGCTTTTTTACTCAGACAAAATCATCGGAAGCAACGCTTACCGTATGTTGAATCGATGAATACAAATATTAAGAATATTGTCAGATTAAGATAATTCTAGAAGAATTTGATTGTGAAGTACAAGATAAGCTGGTAAAAACACTTTCAGGGAGAGCAAAATCGGGTCCTGTGAAATTTAATTGTCTAGAAAGACTTTCGGAGCCACCTGAAGAACCCTTATAATCCACAAGGAATGTAACATTCAAACATATTCACCACTTAGATAATATATAAGGATAAAACAAGCGGGGTTTAAGGTTTTCTGATTAATTACAATAAATAATTATTAAAAGGTTATCATAGACAAAGACATATGCACTATTTATTGAAGTCCTCTTAAGAGATGAAATAGAAAAGGAAAATCATTTAATGACAATTAAATCAATAGAAAAATAATTAGTTTCGATTTTCATTTCATGAGACTAAACATCCTTATGAAAGCCAGAATCTCAGATGTCAAATTATGAAGATGTCAAAATTATGAAAATTTTACTTTTTTGGAAATATTCCTCACTGTTACGACTTAAATAAATTAATTAAAAATAATTTAAAGAAAAAATAGAAAAAAACAAGATTTCTTCTAAATCTAAAAAATAAAACAAATTAAAAACAAATAAGTTTTAAATATTTCCTAACCCGCCCCTGGACCTCGTGTAACGCTTTCAAATAATTTTACGACCGCTCGATGTCATGCAAGTGTGTGTGTGTGTCAGATCGTTTCTCTGTATTGGTGCCGCTCTCACTTGATTGAGCTTGTTTTGCGAATGTATGCGTGTGTCCCTGTTGGAGTTTGCGAGTTGCCACACACACACATATGGGATGGAAACAAACACATTGATGGAGACTCAAACACGAACATGGACCTCAGACACGCGAACGGCTGCTGCTGCAACAACTTGTGACAGAGGAGGAAAAATCTAGCAACGAATTCTAATTTCGATTTCGGGTTTTCCACCGCCCCCGTGGCATCATCTGACCATGCCACGCCCCCCAACCCTGTCCCCTGCCCACACTCACCGATAGGTAGAGGTACTTCTCGACTTTGTCCTTCAGCGACGGCGTCTTCAGGATGTAAACACACTCGGCCACCGAGTTTTTGCCCTTCGTGTTCGCCGCGCAGACCCGGCAGAGGAACTCGAAGTTCGGCTGCGTCTCCATCGTGTGCGGGGTTCGGTTGCGGTCGGCTCTGGTCGGGTCGGGTCAGCAGGGATCGTTCGGCGTTGTCGTCGTCTCGGCTGCAGCTGACTTTGAATTCGGCTCCAGGTGCAGTTGTTGTTATTGCTGTTGTTGTTGCTCCAAGTGCAGTAGCGGAATATTTTGTTGTAGTTATTGCGATTAGTGTTTTTGTTGTATCACTTCGAATTGGATTCGAAATCACCTCCAATTGGCTTCCTATTCACCTCCAATTGGATTTTTCCACAAATTATTCCAACTTGTTCAAAGTAACTTGGAGAATTATTTTATTCACTTTAAATTAATTTAATTTGTTATTTCGAAAAAATTCTTATCCACTTATAGTTTGATTTCGTAATTCATCCGAAATTCCGAGTAATTTCAACATCGAAGAATTTCCTCACACTTAAGCAATATTTTCCGATTTAAGTACGACAATTAATTATTATTAATTATTTGATAATTTTAAATTACTGATATATATATATATATATATTATTATTCCGAATTTTTCACTGATCGTGGATTTAAATTTCACTGGACTTTAATCCGAATTTAATTTCGACAGAATTTCGATTTTTACTATGGAATTATTTTCAAAATTTGAATTTAAATTCAATAAATAAATGATTTTCAGAAAATGGTTTTCTTTGACTTTGAATTTTAGCTGCTTCCCCTTCTTCTTGTTTGAATTCTTTCCTCTTGTTTTTGTTATTGTTATCGCTCTCTTTCACTTTCGAACTTCTCTCATCCACTTCTATTATTTCTCTTTTAGTTGTTGTTATTGGTTTATGCGAATTTCTTTGCTGCTGCTGCTTCTTCTTGTTTTTATTCAATCGTTTGTCTCTCGATTTTGTTTTGTTATTGTAATTTTGTTGGTATTGTAGTGTTTGCTGCTGTGGTTGTTGTCGTTGTTGTTGTTTTGCGCCAATTCGATTTTTTTCAATAATTTTTTGCAACGAAATTCTTGGAATTTTTCTCACACTTTTTTCAAACTTCAAATTTTCACCGAAAAATCAAACAAAATTCCAAATCAACTGAAAAATTTGATTGAACACGATGTGTTGTTGTTTTTGTTGTTATGATTACTATTTCAAATCAATTCCGAATTTCAATTGAAGTGTGTTTTTATTTTGACAACAACAATAATAACAAATGGAGGGGGGGGAATTGTTATTGTTGTTTTTGTATTAACTTCGACGACTCGACGAGTGGAGAAATTTTTAATAATTTTTTGTAATTTGTTGTTCTTGCTATTTGTTTGTATTTTTGTATTGTTGTTGGCCTCGTCACTGCCATGCGTGTGTCGCACTCACACTCTCACACACCGAAGCCGTGTCGTGTCCGTCCGCCGTTCGGCGCTCTGTCGAAGTCGCCACGAGCGCCACCTGGCGGCGAGCTCGGGCGCTAACTGTACTTCGGCCGCGCTGCTCGGCTCTGCTCAGCTCCTCTGCCGACGTCGACGTCGCTGTTCTGCGTTGACGACGGCGGTCGGTCGGTCGCCGCGTCGTGTTGAGTTTTTATTATTTTTTCTTTGTGATTTTCGCGCGCACGACGTTTGCCAAATGTCGATTTACGTCTCTTTCGCACACTGCTCTTCCGTCTCTCTCTCGCGCACTGTTCCTCCTTCTCCGTTGCACGTTTTCGTTCGCTTTGTCTCTTTCCACACGAGTCTCGCGATTTTCTTCTCGATTTTCCGCGCCGTCGTCCACTCGTTCGGCCCGAGATCGAACGAAAAACTGTGCGACGGCCTCGCGACAAGTCGTTGACAGAGCGAACGAGGCGCGAGTGGTCGAAACACGCACACACTAGCACATCCTCACACACATACACACGCAAACATAGTTGCGCTCTCTCGCCGAGTCCCGTTCAATCGGTTCACGCTCTCTCTCGTTTTCTACACCATCTCTCGCACACACTCTCATTCCCTCTCTCACGGACGCTCTCTCTCGCACTAACACACTCACACGTCGTCGGCAGGCTGGCACTCACACAGTCACACGCCAACCGAACGAACGTGTGTGTGTGTTGATATGTTTTTCGTTTGCTTGTATTCGTTTTCGTTCGCTTTCACAGTTTTCGGCGAGCGTCGTCGTCGTAGTTGTTGTTGTTATTATTGTTATTGTTGTTTTTATTGTTATTGTTATTGTTTTTGTTGCAATCACTTCATTCTCTCGACCTCCTTCTCTCTGTCTACTTCTCATTCATTCACCAATACTAGTATTTGTTGTTGTTGTTTGTGTGTTCGTTGCAGTTTCTCTTCCTCTGAATTCTTCACGCTTCATATCGTCTGTTGCTTGTGGTTGTAGTTGTAATTTCTTATGGTGTTGTTGTAATTATTATTGTCGTTGTTATAAATTATTATATCTCTTTACTTAGATTTAATCAACTGTTGTTTTTATGAAATTGTTGTTATATTTTTGTTATTTCTATAATTCTTCTTCAAACTCTGTTTTTCTGTTTTAATCCACGTTTTCGTTTTCCCCATTTTCTTCTCTTTTTCCTTCTCTTCTGACTGACAATAGCATGAGAGAGAGAATAATCGGTCGTGTGTGTGTGAGTGCATGTGTGTGTTTGATAGATTTTGTTGCTTTGCCCTCGATTCACCACTACAAGAGCAAAAATAAAAATAACCACATACATACATACATCAGCTTATTCAACAAGAGGAAGGAAAAAATTCCACGCCATGATAGAAATGTGAACTCAAAAACAGCAACAATTACAACAAAAACAGCAACAACAACAACTACATCACCATCGACCTAACCAACACAATGATAGCGATCTCTTCCTCTTCATTCACACCCTGTTGCTTTGTTTCCTCTTCTTATTCCTATTCTTCTTTTCCTCTTTATCTTCTTATTCTTTGTTTTATTCTACTTTCTATTCTTTATTCGCCTCTGCATCGGTCACCTCGTTTTCCTTTCCTCTTCTTCTATGTCTCAATTTCCTTTCGTTCATTTAAATAAAAACATCACGCACACATTCAGAGACAATTGGTGATTTCCATGAACACACGCACACATACTCTCATTCTTCAGACAATGGAGTATCGAACGAATTACTGTCTCTTCCTCTCTCTCTCTCTCTCGCTCTCTCCTTTTTCATCCCCATCTCCTGATCCAATAAATGAGAGGATTATGAGGATCGCCACCTGATCCTCCAAGAGGTTGAAGTTCAGAAGTCCACCTTAAAAAATGTCTAGAATTTAATTTCCTAGAATGAGAGGTGAAAGACATAGATGAAAGAGATAGATAGTGTTTGGGAGATAACACCGGAAGTACTTACATTTCAATCCTAATCTATATTAAAGGACTGAAATCTGAAGAAGAAGAAATCAATCGTTTTTCCAACTCTCCAATATGATCATTTATCAATTCTCGTTCGTCGTTCTCTCATTGATGAAGTGGATTCTGCTTCTCGACAGGATTTCGAAAAAGGATCGATCTATAGAGCTTCAGGACTTTTGGTTCTTTATGGAAAGTTTTAATTTCGATCCTCAGGTTGGGCTCTGGTTCAATCAATGGAGGATCCTTCAATCAGAGGAGAATCCTTTCAATCAGAGGAGAATCCTTTCAATCAGAGGAGAATCCTTTCAATCAAACGATAAGGAATAAAAAGACAAATAAATAATTCTTCGATATTATTTTTTACACTAAATTTGTTCCTTTATTTTTTCTCAACTGTTGAATGTTTTTTTGAAAGATAATTCTATATCAAATCTCAGATATTTCCCTCTCGTTCTCCCTCTTCCTACCTCTCGATGTCCCTCTCTCTTCGTCTACTTTACTTTTTTTAACCTTTTAATTTTCATCTTTCCATCTCTCATTCACTTTATTTCAACTTCTCAATCTTCCACTTTTCCTTTTAATTTGCTTCTTTCAACATCTCACTCCCCCTCTTTCAATCTCTCTTTCTCCACATCTTTCAACCACATTCTCTCTTTCCATCGTCGTTTCTAGTCTAGTCCTCGCATGTCCTGCAGTGGGCAGAAGATTCGTGAAATCCTTCCAATGATTCCTGGTCCTTCTCTGTTTCGCATTGTGAATCAGATCTTTCAGATCGAGAGGGGATCTTCTCTCTTTCTCACCACCCCTGGTTGACCATGGAAGAGTTTGAGGCAGCCACATCTGATCCATCAGATCCGATCCTGATCCTTCCCGTTTATCCCTCTTTCCATCGCTCTTTGCATTCCTTTTGCCATTCTCCCTCTTATCCGCGAAACTTCCACGCTTCTCTCATCTCCCTCTCTCGCTCTATTCTTGTTTCGTCCTGTGCGTGGACTTGGTCACGAACCCTCAGAACCCTGCTTCTGTCGTCCTGTCTGTCAAAATTCTCATCCACCTTCGCCTGCGAGCGAGGGTTGAACTCAAGTGTGAGGCTATTGTGTGAGGTCGGAGAGAGAAAGAGAGGGAGAGAGAGAAGGGGAGAGAAATGAAGAGAACGGAAGAAGGGGATAGAGATGAAGTGTGAGAAGGGGAAGACAGAGAGAGAGAGAGAGAAAGGGAGACAGAGAGAGAGAGAGAGAGAGAAGGGGAAACAGAGAGAGTGAGATGGTGAGTAAGGAAGATGGAGAGATAGAGTTGGTGGTTGTCAGGAAAAGTGAAAAAAGAGGGATCATGAGAGAAGAGAAGCGAGGGGACGAGAGAATATCGTCGTCTGTGTTTTTATTGTTTCTTTTGCTTTTGTTTTTATTGTTGTTATGCATTCTTTTTGTTGTTCCTGTTGCTCCTTTTTTGTTTTTGTTGCTATTGCTTTTGGTTTTTGTTGATGTCCTCGCTTTTGTTTTTGTTGATGTCTTTGCTTTTGTTGATGTCGTTGCCATGTTGTTGCTGTTGTTGTTACGTTTATTGCTGTTTTTGTTGTTGTTGCTGCTCTTGATGCTGTTACTTTTGTTTTTGTTGTTAATTTTGTTTTTGTTGTTACTTTTGTTGTTGTTGTTTTTACTTCTGTTATTTCGGTTCTTGTTTTGTTGTCTCTGTTAAATTTTCATATTCGGCTCGTGGTTATGTGTGAGTAATTCAAAAAGCGAGCCTCCACACGAATTTGTCATTGTATGCGACAGAGGTTTTGTAAATGTGTGAGTTAGTCTGTGATAGAGAGTTAATGTGTGTGTGTTTGTTGTTCGTCGCATGGCAACAACCGCTCTCTGAGTGTGTGTGTGTGCATGTGGGAATATCCGTTGCGGTGGACACGAGGAGCAAGTGAAAGAAATATAGAGAAAGACTGAAAATATTGAGAAAGAGATAAAATATTGAGAAATAGATAAAAAATATAGAGAAGGAGATAAAATATTAAGAAAGAGATCAAATATAGAGAAGGAGATAAAGTATTGAGAAAGAGAGATAAAATATAAGAAAGCCATACAGTATAGAAGAGGAGATAAAATGTTGAAAAGGAGAGAAAATATTGAGAGAAAAAATCATTATAGAGAACAAATATAGATAAATAAATTAAATTATAGAGAAATAGATAAAGTATTGCGTAAGAAATCAAATTTTAATAAAATAAAATACATAGATGTAAAAATAAAATATAAAGAAGGAGAGATTCATTCGGGAAATGGAGAGCGACAGCGAGAAAGAGAGCGAGAGACAAGGAGAATGAGAGAGAGTTAGTGGGTAGACTTGTTGTGATAGTCAGATTGGGGGATGGTGAATGAGAAAGAGAGGGTGGGAGTGAGAAAGGGAGAGACAGAGAGAGAGAAAGAGAGGGAGGGAGTGAGTGGAATGAGCGCGCTGAATGCGCTGCATATTCAGCGACACCAACACAGACACAGCGTCGACGACGACTATGGCGACAGGAAACGAAGACACGAGAGAGAACGACGAAGACCACGACGACGACCACGTCATTGACGATGACGATGACGAAGAAGACGGACGTGTTGGTGTGCGTGAGAAGAAGGGAGAGCGAGAGATAGAGAGAGAAAGTAAGTGAGGGAGTGAGAGAAAGAGAGGGTGTGTGAGAAAGAGAGGGTGTGAGTGATGGAGAAAAGGCAGAGAGGGAAACTGTGAATGAGTGTGAGTGGGAGAGCGCGTGTGTTTTGCGTTGGTGTGAGTGCGCGGCGAAGCTTTTGTTTTAAAGCTATTTTTACGTAACCAAACCACGCGAGGAAATGAGCGAAACAAGACAACAAGAACAACAACAATTCAAATGCAATAGAAATATATAAATACGCGAAAATTCAGAGCAAATAAAAACCAAATTATTGGCATATGCTTGAAATGAATGATTGATAATTATATTGAGTTATTGATTAAAAATTGAGTTTATTCTTAGATTTTATAAATAAGAAAATTTTTATATTTTAGATTTTGAAAATTTGGATTAACATTCAATTTTTTACTAAAAATAAAATTAAAAATACAAATTTTTCATATAATTAATTCTGACTTAGTTTAATTTTAGACTTAGACTTTTGTAGACTTTGAAAATTTTAAATTTTTGATTTAGAATTTGTTATTTTTTTTTTATTTAAAATTATTAAAAAATAATAAACCTAACTTTTAGAACGTAAATTTGCACCTTTTCAATTATTTTCAGATATTTTTCAAATGGAAGCACTTTTTTGTATTGAAAACAAAAAAGATTTTTTCCTTATTGAGATTTTGGAAAAGTTGAAAAAAGTCTGAACTCGCAAAGATTTCTCAAAAAATATCTCTGGGTTTCAGAGTGAGGCCACTCTGTCTCCATGTTGGATTTTTTTTTGTTTCTCTCTCTTCCTCTTTCTCTATCACTCTGATTTTTATCTCCGTCTCAGTTTTGTTTTTGTCTTCTTCTCTTTTTTGTCTCCAACACTTTTTTTTGTTGCCTCCATCTCTGTCTCTTTTATTTCCTTCTCTTATTTCTTTTATCTCCTTCTCTGGTTTTTGTCATTGTCTCTCTTTTTCTGTCTCTGTTTTTCATCTCCCCGTCTCTTTCTTTGGTCGTGCGTTTGCGATTTCCTCACAAATACACATTTACATGCCACATCATCGCCTGAACGCCCACCCTCCCCCACGCCCCCTGCCGACAACGTTTCGTCCCATCCGAAAAGGAAAAAATAAATAAACACAAGTGACACGCATGCACAACACACTCACACCACCAGACTCTCCCTCATTCAGTCGCTCCCACACTCACACATTCACTCACTCACTCATTCACACACTCATTAACTCACACTATCCCTCACTCACTCACACTTCAACTCGAGCTCGCATAAAAATCGAGTCTGTTTTAATTCTTTTGCTTCTTTTATTTTTCCTTGTCGTGTCGTGAAAACACCAACAAAAATAAACGCAACTGTATTCACAACGAACACAACGAAACAAAACAACAACATGAGATGACTACAAGACAACCACAACCCTCATACAGGATACAAGAAACAGCTGGACATGTTTACAATGATGTGTTTCAGAATCCAGGTGGCGAATACACCAACGCATGCACGATATAAGCCTCAAATACAGCAACAACAATCTTGAATTCACCAACAACATAAAATACACCCAGCATCACAAATACACCCATATCCTTGAATCCTCAAATACACCAAAACATTCTCATACAACAACATCATCGAATAGAGTTCATGTATCATATATCATATATGTATACGCACCCATACTAGTGCAAACCCATCGAAAGGATGAAGGAAGAAAGGGTGCAGGAAAGAGGGACGAAAGTAGGAAGGATAAAGAATTGAAGTACGAAGGAAGGAAGGATGAAACAGAAACAATGAAAGGATGGGAAGCTCGTGTTTTGAGCTTAGGCTTCTTCTATTCTATTTCTACGAATGTGTGAGAGGTACACACGGACAGAGGACTGAGGACAGATGAGAGAGGACAGGACATGAGAGAGGCGAAAAGACAGAGGACAAGGGGCTGAGGACACGATGACCGACAGCAGGAAGCGAAAGAGAAAGGCAGGAAGAGAAAGATCCATGGATAGACTTATGCATACAGACAAACAACAGCATGGACGGAAACACGAGACCAAAGTAATACCATGGCAACGATGCATCGAAACTCAGACACACTGTCAAAGAAACAAAAATACATAGATATATGGAAAATCGGTTCAAAAAAAGTCCCCTACATTCATAGATAAATGAATCCTTTTCACGAGTTTTATATACAAACGAATAAAAAATAACACAAAAAAAGAATTATTTATTCCATAAGAATTGAATTCAAAAAATTAGATAATTAAAAAAATCCACAAAATTTGTAAAAATTAAATTAAAAAATGATAGAATAAAAAAATAAAAATAAACAAGAGGTGGAAAGATGGAATTAAAAAAAATTAACAAGATGTGGAAAGATGGAATTAAAAAAAATTATACATTAAAAAAGAAAGATGAAATTAAAAAAAGTGTAGAATAAAAAAAAATATCCCATTGATGAGATGAACATAGAGAGATTTTCAATCAAAAATCTCAAGGTCCTGCTTGAAAATGAATGCCTTCGGATGCATCTTTCGGATACACACACAGTCGTGGATGCATTCACAGATACATGCCCATTCGTGGAAGGGGGAGAGAGAGAGAGCGAGGGATGATGAGAAAGGAGGGAGGGGAGAGAAGGGAGTGGAGGAGGATGCAACAAGGCTTCAAGTGCCAAAATCCATGCGTGGGTTGCAACGACTCAAACATATCGACACGTTACGTTGTTGTTGTTATTGTTGTGGATACTACACACACACACACACATACTCATATGTAGATACATTTGCATCCAGGAGATGTGCAAACCAATACACAAAAAGGCATTTTGTGGTTATGAAAATTGCATTCGAATAGAGCAAATGGATGAGAAAGTGAGGATAGAGATGGGAAAAAACCACATTAAATCGATACAAACACACTTTTAGGATCTAGGATAATTGTCATAGATACAGTAGGAGATACGAAATAAGAAGATAGATACAAAAGTATTTATTACAAATAGATTTGGGTAAAAATAAAAGACGTAGCTAATTTAGTAGATTCATTAATAGATACATTCCACTCATCCTCCTCATTTCACTCTTTCAAGACTTCAAATCATCCCGATACAAATCGACAAAGATACGCGTTCCCATAGATACAAACACTCTGAGATACATACATTCACATACGCATACATATGTACATACATATGAGTTGTAAGCAAATAAAACAAAGATACGAGTTCAACATGAAACTGGTTCCACCACACAAACATACATACACCAACACATGCAAACGTGAAATAAAATCATATTCACATAGATACGACAACATAATGCATACACATCAACACTCACTCACACACGCTC
Organism: Coelopa frigida; assembly: GCA_017309665.1. Classification (NCBI taxonomy): domain Eukaryota; kingdom Metazoa; phylum Arthropoda; class Insecta; order Diptera; family Coelopidae; genus Coelopa; species Coelopa frigida. Next base: position 19,347,772 of record CM029565.1, on the reverse strand, counting down.
ATACCTACTCGAAGTTCGCAAATAAATTTCCTATTTTTTTGCTCTTGTTTTCACTTTATTTTTATATCCCATTATTGTTGTTGTTGTTGTTGCATATCTTGTTTTCTCGTCATCTCGATTCGTCTTGTTGAAGTTGTTTTTGTTGATGTTACTTTCGTTGTTATTTTTGTTGTTGTTGTTGATGAAGTTGTTGTTATTATTACTGTGCTTGACGCCTGCATTTCAAAGCATTCGAAGATAAATAAAAGTGAAAAACCACAAAATAGCAGCAGCAACAAAAACATATACAATCGAATCAAACCGAGCCCAAAAGTATGCCATGTTTCAGGCACACGACCATCGCCCGCCCCTGAGGCGTATGCAACGAAAAACTTACCGAAGCTTCAAAGTTTCACCTCATCAATATCAAAATCGATGTACGAAAATCACGCATCCATCCACCATGTGAGGAAAAACTTCTCATTTAGAATGGAGAAATTCGACTTTTGTTGAAAAACTCCTTATGATCAATCCGTGATCAGCTGATCAAAAACATTTTGATCATTTCAAACTGATTACTGATTAGAACAATGTTGTAATATACGATTTGCAAATGTGAAGGCAGCGTGTTATTCTCAAAAGTTATTTCAGTTTAAAATTGGGGCCATCCCAAAGATTCAATATATCACAATTCGTGGATTTCGGAAGATTATGGTTGGAATCCACAAGTGTGTGGAAATATTTTTTATATCATTAGTCTACATTGTTCTTGTTAGATATTATTATTAATAATGATAATTCTTTGATAACAGTGTGGTAGAGAAAATGGTAAAACAATAATTAAAAAAAATAAAAATCCAAACATTTTCGATAAGCAGACAGAAAAAGTTCTCAACTCGAACTCCATCTGACGACAACTGTCATCGACGATGACAAATTGTTGACAACAACTTGCAAATCGAGTCAACGAGAACCGAGACAAATCAAGGATAAAAATGATGAATAATTCAAAGGCGTTCGATGAAAATCATGCAAGAAAATCTATAGGAAAAACAATAACAATCGAATCATATATGTTTCCCATTGCTGATCTGAAATTTTTAGGAGAACAAAAAAAAAATTCATACACTGGAATCCGATCGAGGCACTGACTCATGGTTGGCCCAGCATGCGGCATCAGGCGGCGGTAAATGGAACTAGGACACGATCGCAACCTGTGATGAAACTATGAACACAAAAAACAATAATAATAATAATAACAACAAAAATAATATGTAATAGTGCCCTGGTAACGGTGCTTCTAGCCTTTCCATTGTCAACAACAACTACACTTTTCGCGTTGTTTTTGTTGGCCTCTCATTCACCAACAAACATGGACGATCGTGCGACGCCCTCCGAGCGCGCCTCGTGCGCCGATGCCCGACTTTTCGCCACGGGGTCACCACGAGCTCCGTGGGTGGGTCCGCCACAGACACAAAGGGGGGTGGCCGGGGGCGTTTGGGGCTGGCGACGACGACTTAGAAGGGACGTTGGCGTCGTCGTCGTCGTGTTGGCGGCAACGGCGGCGTTTTTTGTCATTTTTCAGGGCGCGCCAATGCGGTGACTTTTCTCAGTTGTTCTTATTTTAGTTGGTGTTGTTTTTATTTTAGTGATTGTTTTTGTTATTTTAGTTGGTGTTGTTTTTTTTAGTTGGTGTTGTTGTTATTTTAGTGGTTGTTTTTATTATTTTTGTTTTCATTTACTCATATTTTTGAAATGTTTTTTTTTAAGTTTTTTATATTTTTGTTATTGTTGTTTTTTTTTCTTATTAAGGTTATTGTTATTGCCGTTCTTGTTTTTGTTAAATCTCTCATGCATTTGTTGTTGTTATTGTTACCACCGAATTTAAATGCGATTCCAGTTTCGAGGCGAAATCTCGATTTGATCAGTTTGATTCTTACTCTTTTTTCGTTAGATAAAACCAAAGCTGCCATTGGGCCAATATGGCCAGATCGAAGTTTGACCGTCATGTTTATGTCCTGCTCGCGATCGGAGTCGAAGTCACGTCTGCACGAAGCGTGCTGGGGTTCAATTTGGGAACCGAAAAAGGCCGTTTTTTACTGCTTATTTTGTGGCTAGACTTATTATAAAAATATATATTTAATTCAAAACTATCGAAGAGTGAAGGGTTGCCAAGTGCTGGTTTTTCCTATAATTCCAAAAATTCAACGATTATTCAATAAAGGTTAAATAAAGAAACTTTACTGAATGTTTTATTGAAAATAGTAATCCACACGAGAATCTCAGAAAAGTCTTTCGAATTCAATTCATCACAATATTGAATATATTTCTATATACCAAGGGTTTCAAGGAGAGCTTAAAAAAAAAAATCCCCTCCAATCATCGGCAGTTGTGAACTTTGGCAAAAATACTGCACCATTGGCTGCAAATTTTATCGACGCGCCCACGAGCAATGAAAACAAGCGGCCGGAAAGTGCAACAAAAAATTATATAGAATGTGTTATCGATTAGTGATCGGGGAGAAACCGAAACATCGAAGATCGATCGATCGATGGATCTCGCGAGATCAACCGAGCGAGATCAGCTGGGGAGCTCGAGGGCATCGCGAGAGTCGAGAGATCAAACTTTGGCACGCGGCCAAAGACGAGCGCAGGCAGATGCGATCGAAACAGGGCGGGTCGACGGAGTGCCGAAGGGCCCGCGACGAGCGTTGCCAGATCGCGCCTGTCGTCGTCGACGTCATCGGTTGACGCCCCACGGAACAACAAATGGAGTTATGCAAGATTTTTCGCCATGGAAAAAGTGAAGTAATTATATTATTTTGAACACATTTTTTTATTGTTCTTCAACGAAATTTTGTCACTGAGGACAATTGTTTTTTCTTGTTGTTGTCCTTGTTGTTGTGGTGGACATGACATAAGGTAGAGCATGTTACACAGGTTGTTCGCGAAACCCATAAATCATTTATCAGCTGTCAAGCGTTGACACTTCCATGACACTTCAAAAACACAAAACACCAACAATCATGTGGACGGAGAATATGCGAAATGCTTTTAATGATCGAATTCGAGTGCCGAGGGTCAAGAGTTTCGGTCGTGCTGCCGCCAGCGACGAACCACCGACGGCAATGACAGTCGGAATGTCAAAATGACACTCGAGCAATGGGCGGAAACTCGCTCTTTAACGGACGAAACTTCTTGCCAAAACGTCTGTCAATTTATTAATTTTGTCACTGTTTTTTTAATTGCGTGAATTTGTTTTTTAAAATAGTTTTTTATGTCTTTTTAAATATAACTTTTTTTTGATTATAACTGTCTTTTTTTATATGTATATTTTATTAATTTTTCTTTTTACTAATTAAATTAAATTTTCAGGTTACATTTTTATTTAGGTTTTTAATGTCAATAATAGTTTTTAATTAGTATAATACTTTAATTGACTATGAACAAAAATTCATATATGAGCCATTTGCGAAAAATGTGGCAGCTCTTGAGACGTGTGTTGACATTTCGCAAGCGTCTCCTGCCAGTGTCGCGTTGCCAACCGATGCTTCGATAATGGGCTGTGACGATGTCTTATTTTGCGTCATTAAAAGTGATGCCTATTGTTGTCGTGGTTATTGTTATTATTTTTATTATTGTCATTGTTGTTGATGCTATTGTCATTGTTGTTGTTGGTTGAGTTAGCATCGTTGATTATGCTGCTAATGTTGTTATTATTTTTATGATTGTTTTGATTATTGTTGTTGTCTCTTTATAGACCTCTAATTGTCCTCCATAATAAAATCTGCATTTTTCATTTTCTTCGTTTTCGACAATCATTTGCAATCTGGGTACGTCCACTTAAAGACAAGAAATAAAACAGTCGTCTCTTAATTACCTCAACCGCCCCTCGCCCATCGGCCACGCCCTGTTTTCCCATTCAATCAACTCTTTCTTGTCTTCTTTTTTTGTTTTTCCTCCATCTTCCGTCGATCCGTTTCGGTTTATTTTCTTAATTTAGAGGCCTAAATTCTCGTAATTGTTGTAGTTTTCAAATTGTTGGTATTATTGTCATTGAATTATTGTTGTTATTATTATTTGTATTGTTGTTATTATCATTTGTATTGTTGTTATTTTCTTTACCTTTATAATGTCATTATTGTTATTGACTCTGTTGTTGTTGTTGTTGTTGTTACCGGTTGCTAGTGTCGCACTTCATTTAATTAATCGTTACCAATATCTCTCGCTCCGATTTTCATCTATAATTAACCAGCCTCCCGGGCATTTGTTGTCGACCCCATGACGACAACAACAACAACAATAACAACAACATCATCAGTTCCAAAAATTATGTCGAGGTCATTTGTGCGTCGTCGTCGTCGATGCTTTTGTTGTTGTTATCGTTATTATTGTTATTATCAAATATTGTTGTTATTGTCATCATCGGCTTTTTGGACAACCTTTAATTAGACCAAATTTACGTTTGCTGTTCTTACATTTCGCATAGCGATGATTAATCGTCCCTCCGATCCACTAATCCATTCATCAATCGATCTATTGGTCGATTAATCGATGAACCGAATGAACGATCGGTAGATAGATGGATAAATTGATGGTTCGAACTAATTGCGACCTCCTGCTGCGGTTGGGTGGCCAGAGGATCAGGGAGGCTGAACTTTCGTGAATATCTCGAGGCCTATCGAGAGTTCACCGAAGTTCAGTAGATGACATATTTTTTTGTTATACCAAATTATCAGCAATAACAATAATAATGAATAAAGAGGATTCTTTTTAATGATTTCATTCCTTCCATCATCGATTATTCGCAAAAATTGAAATATCAATTAAAATTTTCTACTTCTCTTTTGACTTTTTTCATCTTTATCTTGCGAAAACATTCGACCACGGCATGTATGGGAAAAGAGATTGTCTGGAGTCTGAAAAGCTCTCGAAGGCAATTAATTTGGATAATAATTAATGGAGTTGTAGGAAATGTTTCCATATGGAGTCGACGAGGTTGCCGACTAAAGCGAAGACATTTTTCAAGGAAGGAAGTTCGAAATCAGCAACTGAAACAATCACTACAACAAAAAGAACAATACATTTTCAACGACAACAATAACAACCACTACAATATACAAAAGCAACTCCAGCAACAACAATGTCTTAATGTCTCTCACAACAATTGTTAACAACAAAATTCCAACCAACCATTTTCAACAACATTTTCGACACTAATAAACAACAACGGTAGAGTTCTTGTAACAACAACAACAAGGATAATAACAACTATAAAAATACAACAACACCTGAACGACCATCAGACGTCCTTCCTGCAATTAATTCCAATATTTTTCTTCTCTTTTTTCCCACTTCTTTTTGTTCAATGGTTGTCGTCGTCTTAGTTGTTGTTGTCATGGTTTCCTTTGAGGTTTTTCTTTTGCATTGTTTTTTTTCATAATCTATCTCTTTCATGCACTTTTCCTTTGTCTCCTTTTTATGTCTCTTTCCGTCTCTCCTTCTGTCTCTTTCTCTGTTTCTTTCTCACTCTCCTATCAGTCCTTAAGCAACAATTCGAAAGGGAGAATTAATCATTTGCTCCTTTTGGTTGCCGAAAGTGTCACGAATTTGGAGCGTTGTTAGCGACTGTTGTTGTTGTCGATGTTGTTGCTTTCGACGTTGTTATTTTTTGTTTTTTCGATATTGTTGTTGTGGGTGGTATTAATGTTGTTGCTCTTGTTGTCTCGATCTTGTTCTGCAAGTAGTTGTGGGAGTTCGCAAAAATGTTCACTCTACCTCTCGCCCATCGATGTAAAAATTAGGTCTTTGAAGCAGCCGCTTGAGCGAGGGAAGGAGCGACAAGATATTGATAGAGTGTGAGAGGGAGATAGGAATGAGGTAGAGAGGGTGACAGTTAGAGAAAGGGGAACAGTGAGAGAAAGAGAGACAGGAAGAGAAAGGCAAATATAAGGCGAGAACTCAAGAGGGCGAGTGGCAACAACTTAATCAAGAATAATGGTGGAACATGCAAATGGAAGGAAACAAATGGAAAGGAAACAAAAATTGAACTGATTTTGACCTGGGGCTCATTGAGAGACCCCGTGGGGCGGAGACTTCACCACCTTCATCGCTTCGATTCGAAAGTATCGACCGGATTCAAAAAGCATTATCGACCATCGACCACAGTAATAAAAATACCAAATAAAGCTATGGTAAAAAAAGAAATACAGCAATTGCAAACTAACTTTATCCAGCAATGGTATAAAAAGAAATAAATACAGCAATGGTAAAAAAATCGATATATAAAAATTATTCGTTGAACATTATTCGAACAGCTATCAAAATAAGATTATGTAAGCAATAAAACAATGAATTGAAAAGGGGCGTGGCTGTGGGACGAACAATTGCTCGCATTTCCTCTCACCTGCAACCTTCACCACGGACCTTTCAGTCGCACTCTCTCTTTCTCTCTCTCTCTTTCTCTGTTTCTCTGTATCTTTCTTACTAAATTTTTCTCTCTCACTTTACTCACTTTTTTAACATTGCTTCTATTGGAATACTTTTCACTTCCCTCCACCTTTTGGCGCCAGTTGTCGGATCGACATGGGTGAACTCGATCCCCTTCAGGTGCCTCCGAGCAAGCAACAATTAAAAAAATAGTAAAAAAAATATCAAATAAAAATAAAATATAAAAAAATAAAACTGAAAATATAAAAACAATAATTTTACTGTTGTTGGTACTGTTATTGTTGTTGTTGGTCAATAAATGTGGGGCGGGTCCAGGGGCTCGTGGCGAATTGCACAACGCGTACGTTTGCGAATATTGAGTAAGAAATCAAACAACAATAACAAAAACACCAACAACAAAAACGTTATTATCAAACAGTACAAACAACATACATTAAAACAACAAAGTGTAACAACAGCAACAATGTAAAATTTATGCTCTCGTTTTCATTGAACTTAGTGAGATTTTTAATATTTTCTTTTCCCCTACTTTTTCTTCCTTCTCTCTCTCTTTCTCGTCCAGCAACTCATAAGTTCATGATCTCCTTCTCTTTCTCTCTCTCTCTCTCCATCTCTTTCTGTTTGTTTTTCCTCTTCAAAAACCCTGAAATATAATTGCTTTCCTTTAATTGAATTTTTATCAGATTTCCTGAACTCTAATCACTGTGAGAGGAATTTTAATTTGTACAAGTAATCGAAATAAGACATGAGAAGGTGATCGGAAACTGAGATCTTAATAAACTATATAAAAAGTTTTTATCATTATGGAATGATTTCCATAACTTGACTAAAAAAGGATTAAAAATATATATGAATTACAATGGGCTTATAAAAATTATATGTGACAAACAATTAATGGCAAAAATAACATTGAAATTAAAAAAATACAATTTAATGTTTTTTAAAAGAATATTTTGAATTGAATATAAGAATTACATTATATTACTAAAAATATTTTTTTATATTGAATATCCAATCAATGTTGAATGATCTTTTCCAACCATTACCATAGATTTTCCTGATAATGAATGAACCATAACCTGAGTAAGATTTCTCTCTTTTTAGTTGCTTTATTACAAATTTGCAAAACCTTGACCCGGACAGAAATTCAAAATTAATTATATAATTTTTAAATATATTTTTTTAAGTAAATAATAAAAAATTGAATGAAACAAAAAAAACTGAAGCGAATTGACCAATGCTAAAAAATTGTATGAAATGAGACAAAAAGTTTTTGAAACCGGTTTCGTTTTTCTGCTCGAGGCGTTGCTTTTGTCTTGTTCTTCAGACATTGTTGTAGTTGTTATTTATTTTTGTTGTTGGTTTTATTACGACACTCGCTGGAGAACAAATTAAAGCGTGATGAATTACGATAATTATGATACAGGGTGTATCGGAGACACAAGAAATATTTATAAAGAGAGAAAATCAAGTAAAAATATTAATTTTAAATTTATATAGGAAACACCCTGTTCTGTCCGTCGCAGACCCAACCCCCGGGTCCAAAGCTCTCTGATAAGCGAGCTGTTCTTAATCCTGCACTTGTCAGTCGCGTTGCCAACGTTTCCATGGTTTGCGGCCCATTTGGACCAGCACAAGAAACCGGACATGCAAATCGCAGAAATAATTACAACTTCCAGCTTTGTCTCTTTCGTTCCACCTGTGGTTTTTCTCTCCTCTCTCTGTCGCTCTTTCGCTGTTCTCCTTCTTTCGCACTTGAGATTCCATCATTTGTCGCCGACGCAGACAAGAATCGAAACAAATGTTCGATAATAATTACAAGTATAATAAATATAACAACAACAAGAAGATCACGTCAATGGACCAGCATTAGTGAGAAGAATAAAAAAATCCAACAGATACAACAACATTAACAAATACATAAACAATAACAAGTACAATTAATTTCAATATTCGCTTAAATTAGCATAAAGATGTCGAGTTGAAGAGCAAAAACAATTGGAATAACGAGACAAACAACAGGAAACAATTGACAAAAAAATCATTCCTCGATCTGGCAGCTTCTTTCAATGAAAAGATCATTCATCATTTTTATATATTTTCCACGGCAGCAAAGTATTCGAATAATAATTATTTAAGAATAATATTTGAAGAACATTATTGTAATGAACAACTTTTAATAATATTAATAATTTAATAAAAATAATTTTGATATTTTTTAATAGACTTTATTAAATTAAGTCTATTAAAAAAAATAATATTTTAAGTAAATTTAATAACAAAATTCGATAATCTCACAATCAACTGTCGGCGTCAGTGGATCCAAAATCTTGTCTTCATCATAGAGTTGCCACCTGTTGCTCAGTGAAAAAATCGAGAAAATCGTGATCGCCTTCTTTCGTGCCTTCGCTTGTGGTCAACAACACTGGGCGAGGCGGAACGTATCGCAAGGTAAACGAGTGGTCATAAAAAAACTTTAAAAAAATAATGTAAAAAAATTAAAAAAAAAAATGTTTTTAAAAGTACCAAAAAAAAAAATTAATAAATAAAAATCTTATCGATAATTACAAATAAATAAACATATCAAAAATGAATATATATCTATATAAAAAAAGTTCCAAAGAGAAAAAGTTGGACCAATATATGAGAAATCAAAGATCACAAGAATATTAGATGAAGTATTTTAATGATTTTTACATAATTCTAATAAATCTAAATAATGTTACCCAACTTTTGTAAGATTTCGAAGGTTCCATGGGTGTTGAGTTGTTTCAAAATAAGCTTCAATTACAACAAAAGTCTACAAATAAAATTAAAACCTAAAATGTTGCAATTTGGAAAAAATTGTCGAAAAAAATTCCATTCGAACAAATCACGAAAAAAACATTGGAAAACAAAATAACGAAATAACAAATGAATTCTCCAACAAATTGAAGGTAATTTTTTTCGGCTTAAATTCAATTAGATGACAACAAAAATAGCAATAAATAATATTGCAACAATTACGCACACACACACACAAAAAGCACCCAAAAATAAAAACAACAATGAGAAGACAGACGCGACAACGAACGGCAGTAGCAGCCACAACAACAACAATAACGAGAGCAATAACAACAACTAACAGCAATAACAATGGAATCCACGTTGCGGCCATCAAATTAAATGCATTCAAAATGGAGCAAATACAATAACAACAACAATAGCACAGTACAAGAAAACACAACACATAATCGGATATGCTTAATTTTAAATTAATACAATGTTTCATTGTAGTTGTTGTTGTTGTAATTGGCTTTGTTACCCATTTGTTGTTGTTGTTGCCGTTGGTCACTCTTTTAGTCACAGAAATTCAACCGTTGCTGCAACTGCGTCATGAGGGGAGGAGGAGGCGGAGGGGGTGGCTTACGGAAAGGTCTATCGAAGGTCGTTCGAGCGGTAGCCAAAGGTGTTTTTTTTTTGTTTGGGTTCAGCGGTCGGGTTCTGCTCGGGTTTTAGTTAAGGTTTGGTCTTAAAGTGCAATAGCAACAAGAGAAGCAATAACAATAATAGCAATAACAACGCTAATAACGATGACAACAACAATATTACTGTTAACAACAATCGGGTAATACCAATGACACCGACAACAACAACAATATCAACAACGAGAACAACAACAACTACCACAACAATAACAACGGAAAACGCAAGACGGAAATCGAAATCGCTTTTATTTCGATTTCAATTAAAGTGAGCAATAAAAGTCCACGTCCATTGTCTTCGCCTTTGAAGTGTCATTGAAGTGCATTTCGAAACGGAGCTCGAAGTCTAACGGATTTTGAGGCAATTCCGAATTTCAACTTCGAATTCGGTGAGCGGTGGCATGAGGTCAGAATGGAGTGGGAAAACATTGAAGTGCATACAAAATCGAAACAGTTCTAAAAGATAACAAATCTTAAAATTAAAATTTATAAAAATAAAACTATACCTAGTTTTCAGATTATTCAACATTTCAGATGTCCAAATTTGTATTTGAGACATTTCTGCCACTGTTACATAAATTTAAAAAAATTTAACAATTAATATTCTAAATTATTATAAAATAAAATATAATGATCCTTATTTTTAGTGATAATTTTTATATATTAAATTATTTTTGTATTATTTTTACTAATGGGGAAGTTTCATAAATTAAATTAATTATACAAAATTCTCGTTCTGTACTGAAATTTTATATATTTTTATTATTAAATTAGCTTATTTCTGTTTTCGGAACAACTTAAAACATGCTCCATTTGAATTAAATTATTTCCGATATGCATTAATTAGTCCCACTGTGTTCAGAACCGAAACAATAAAAATAAAAACAATAAAAACAAAAACAACAAAAGCAACAACAACTCATTAGCCCCCAACTTTGAAATTGCATTCAAATCTTGTTCAACATCCGTTTTCCAGTCTCGACGACGTGTGAAGTGTTGCTAGATCTTTTTTTCTTGTTCTTGTTGTTATTGTCATTCATTTTGTTGTTTTAACTGTTGTTGTTGTTATTACTATTGTTGTTATTACTATTGTTGTTATTCATGTTGTTAACAATTGTTATGTTATTGTTGTTATTGTTGCTACAATGGGTGAAACCATGAATTGGCAACATTCTAAAATCCGCCATCCGCGATTGGCAACGCCTTCAAAAAACTAAAGCGCCGAACTGCAAATCAATCAAATGTTGTTGTTCTTGGCGATTGTTTTTGTTTTTTTTTATTGGCGCCAAGCGATTCTGGCGGAGAATTGTAACAAGAACAAGAAGAACAAGAACGAGAAACGTGTCCGAAAGCGACGTCGACAACAATTGCAATTCCTTCCTTTTTGACCAGTTCTCGGTCACACCTTTTCATGCAAATGACAAGAACAACAATAATTGATAACAACAACAATAATTGATAACAACAACAATTGACTACAACCGTTTAAAACAACAACAAATAATAACAACAACAATTAACAACAATAACAAGTAATAAGAAAAACAAAATCAACTATAATTACAACAATCGAAAGTAAAATAATATAAGAATAAATTGTAGAACAGCTGGAACTACAAGAATTATTATAAAAACAACAACAACTATTATAAAAACAATAACAACTATTATAAAAACAACAATTATGATAAATACAACAAATATTATAAATACAAGAACTACTATAAAAACAACAACTACTACAATTACAACTCTGATGGGAACTCAACACAGTTGAATCCAATCGAATCCAGTGGAAACGGTAACGAAATCCATTCTGCCTATTTCTCCCCAACCTCTTACTCGCCTCCTCCTTGTCACACATCCCTCTCTCCCACTTCTTCCTCTCCCGTTAACCTCTCACCCACTTTACCCGCTTCCCCATCGTCCATCTAAGTTCTCGAAAGTCGGTTCAGCAACCGGTTGACCTTCAAGACCTCTCCAATGAGGTGGGGACCGTTTCTGGTGGGAACGTGTGAGTGAGTGACGTGGGAGGAGCTGGAGGTTGGATGTGGTGAGATAGGGAGGAGGTGAAGAGGTGGAGAGTTGGAAAGGTAGGGAGGTGAAGACGTAAGGAGATGAAGAGGAAGATAGAAAGGAAGGTGACCAGAGGACAAGAAGACATACAGAGACATGAATGGTAATAAACGGCCGAACAACAATCAAAGATAAAATCACATGTACTTTAAAACAATAATTAATAAATTCATAAAGAAAATAATTGAATAAAGAAAATAAATAAAATAAAGCAACTAAATGCATAAAGACACTAAATAAAAAAAGAACAACTAAATGAAAAAAGCAACTACACGAATGAAAAACTAAATGCATAAAGTAACTAATTTAATAACGCAACAAATGATTAAATCAACTAAAGTAATAAAGCTATAAAAAATATTACACAATACACAAAGTGACCATTGGCAGAGGTGACAGGAATAATTTTTTATATAACCATATTTAGGAGACAAAGTACAGCAGAGAAGAACTAAATCAACTAAAGAAACTTTAGTTAAAGTGGAACAAAGAACAAAGTAATAAATAATCGCAATTTGTAATGATTGAAATACAAACAAACAGAAGAAAAAAAATAACAAAAAATATAAAGAAAAATAATAACAACATCATTAATAACAACAATGTCGAGAGCAACAAAATCCCCTCCTCCAACGACTACAAACGAAGAGGTCAGAATAACAACAACAACAACAAGTAGAACGATGGACTTTTACAAATGGCGTCTTGTGTAATTAAAAATACAATAACGTAAAAAACAAGCGAGATTTCTAAAATCGAACCTTAAAAGGAAACAATTATTAAAAACAAGAAAATAATAAAAAAAAGCAATGAACACAAAAAAAAAATAAAATTACAAAAAAAAAATTAAAAGAAAAAAAACAATATGACCAAAGCCACAAAAACAAAGGCGGGTGCAACAAAGAAAGAGACAAGAACAAATGAAGGCATTGAAAGTTTTTGCTCCACCTTAAATCGATCTCAATGCTATTGTTGTTATTGTTTCTGTTGAAAGTGGTCGGATCGCTATAATGTTCGTTGTTGTTGTAAATGACTTCTTACGCCAGCAACCAAGAAAACCAAACCCTTCATCTTCGCACCGCCCCTCGTATCGTGAACCTATTCAATTTAATTTAATTCAACTCAATTCAATCCAACTCAATTCAATTTAAGTCGATCTCGTTTTCCAGAAACCCATCGAAGCTAGACTCAATGAAGACCAGCACTCTGTTGATCTCAAGAAAACCCTCCGCCCTCTGTAATGGGCGGGGCAGGGGCAGAGGTTTCACATCCATGTGTCGATTCAAATGCATTTGCATGAACCGAGTGTTTTAATTAAAATACCAACAGCAAGAATAATAACCACAACATCGTATAATAGCAACAACTACAAGAAGAACTACAAGAATAACAATGCAAAGAAAAAGAACAACAACAAGGAAAAGAACAACAACAATAATTCATTAACAACAACCACCATAACAATTAAATTTAATAATAGAACCTAATTATTTTCTAGAACTTGCGAAACCCACGCTCGATGGTCCGATCGATGGTTTCATTTGCATTTGCGATGCATTCGAATCGTCGTCTTCGAAGGTCATGCAGAGTCTTCGAAGATGGTGGTGGAGGTGGTTTAGAGGAAGAGAGAAATAGAGAGAGAGTGGGAGTGGGAGGAAAAAGAAACGCTCTAGAAGGACGTTTCATAGGTGAGCGATCGATGATGATGTGCGATCGATCAATGGTGATTTATGCGATCAATGGTGATGGTTTCCAGAAATCGCTGAAGAGGCCAGATTGGGGTTTCCTGAGACATCCTGGCGGTCGACTAGGGCATGAGCGCACCAAGGTCACCCACCGATGAAACCCCATCGACCATCGGTCCCATCACAGCAGCGACCTCTATTTACGCGTGCTGCGTGTCCAACCGATCATCGCCGTCGCAGACAATGGAATCGATGAGTGAACGCAAGTCGATGACTATAGACTATAGCTACTATTATAGTGATTTCCATTAACAATAAAGTCGACAACAGTAGCAACAAATGCAACAAAAAGACCATGAACAACAACAACAAGAAGATCATGAAGAACAACAAACCATGGAAAACAACAACAATACCATGAAAAATAACAACAACAGCAACAAATTAGTGGGCAACTTCATCGTCAGTGCGCGCAGCGAATTTGTTACGTTTACGTTTGAAAACTTAATTAAAAAATGTTGAAGTCAAATGTTCGAAAAACTTCAAAGAAACAATAATGAGACAACATTAGAAGGTTCGGCGGTTTCGTCCGTAGCCGATCGGTTACCGCTGTAACGTCCTTGAGCCGACCGCAGGGTGTGTTGCGAATAAAAGAAAAAATCGAAACATATTATAAAATAATAGAGAAATAAGTGATGAAAAAGGCGTATGTGGTAGAAGAGATTGAAATTGAATGGAACACACAATGAAATTGTTGGAAAAAATGCTTAAAGAAATCGTTGAAATTGAGCTGGAAATCGATTTGTGGGGTGAGACAACGGTTTTGTGCCAGCAACAACAATTACAAAAAACAACAACATTATCGAAATAGCAACAACAATATCGAAATAGCAACAACACGTCGAAAAATTGTAACAATAATAATGAGATGAGGAATGGTAACCATATTAACAACAACAACAACCATAACATCGTATGTAGCTATAGAAAAGATCTGTTGATTTTGAAGCTTTAATATTGTTTTTTTTTTTTTCATTTTGTTGCCAACAAAGGACAGACGATGGACAGAAAGATAAAGAAACTGATGGACGGACAGTGACAAAGGAAGATTGAAAGAGAGAGAGACAGATAGGAATGAAGAAAAGGCATACATATGGGGGGTTACCAAGAGATAGATATATGGGTGGAAAGATTAAGATGAGAAAGGTAATGCGAAAAGTGATGACTGACAAATGGATAATAAATAAGTACAGAGATAAACATAGCAACGGATGAATAAATAGACAGATGGATGACAAATAACTAGAAGGCAAGGATATTTACATTGAACTGCCGTTGGCAACGCCGAAAATTAATTTAGGAATTATTTAAGAAAGGACAAAGAGCAAGACGAAGCAAGTGAAGGAAATAATCTTATTTATTTGATTTGAGAGGCCCCAACACAAGGAAATATTAAAAAAATATTATCAAAGAATACAGATGAAATAGTGAGAAAAAGCAACTTGTTCAAAATAGTTTTTCGTCTATAGGAAGGAAGTGGAATTAAAATCCATTGAAGAGAACAGAAAATCCCATAAGGCAAATGCAAAATATTCAATCGATTATGAAAAAATTCCCCTATAATTGCAGGAAACTCGAGGCGAATTCCCATGAATTTTATAATGCACGA
This sequence comes from Coelopa frigida, assembly GCA_017309665.1. Taxonomy (NCBI): domain Eukaryota; kingdom Metazoa; phylum Arthropoda; class Insecta; order Diptera; family Coelopidae; genus Coelopa; species Coelopa frigida. Next base: position 19,332,450 of record CM029565.1, on the reverse strand, counting down.
AAAATTCAAAACGAAAACGAACGAGGAAAAACAAAATAAAAAAAGCACTCAATGAAAGTGCGAAATAATTGAAAAAATAAATAATAATAATTGCGTGGAATTTCCATGGAAACCCAACTCAAACGCTCTACTTCGCAGCCCCAGCGGAGGTCACGGCGACGTCGACAAAGTCGATGGCGACGACAACGACGATGGCGTCTAAGCCACATGACCTTGCCAACTATTTAAAAGAAAAAAAATATATTGTGTTTTGTTGTGGTGCGAATTTTTGCACCAATGACTATTATTTTTGTTGTTTTTATTGTTGTTGTAATGAATCAATTTATTCGCCTAATGATCGCATTTACTTTGCGTTTGTTTTGTTATTGTTGTTATAGCTAGGGTGGTTGTTGTCATTGTTTTTATTGTTGTTGTTATTGCTGATTTTGTTGTTTTCAGTGACTGAACGATCGGTTGGTCGTTTGATCGGTCGGTCGGTAACCCTATGCCCTGGGCAACCCCCCTAGGTCGAAATAAAGTTTTCATTTTTAATTCCAACGTCACACTTCACTCCCTTTTTTTCAATCTCTCAGTCCATCTTTCTCACACTTACTCTATTTATATGTCTCTCTCTTTCTCTTTTTATGTCTCAATCTCTCTCTCATAGGATGATGGTTTAATCATTTAATTTGAAACCGAACGACACTGAGATAATTTCGCTTCATCTGTGAGCTAATGAGGTGCCAGATCGAGTGATCGTCGACATCCATTTGTCAATGGAAACTAAGTCAAATAATAGGGCTATCTATCTCTCTCTCTTTCACTCCTTCATTCATTCAATTCAATGTTGACCGATTTTCAAGATCGCTTCCCGATGTCTTTTTCTATAAAGCTGTTATTTTTCCTTGGCCATGATTATGTGATACATTATTTTTCATTTTACATTTTTTTTGTAATAATGTTTTATAATTCCATCTGCGAAAATAAAGTGATCATGGACGATATTTGACGATGATCTGAAATGATTCGATGTCTTCTTTAAATCATCATTCATTATTTTGAGATAAATATTCGCTGAATGGAATTCCCACTGGGTCTCCGGCAGGGTTTTATTTTTGTTCCTCATTAGTGTGATGTCTTTATAGCAAAGAGAAGAAGTCTACAATGATATCCACGAGCTCCCACTGAGATTTGCGATTCACTTTTCAAGCTCTTTCGCGAAAGGTTTGTTTTCTTTATCATGTACTAATGATTTGTGCAGTTGCCAATTAACAAATATTTTTTAACAAAATGTTTCTGATTAAAAAATTTGTATAGTTTTTGCACAAAATTAGGTGGAATTTAGATTAGTATAATAGCTTTAAAAATTCTTTCGATTGAAGCGATTTCCTCGATTCCCAAGCGATATTTGTCAACTTCCGCTCGAGCCACTCGATCGAGCTCGTCGATCACAGTGCGATCGATAAGAGTCGGGGCGAACATTAAATCGAGGTGTCGTTTCACAGCTCGACAAATCGACAATGCGACATAAAAAATTAATTGATTTTTAATTTGTGGCAACAACACAACGAGGAAAGAGTAAAAACAAAAAACAACAAAAATCCCAAACACCGACAGCGACATCGAATTTGGCTAAAACCATGTTAAAAAGCCGTCCGGCGATTTGAAAGTGAAACCAATTCAATTACATTACAATAATTCCAACAATAAAAAAAATTGATAATAATAATAAGACCAGCAACAACAACATCACCATAGGTAATGCGCCTGGAATGCGTAAAAAGCCGAGATTGAGCGGAAGGAAGAGGAAAGGGAGAGAGAGAGAGAGAGAAAATCCCAACGGACAACAGGTCAATTGAGACCCCGGCAAAGCCTCTCACAAATCCCGAGGGGCGGAAGGCGCCGTCGTCATCGAAATGGGTGCAGATTTTTCGGTTTCCACTGATTGATCGAGCGGACGGACGGAGGGACGACGTCACGAGGGACCCACAAAAAGTGCGTCAATTAATTTTGAGCCCGGAATTCGGGGGCCAATTTTTTCAACATGTTTCTTTTGGTGTGGGCTTCTTGTTGCTGGCGATGTTTTTGTTTACCAACAAAATTGCAATTAACGCATGATTTAGAGCGCGATTCCGACGAACGATCGAAAGGCGGACCCTCCATCGATCCGTCGTCGATCGGCGCGCCGAGGGGCGGTTGGGTGCGGCTCAGTGGTTGAAAGTTTGAGAAAATCCGATCGCCTCACATTGGATCCGATCGCTTTTCGTAGAGTGGTGAAGGGTCCGGTCAATCGCAAAGGTCAGTCGATGGTCTGACCGAAAACGGCGGAAAATTTTTCCAATTTTATATTTTTACTGGTTAGCTATCATACCAGAATAGGACATAGGCTATATAAATTTTACATTAACCATGGACCATATTACGTTGTCATGGTTTTTTATACCCTACACCCTGTGGGTAAGGGTATATTCATTTTGTCCTTCCGTTTGTAACGCATTAAAGGAGAGGTCGTAGGTATGGAAAAGTATATATATTCTTGATCAGCGTCACCTCCTGAATCGATTTAGCTATGTCCGTCTGTCTGTCTGTCTGTCTGTCCGTCTGTCTGTCTGTCTGTGTGTCTGTGTGTCTGTCTGTGGAAATAGATTTTGTGAAGAAACGGTAAGAGATACTGACTTGAGATTTTGGATTTAGTATTTCTATATTAATAAGCTACTTGTATGTAAAAATGGGCGTAATCGGTCAACGGATACGCCCACCTCCCATATAAAGCAAAGGTTTATATGGGATATCTGGTGAACTATGGTATATATCGAGATGAAATTTTGTATGTGATCATGTTGCACTGATACGAGTTTAAAAGATAAAAATGGAAAAACATCGCCCATCGGACACGCCCACCTCCCATATAAAGCAAAAGGTTTATATAGGATATCTGGTGAACTATGGTATATATCGAGATGAAAACTTTGTGTGTAATCATGTTCCACTGATACGAGTTTAAAAGGCAAAAATGGAAAACATCGCCCTCCCATATAACGCAAAAGTTGAATATGGTATATATGATAAACTATGGTATATATAGAGATGAATTTTTGCGTCTGATCACCGTATCACAGATACGTACCACCGATACCACTTTACATGCTAAAATTGACAAGCTACAGCTCAGCTCAAAAGCTACAGCTCAATGTTGGATATGGTAAACCATATAGGCAGTTATTAGATTAAATATTGCTACTAAGAGTTCCCAAGAATCAAATGGAAAATATCTCTTATAGGACACGAGCACCTTCCATACAAAATCGTAGATCTACAAGAAATCCAACTACTTATGGATGTTATTAGCTGATGAAAGGTGGGATTGAATGCAAGAAGAAAGAGACCACATCCATCTGAACCTCAATGGACGCCCATAAAAAATTGATTATATCCTTTCAATATAAACGTAATGAGCAGGTGACGATTGAGAGAATACAAGCCCTGCTGACGGGATCACAATCCGCAAAAGTCAGGGAGCTACATATCTCCAAATGGCTGTTCATCTTCAAAGTGGAATCAGTCACGCGGCACTATATGTTGCTTATAGTAGCGCAGCAAGTACTTCTGGACTTTATATTGTTGAAAATTTCTACCCTCTCAAGTCTGTTGTTGAATCAGATTTTGTCTGCATATGAAAAGCAACTAAAATCATAATGTATTTTATGGCACACAAAAAATCATCGATTCAATTATTCTTCCATAAATTGCAGAGCTTTAATGCGCACTTCCAAGATATTAGCAATGGCACAATGCTGCAAACACCAGAACTACTTCGTTTTGTAGAAACATGGGCCCCTATAGATTCCTAACTTCACTCTTATTCACAGATTAGACAATCGACAAAAAAAAGGGTATAATCGTGTTTGGAATACGAATATAGCTTCAAATATATAATTTACTTTTGAAAGATGCCACATTTGTGAAAATCGCACGATGGAGTTAATAGCATTGAAGTGTAATGATGCATTTTCACTAATTATTGATAGAATTCACTGTTTTTCCTTTAATAAACGTTGTATGCAGGGTGTAGGGTATGTAAACTTCGGCCTGGCCGAAGTTAACAGATTTTGCCTGGGTGGACCAGGCAAACCGGGGGAGCGAAGCGACCCCGGTGCGCTAGTTGTTATTATTTTTTGTTTGAGAAATAACTTCATATTCTTCCTTTCGGTTCAATTCAATGTCAACTCAACTTGGAAATCTTAAATCGTTCATATCTCCTTAAATATGCGTTATTTCGCAAAAAGAACAATTATTCGTGACGACTTCTACATTTTCGAAAATTTCAAAATTCATGCAATTTTCCATGGAAATCTTAAATCGTTCATATCTCTCTTAATACGCGTTATTTCGCAAAAAGGTCGTTAATTCACCTATAAATTTTTGAATATTTCAAAATTCAGGCAATTTTCCATGGAAATCTTAAATGCGTCATATCTCCCTTAATAAGCGTTATTTCATAAAAAGGACGTTAATTCGTGACGACCTATAAATTTTCGAAAAATTCAAAATTCAGGCAATTTTCCATGGAAATCTTAAATCGTTCATATCTCCCTTAATACGCGTTATTTCGCGAAAAGGACGTTAATTCGTGACGACCTATAAATTTTCGAAAAATTCAAAATTCAGGCAATTTTCCATGGAAATCTTAAATCGTTCATATCTCCCTTAATACGCGTTATTTCGCAAAAAGGACGTTAATTCGTGACGACCTATAAATTTTCGAAAAATTCAAAATTCAGGCAATTTTCCATGGAAATCTTAAATCGTTCATATCTCCCTTAATACGCGTTATTTCGCGAAAAGGACGTTAATTCGTGACGACCTATAAATTTTCGAAAAATTCAAAATTCAGGCAATTTTCCATGGAAATCTTAAATCGTTCATATCTCCCTTAATACGCGTTATTTCGCGAAAAGGACGTTAATTCGTGACGACCTATAAATTTTCGAAAAATTCAAAATTCAGGCAATTTTCCATGGAAATCTTAAATCGTTCATATCTCCCTTAATACGCGTTATTTCGCGAAAAGGACGTTAATTCGTGACGACCTATAAATTTTCGAAAAATTCAAAATTCCATGGAAATCTTAAATCGTTCATATCTCCCTTAATACGCGTTATTTCGCAAAAAGGACGTTAATTCGTGACGACCTATAAATTTTCGAAAAATTCAAAATTCAGGCAATTTTCCATGGAAATCTTAAATCGTTCATATCTCCCTTAATACGCGTTATTTCGCGAAAAGGACGTTAATTCGTGACGACCTATAAATTTTCGAAAAATTCAAAATTCAGGCAATTTTCCATGGAAATCTTAAATCGTTCATATCTCCGTAAATAAACTTAAAAAATTGTTGTCTTGAAAGACGTTTAAGTTTTCGTTTTTGTAGCAAAATAAATTGAAGAACTGAATAAAATAAAAATAAATAAATGATGTTCCATTGCTCATATCATGAGTGTTGTTCTCAATATTCAACTACCCTGAAGTCCTAACATCTTAATTATTGTTTATCATAGCATATTATCGTTATTATTGGATAAAAAAACACATATTATTCTAATTAATAATCTTCAAGCAAATTAATTTTTTAATTAGATTTATGTATATGATTTTTAGGAAAGATATTTATTTGAAAGAAATATATAATTTATGATATTAATAATTCAATCATTCAATTTTAAAATTTCAAATTGTTAGATTTGAAAATGAAATAGAAATATGGTCTTAATATTAAACATTTGTTTTATATTATTTTTTAATATAGTTTATTGATGTAAGAATTTTTGTATTTTTTAACATGATTAAATTTTGTTATTGTTAAAATTTATATTTATATTGTCCATATGTGCACATTTACAATTTCCGCGATTAAAATATGTAAATACCGTGATCTAATTTTTTTCTCACACTTTTTTTTCCACACTTCGCATGTCTGTATCTGGGTTATCTGTCTCCGTCGATAAGATCTCTCCATCCGCATCGTGAAGCCATTAAAACCGTTATTAGCTTCAAATTAAACGACATTTGACCAAATTTGGTAACGCGAACCACGCTAATTTGTCAACATCACCGAGGGGGGAGGGAGGCTAACGACGAGGGGTGGTACCGAAGGGGGTGGGAGGTCTTCACGAAGCGGAACGGAGGGAGTGATCGCTATTTTATATCTCAATTACGAAATGCTCGAAGCTCCTTCGCTCGCCCCACGATCCATGTTCCATGCTCGACCAGGTTTTAATTGCAGATCGAGTAAAAATAGAAAAAAGCGAAGCATAAAAATATGGGCAAGGCGAGGTGTGGGGGGATGGAGAGGGGTTTGGGGAGTCAGAAGCGGGCGAAGGGCGGTTGACGTGGTGTCTGGAGATCGTCGTAGGTTCCGTCGTTCGTCGCTCGGTGGCTTTTGACATTCATTGCTCAAACAACAACAAGAACTACCCGTAAATAACTCGAGCGACAACAAATCGATAGACGAGGGAAGCAGGAGAGGAGAGCGAAGGGAGAAGCGAAGGAGAGAGGGAGAGGCGAAGGAGGAACACTAGGAAGTCGTTAAGAAACGCCCACAAACGCTCTCCGCTTCGATCGGGGAGCAAGAGTGAGAATCGTGATCGAGTCATTTGAACTCGATCGCAAGGACGATCGTGGGCAAGGTGGACTGGGGAGGAAAGGAGCGAAAAACTTTACGACAGGGGTCAGCCGAGGGCCGGAGAAGTCGATCATCTGCTGCTGTTTTTATGGACGTTATGACAACACGCCTTCTCCCTCACGCCCTCACCGTAAACCCAATCGCCACCGCCCATGTCGACAGCTTCGCCTGGCGGTGCCAAAAGTCGGAGCCAAGAGGAGAAAAATTCAAAGCGAAGGCGTCGACGGCTGTCCATCTGGCTGCCAATCTGTCTGTCCGTTGTCCACCGTTTGTATCGCCCTCTCTTCCTCACCTTCAGTCCATCTCGAACGAAGGCTGTGCGAAGAATTTTAAGCGTTGGGCGGCCGAGCGAACGGAAACCTTCTCCCACGGAGAGAATGGAAATGATTTGGGTTCGTGTGAAAAATACTGAAAAATACGACAAAATAAAATAACAACAACAACAAAAACAATAACAACGAAAACAACAACAAAAACAATAACAGCAATAGAAACAATAACAACAATAAAAGCAATAACAACAATTATAGCAACAACAACCAGAAGAGCGAAAAAAATAGCTCAATTTTTGCTTAAATTGTTTCAACGTTTGATGTTGTTGTTAGTTATACAAAAGTTGTTGTTGGTTATAGAAGAGTTGCTGCTGTTGTTGTTGTTATTGTTAGTGATAGAAAAGTTTCTGTTGTTGTTGTTCTGTTTGTGATTAACACGTCCACATCGCGATTGTCTATTGTGGTCGTCGTGGCTAATTCATGGCTAATTCGCGGCCCAGTTCTGACCGAGTTGCGAGGTCCCAACAAAAATGTTGCGTTGCCTTAAATGAGGCTCTGGCCCGGTTTCGCCTCGATTTAAGCCGCGTTTAGTTAATTCGCCATGATTTTATTTGCTTGCATTTGTTATCTCAACCTCTCTCCCTCCTCCTCTCTTCCTTCCTCTTCCTCACATTCGATCTCTGCTATATCTCATTTTTATTTCTCTTTGATTAAAGTTCTGCAAATTTTGTTCACTCGCGATTTTTTCCCTCTTAACCACGAATGTTTTTGTTGATTTACTCTGGGCTCCTCTGAAGCTTCCCGTTGGCCAGGGTGTCGTTCGGTGGTCAATCAGTCACTCAATAATTTGACTTGATTTGTTGGTCAAATTACCTCCATTGTTGTTGTTTTCAGCGTCGTAAATCACCCCTTTCAAGGCTTTAAAAAATTTGCAAATATTTTATTTCCCTGAGATTTTTACTTTTTATTTTACTTCTATTGTTTTCTTTTTGTTTTATACAACTTTTGAGCATTGTCTCTTAGAATAAAATAATAATAATATTAAAATCTTTAAAAGTTCTTTAGTTTGCTCCACTGTGCGAATAAACATTCGAATCGTTCACTTCACTTGAAAATCCCAAAGAGGAGGAAAACAATAACAACAACATACACTGCTGCTTAAACTATAATAACAAGGAAAACAACAACAAGAACAACAACATCAATTGGAGCAACAACAACTGATCCTCGAGGAAAAAACGACCCCACGAAAAACGCGCGGCATCGAAGGCGTCTGAGACTGGGACGTCCCAAGAGAGCAAGAGAGATAGCCAGAAATAAAGGAAGGGAGAGAGAGGGAGAGGGTGGTGATGGAAAAACTGTAACAGTATTTCACAATCGTAAGATACTAAATACAACAAAAACTTTGCCATGAATAATAACAACAACAACAGCAATAAACGCCATCAACAACAAACAATACAAGAAAATTCAAACCAAGCAGCGGGCGAAACCACCTTGCAAGGCAACAACAAGAGTTTGAAACAAAAACAACAACAGTTTTAATAACAACAATATTAACTACAATAACAACAACAAACATTTTAACAACAACAACGACGACAGCTTGTCTTCTACGCCGAATGCAGCGACCGCCAAGATTTGCGTCGACGTTGACGCCGACGTCAGCAAAGAAATCAAAAGCTGTGCAAAAGCAAAATCACAACAAAAACAACAATATTGGACTCTCACTTGTTGCAGAGGCGACGACGATGAAATTTGTTGCTGCTCTTGTTGTTGTTATTGTTGCTGGCCGAGTTTCTGCACCGGGTTCTGCGCCAGAGAGACGTCGACGGAACTCGTTCGACGACCGCTGTTGAATGGGCTAAAAACGTAGTGAGAACAACAACAACAAGCACACAAATAAACGCAAATGCAAAGACAGAAAACCAAAAGCAATTGAGTGGATTTGATCTTGAGTCACTCTCTCTTTTTCGCTCTCTGTGTTTCTTTCTATATGAGTCAACGGTACAAATGTTACCGTTGTGTTCATAAAAAGCTCTCAACCGATGGAGCCAAAGACAAGCCAGAAAAGGAGGGAAACAATGCGAGAAGAACGAAAAAAGAGCGACTGAACAAGAGATCCCCCTTTGAGTAAGGAAGAAAGCTCAATATGATAGAGAAGAGATTATTTTTTCTCTTAATAAGATCGAGAGTTGAGCTTCACCTGAGTCTTCTATAGATCTATTATTACTCTATCAAATCTCACTCTTTCTCGGCCACAGTCGATCTGTTTTGGCCATAATTTTATACTTTTCTATCGCTATTGATCTCTCTTCAGAGTACTATAGATTTCTCTTTCGATTTCCATAGGTCTCTATTACACTAACTATAAGTTTTTATTTAAATTTCGATCGATCTCTTTAAATCATGATCGATCTCTTTTGATATCGATAGCTCTCTATTTTGTTATCGATCCCTCTCTCTTTTGATTTCGGTCCATCTCTCTTTCGATCAGTATCAGTATTCACCTGCTTAATACCACCCATCACCACCCAAGCTTAGTTTTTTTCCAATGTCTTTTACCAATGCTCGGTGAGGGTTTCTCTATGACTCTCTCTCCCCTTGTGAAGGACGAACGTGCAGAGCCTCAGCGATCGTCTCTCGATCGAGCGACGGCGGCCCTCGTTTTCGCCTTTTCCTAAGGTCTCTCTCCATCGTGCACAAAGGCTCGTTCGATCCACGCAGCACTTGATTTGGCGAGTTCAGATCCGTGATGGCGAAAGATCTCCTAGTCATCGTCATGCTCAAGGCGAAGGTTTGTCAAGGTGACGACTGGTCACAGGTTGAATAGGATGTGGTTGAACCGGGGTGGTTGAATCGCACTCAACACCGGAAGTCTAGATGAAGGCAAGGCGTGATCTAAAATAGAGCACAATTGGGCGTGAATGAGCTTAGTTAGTTATGGTTAGATTATTATATTGGAGTACTTCAGGAAGAAATAAGTACTTTTATTAATTGAGTTTTCGTGAACATAGGTAATTAATTTATCATTTAATTATAATATACATACGATATAAATAATTAAATTAAAATGTAAAATTCAAAAATCATGAGAATTTTTTTGTCATATTTATGTTATTGAAATTATAATCATTCTTTGAACTATATTAACTATATCAGAGTTGCAAATAAAAAAGAATTTAAATTAAAAAATGTAATTATTAATAAACGGTTTTGTATTTTTTAAGCGAATATTATTTATTAATTGGATATATTACTAATATTGACAACACCCAATTTTACTTTAATGTATAATACAATAACGTAAATTTCTTTTTTATTGGCTAATTTCTGTATTTATTAACTCGTCATTCATCATGCTCAAGGCGAAGGTTTTATTTTATTTTTATTCAGTTTTATTTTTATAATTTCATTTTTTAATTTTTTTTTTATTTTTTTTTTATATATTAAGTTTTTAACCAACTATTAAATTAAAAAATTTTTTTTTATTGGCTAATTTCTGTATTTATTAACTCGTCATTTAATATATTTTTTATTTTATATTTATTCAATTTTATTTTTATAATTTCATTTTTTAATTTTTTTTTATTTTTTTTTATATATTAAGTTTTTTACCAACTATTAAATTTTAAAATTTGTTTTTGGCTTGGATAATATTTATTTTATTTCGGATTTATTTTATTTTTTCCGTTTATGTATATTTTCTAAGATAATACATATAAAAATCAATAATAAATAATACAATAAATGCTAACCAAAACTGAAACTCTCTTAAGCTCAGATCCGATCACTTCTCTTCGCGTCACGGTCTCCTTTGTCTCTTTCTCTTCGCGCTATTTCGCTCTGTCTCTCTTAGCCTCGATAGCGGTGGCTGCAAGAAACCAGCTCGGCGACGAAGACCAAGAAATGTGAGTGGCGAGCGTTGTTCGTGTGCTCACGACTGTGTTGTTGTTGTGATTGCCGATGGATGGTCGGTCTGCAAACGACGACGACGACGGCGATAACAACAACAATGCCGACTGCACCTTGGAACGTTGGCGACGTCGACGTCGCTTGTTGTTGGTGGAGTTGTCGCCGTCTAAACTTGGCTTTTAGTCGCCGTTACCAATTTCAGCGATTTCAGTTTCGTTTTCAAGTTCCAGTCAAGACGACGCGTTCAGCCAAACGCAGTTTAAGTAAAGTGCTCGTGCGAGAAGCACTGAACGAGGAGCGAACGTTCAATTTCTTGGCGGTTGAAAAAGGAACAACAACAACAATAACATTTCGAGCAAGAAATTCAATCAACTAAAAGTCCCAATTTCGATTTTAACTAAAACCAAACTTAAACTCAAATTTATAAACGAAAATAAAAAATTAGAAACGAATATTTCAGAAAAATAAAAACAGAAAAATTTATAAACTAAAAATAAAATATTTCAAAAATAACTTGATTCAATTGAAAAAGAAATTCGCAGCGAGGAATATTTTTTTTTTGTCGAGGCAGAGAAAAATGTTGCAAAAACCTGAAACTTGAATTTGAACATTTGAGATTCCGGATTCAGGATTCAGATCAGCTGATCCGAGTTCCATGAGCTGCGAGGGTTTTTGTGAAAATTTTCCACGCCCCTCCCCCGTCCCCGCCCATTGACGAGCGAGTCCTGCGTCGAGTGCCGCCGCCGCCCCCGATACCCGAGTGTCCTGTCCAAGAACGACTTCGCTGGAAAACCGTGCGACGCGTGTGGAAAAAAGAAAGTTGGAGGCGCGCGAATCGAAGAAAAGCTACCAACCAACCAACCGACTGCGCCACCACAAACAGTAAACAGTAAAATCACACAACAGCGATATCGGCGAACGAGACGAGAAAAGAAATAAATCGCGATCGCAGAAATACAGGCGATAGAAGAGATAAAACGCAACAGAAGAAATTGTGGTGGAACAAGAGGAGATTGCGAAAATCACAATAAACTCGAAATAAAAATAAACGGACAACAAATCGCGTGTCTGCAGCAAACGGCGTCCCGGTTGTTGCCATCGTTCGTTCGAGTTTGTTACCATTTTCATCTGCGCGTGTTGACCATCGCGTCCGTGCGTGTGTGTGTGTGTGCGTACGTGCATTAGGCCAAGTTTTGTAATACGCCGCAACAACAATTATTGCAGCGCCAAATTGCAAATTTCCCAAAGCGAGCGCGAAACGAAACGTTGGATTTTTCAATCCTCTTCGAAGGATTCCATCCCCTTTCATCCCCACCCAGTGTTCAGAGAATCCTGTTGAAATGTCTCCGCAGCGTGGCGGAGTCCTGCTGTGGTTCCTGGGATTACTAGCCGTCATCTTAAATACAGGTGAGCGAAAAAGACAAAATAATTCCAGATTTATGGGATTTTGATTAAAATAATAATGTTAAAATCTGGAACGTGAAACAATTTCAGAAACTTATAGATTTATCATTGATTTAAATCTTATTTATGAATTCCTATTTCGAATTCAAATTTTACTTTTAATTTTTTGCAAATCCTCAAATCTGAAACGAATGTTAAGAAATGTGAAATTAATTATTTTGATATTTAACAATTTCTTATCTTATTGTATTTGTAAAGAAATATTCTTAAAAAATTAAATAGTGGTGAAAAAATTAATACAAATTTAATTTGGTGACATTTTCTCATGAAAATTAAATTTTTTTCTTGAATAGAAAATTGTATAATTCACACAGAAATTAGTTTATATAAATTTCTCTGAGAATTAAGCAGCGAGCATCCGTAGCTCGTGTTTGGCACATGCAACAAAAACCACTCAGTCTTCGGCAAAACCCCCAATTTGCACAGCATTAACACGGTTTTACTGCCGTTGGGCGGCTCGAGCTCCATTCGTGCTTCTTTCACACCACCAGCTGGAGCCTCTGTCTCCCCGTCTCCCTCCGACCCGCCGTCTCCTTCTAATGCTGTGGCTTCACATTTGCCGCGTCTTCTTCCCCTGTGTTTGGGCATTTAACATAGTAACATAGATTTTTGTAGCTGTTCACGTTGTGGCGCACAAAATTTTGGCAACTATTTTTAGACAACTCAGACATTTCTGGCCATGTTTTTCATTGTTGTTGTTGTTAATGCAATTTAGTCTCGGTTATTAGCCGCATTTGTGAGTTTTTATTATTGTTGCTGAGTTTGAGTTTTTGACGAATTTGTTTATTTCTTTTTGTTTTATTTGTGTGATTTTGTGGTTATTGAGAGATATTTAGTTTTTTTTTTCATGTGTTTTTATGTCATATATTTTTTGATTTGCTTTTGAAATTTGGCGGAAAAAACAATGTTTAATGAAGGAATTGCTCGCCGTTGATTTTTCCTCCGAAATAATGCTCAAATATTACAAAACACTCGATTGTGACATTTCGATATATCTTTGGTCAAATGTTGTGCAAGCGAAACTAAAAAAAATGATTTTTAACATAATGTGAATCGATTTATATTTATTCTTATATATAAAAATACAAAATATTTTGTATTCCTGCTGCGAATTCCTTTACTTAAAAATTTCACTTTAAACGGTTTAATAATCATATTTGGTGAATAATAAAAACTGCAGAAAATATATTCATAAGAAATATAAAATTAAAAACGAAAGTGAATTAATGAAAATATTACAATTAAATGTAAACACCCCATATGTCCCTCCCCACTCAAATAATTTCTCTTCAAGCCTTCGGCGGTGATCGAAAATAATTTCGTTTTGAAGTTCGAACCTTGAAAGGTCTGCACCACGAATCTGCACCAAAGCGAGAGAGCTTTTAACTGTGATTGCACTTAAATCTTGAAAAAAAAACTCCCACACTGAGCGAAGATTGAGGAAAAAATTGAAGCAAAATCAATAAATGCGAAAGAAGGCTTTTTCTTGTGTCATCGAGTGTTTTTGGCGTTTCTGGTTCGATAAAAATTACCTAATTTCTACGTCAGCGAAAACGCCTACACAACAACAACAACAGCAACGAAGTCAATGAAACTTTCGATTTTATCTCTCACGAGAAAAAAGCGAAACAAAATTAAAAACCATTGTTCCGAAGGTAGCCAAAGACAGATGGCGTGAGCCAAGAATTAGTCTAGAAAACGAATATAACAAGAATAATAGGAACAATAAGAGCAAAGTCGTTGAACCCTTGGGGGGAAACAGAACCCAGCAACAAGGCAACAAGAATTCAGGCAACAAGAACTCGACAAACACAATTCAGCGTGCGACGCGAACCGGGAAGTTTGTCGTTTAAGTTTTTTGTTTGCTTACACACATGAGCTCATGATAATCATGCGTGTGTCTGCAATTTAATTAAATCTTGTCAGTCTGAAAAAATTCGAATCGCTCTTCTGATTCTTTTGATTACGTCGGTGGCTCCCGATGACAACTTCTCATTTTTAAAGCTTCTATAAATTGTCGAAAAGAGACAAAACAAAAAAGAATAAAAATTATCCCAAATTTACATAAAAATATTTTTTGTTTTATTTGCAAATAGTCATTATTGTTGTTTCAGCTAAAGTTGTCTGTTCTTCTTTTGACATCAGCAGTTGTTGGTGGGTTGAAGAAATGTCTGTAGAGTTTTTGAAACAAGTTTTGAGTTCTTTGTATTCCATTATCAAAACGAGAAATTCAAAAGTTATCCGAAAACGGCAGGCGAAATTTTTTCTCTTATTCTCTATTTTATGGAATTAACAGATGTTGAGCTAGAATTAATAAAATTTGATTTAAATACGATTTAGTTTAGGATTTTATGTTGAATTCTATTGAAAATTTCCTGTTAAAATAGAATAAAGTTTCACCAAAAAGTAAGCCAAATACTTGTGTCGCTGGCCTCTAGACTTAATCAATCATTTGAAGCTCGGACCAGCGAATCGAGCAATTAATTTCAAATTAATGAGAATTTCCACTCACACACACACACATAAACCTAAACACTCACACAGCCTCAAATAGCGCGAGGGTGCCGCGAGCAAATTTCCAAAATCTCGAGACTTTCTAGTCGAACTTCAAAATTTTAACAAGACAACCGTTAAATTGCTGCGGAGCAAGGGGCGAAGAGAATTCGTTTAGGGTTTAAAAATGCTAAAAGTCAAAAACTAAATTATAGAAAATAATGGAAAAATATAGAAATATTTGGAATAAACTAAAAATATAATTGCGCATAAGATGATAATTAAAACTATTTTTTGGTTCATAATGTGAAATTTCCCAGCTTGAACTCTGGCAAAGTTCAATGTGTCTTTTTCGAAAATATTCATGAATGTGAAAAATCAATGTTTAATTCATTGGATTTATGTTGGCTTTTCGAAGAAGGTGGCCACATTGTTTGGATGTTGGATGGTGTTAATACCATTGTTGTTGTTTAATTTATGCGAGATCAGCGCCCGGCAGCAATTTTCAACGCCAAGATGCGCTCGAATTGCAGACGAGCAACAGCAGCAACATTTGCAGCATCTTCGCCACCGTCAGCCATTGAACTCTTCGATGTTGCTGTTGCTGCTGTTTTGGCTGCTGCTGCTGCTTCTGTTAATTAAGCAACATACACACATACGCCAATGGAAATTAGTTTTCTTTGCATTTCTTTCCGTCGATTTACATATTTTTACTGCTCACCTGCTTTTGATTGTAGTTTTTCATTATAAATTTAAATTTGAAAATTTTCGTCCGCACATTTTTTTTCTTAGATTTTTATCTTTGATTTCAGATTTTCATTATAATTTAAAAATACAATTTTTTTGACTGCACATTTTTTTTTTTAATTTTTTATCTTTGAGTTCATTTAGTTTGCGATATTTTTTAAGATTTTTTATCTTTGATTTTAGTTTTTCATTATAAATTTAAATTTGACATTTACCGTCTCTGATTATTTTTTCTTAGATTTTTTATCTCTGCTTTTTTAATTTTAAATTATTTTCTCCTTATATTTTATTTGATTTTATTATGATTAAAAAAATATATGTTTTCTGTGGTTATAAAAGACATTTAAAAACATTAATTTTTATTTCAAATTTAAAATTTTGTATCAACTATTTTTATATTTTATTTTCATTTGGAAAATGATTATAATTTGTAATTTTAAATTTTGGTCTCAACAATTTTAGAACAGTTTTCTGATCTTATTCCGGTTTTTTTGAGTAGTTTCACTGGTATGGTTTAATATTTTTCGATTCTCGATAAGAAAATAAAGTAATCGCCGGTGTTTTCTGCACTGCTTCGGTTGCTGCTTCCGTCGTTCACTTCCAGTCTTCTACTTCGGCTACTGCTTCATCTTCGCTTCTGTCGTCGAGTTATCGTTTTCGCTTGTTGTTGGTGTTTTTGTTGTCGTCTCGCATTGTTGTTGTTTCACTTGTCTTTTCGCCTCGTTTTGTTTATTCGACTCGGTCGGTGTTGGCCATGAAATCATCGTTTTTAGCCACTAGCAATGACAGCGACAACAAAATCGATTCCCTCAACAACAACAACAACCGCACTCATCTTGTCTCGTTTTGATTTTATTCATATTATAATTTTTATCTGTGTTCATCTTCATATTCATATGCATGCGTCTCTTTCGTTCTTGTATTGAAATCTCTCGTATTCGCGGATGTGAATAAAAGTAAGAGTGACGCGATAAGATTTATGATAATTATTGTTATTGTTGCTATTCTACGTATGGTTGTTGTGGTTGCCGTACTCATTGTGGTTGTTGTTGGCATATCCATTGTTTGTTTGTTGTTTCAATTGAACGCGTGAAATGGACAATCATGCGGAATTGAGATTGAGAAGCATTTTGATTCATATATGAAAACCATTTAAAGAAATTGAAGAAATCACACCGCGTTCGCTTCCTAAATCTTTCGTTTGGCTCGCGTTCATTTCCCATTGGAAATTCTTGGAAATTAGTGCATGCAGTGAGAAATTCAATTTTTCCTCTGCCCTCTTTTTGTCTTTGTCCTCTCTTTCCGCTCTCTTTCCCTCTCACCCAACGCCCACAAACTTCAAGCTCAAGTTGAGACGCAAATGGTGTTGTTGGCTATAGGTGGTGTGATAGTGAGAGTGAAGAAAAAAATCATAGTATAATTGTTGCTACTAGCCTGCAATTGCCCGCCATCAATAATTACGTAAAACAATGCCAACAACAACAGCAATAACAATAGTTGGAGCAATAATAACAACAACAACGTTTAACTCATTGGCCGCTGCTTTCATTCGAGCCAACGAAAGCGAAAACCTTACGCTAAGTTCGTACTTTCATAATAACCCAAGGTTGGTAGGAAGTTAAACCCAAGACTGTAGCAACAATTACAATAACAACAACAGCAGCAGCAGTAGCATAATTTACAACAACAAAAATTGTAGCAACCTTAACCACAGCAGGCAGCAGCCAGAAACATAGAAATAATCAAGCATGCATGCAACACGTAGACCAACCTACCTACCTCCCTCCCTCCCTTCATCGAAGTTGGTCTGCAAGAGCAGGCGACGTAAATACAACAACAACAAACAATAATAACAACAACAATAGTAATAAAAATCAACACTACCACCACCATCAAACAATAGACTTCAACTATGCATGCAAATTTCTTCCTGTAGTTGTTGCTGCTGTCGTTGCATTGCCACTTAAAACAAGAAAAGCAACAACAACAACGCCAACAGCATGCAGAACAACATGTAGCAATTAATTATTGGCCCCAGGCCCACTGTGCGGGACGACGATGACGACGGCGGTCAATAAAAGGCCAAACGAAAGTGGACCAAGTGGAAGGCACGAGGCAACGTGTCACAAATAGCAATCGTGAAGAAGGAGGAGGAGGACGGAGAATTTCCATCGAAGAAATCGAAAGTCGAAAGGCCTCCAAGAAAGGGTGGGCGACGATGGAGGTGGAGATGGGGGCGTGTCCGTCCACCATATGATGTGGTGACGGAAGGGCGGCGCAGGTTGCGCTGTGTAATTTTAATTAATTTATTGAAAAGTTTACGGCTCGCTGCCGGTTCGCCGTCTAGGTTTTCGTGTCTTCGTTTTGTCGTGTTGTAACCAAAAGAAAGTGAAAAGAACGACGTGCTGTTGTCTTTCATTCGCCCTCTCCCTCCATCCCTCCCTTCCTCCCTTTGACCATGACTCACTCATCGTCATCGTCGTCGACTGCCCACTGAAAGTGATAAAATTCGGACATGTGACCGAAGAAATGTCAAGAGAAGAAGCGAAAGACGGAGAATAAAAGTGGAAAAGTCAGCATATGTTTGTTTTTTTTTGTGATTTTATTCGTAATGAAAATGTGATTACAAAGTTTTCCAAATGCCTCGTTGGTCTCATTAAATGTTACTTCATTTCGTCGTCGACGCTTCGATGCATGTTTCTCATTAACACTTGTGTTGTGACTTTTTGTTGTCGTTGACTGTGTCATTTGTTGGAATTGTTGTTGTCATTGTTGTTGGCATTTGTCGTTATTGTCATTTGTTGATGTTTTCATTTGTTAATGGTTTTATTTGTTGATATTGTTGCCAAGGCGTGATTGTCGAAGTTGTCATCGTTATGGTTTTTTTCCATATGCTTTTCTCACGCACAGACACGCCTTCCGCCTCCCGGTCTCGCAGTGAAAAACTCCACCGATGGGCTTCAGAAGTCAACCTGATTTCGAAGCTTCTGCAGGGCTTCAATCACGACTTCTTTGGGTTTTTTCAGAGTGGAAGAGTTCATTTCGATCTCAATTGATTGAACGATTGGCTTCAAGCGATCGGGTTTTCTGGTTTGACCCCGGTTTCGTCGATTTTTTTGTTGTCATCGTTTTTTTCGTTGTCGTCGTTTATTTCGTTGTCGGCAACTATTTCGTTGTCGTCGCGGAAGTAGAATCTTTCGATCGCTTTCTTTGCTTTCTTCGTCGATACTTCGATTTTTATCAGTTCGAACGTGTTGGTATTGATATTGTTGTTGTGTTCATATGGGTATGGTTGTTGTTGTTGCATTGTCATTATTATTGTTGGTGTTGTTGTTGTTCTCACAAAATATGGTCATCAAAATGCAAAGCATGAACAAAACAAATATTGTTCCTCTATTGCCTTTTGACATTGTTTCTTTTTCCTATGGTGTGGTTGTTTTTGTTTTTCTTCAACTTGTTGCTGTAAAAGTTCCAGACTGCCCATTGACCATAACGGTAAATAATAATTTAATTTGACGACACGAGTCAGCAACAACAAAAAGTGAAATGAAGAAGAAGAAGAAATAAAAGAAGCCACCACATGCTTCGGCGCACAAACGAAAACAAAACAAAAGACTTAAGCGACAAACTTGCTGCTTTGCCTACGCTCGTCTGCGCTTTCGACCAGCTGCCGACAAAATTTCTATAAATCACATTTCTATAAACCCGAAGCACGAGGAGAGGTGAAAAATCCATGCGTTCGGATTTTCAAGTTTCTCGGATTTATTTTCGATATGATTTCGAACGAGGTGGGGAGATTTCCGCTTCCGCTGAAAAGTAGAACGATTTTTTCCCAACAAAACTGCACACAACGAGAGTCTAATTGCGGCCAGAAATAATTGCGAAAAGCCGTATTAAAATCGACACAAACTAGTTTCCGCCTTCGTTTGCATGACTTCCGAACTTCTCGTTCTGACAACAATCTTTTTCAGTTTTCGACGTTCAGCTGTTTAATTTCCGGTTAATAAAAAACTTTTTCTTCAAACTATTGTCCATAATTTGCTTATATTTTTTAAAATTATTGATATCATTCATTAAAAACAATTATACTTATTAATAGAAATTGTATATACCATTTATTAATATAACATTTATTAATATTTTTATTCATTATTTTAATCATTATTTTATTCATTATATTATTCATTATTTTATTCATTATATTATTCATTTTATTATTCTTTATATTATTCATTATTTTATTCATTAAACTTTTTAGTAAAATTGCGTAATTTTAGCTTGTTTACTTTAATCGCAAATTTTGTTTTGATTTTTTAAAAAAAATGTATAACTAAACAGTAATATAACAAGAGAAAAAGTAACAAAAACAAGTAACTAGACCATGTAATTCGTAACAACAACCACGAAAACAACAAGTACAACGACAAATGAAATGTTAAATAAGCGTTCGATGCATAGAGAAATTATCAAATACTACAATTACAACAAAGCCAACGATTGTTAGTAATATTATTATGCAAGAACAACAAAAACATCAGCGACCACAATGAGAAAATCATCATAGAAGAGAAAAAAGTGGCAAAGAAAACATGCAAAAATAAACACAAATGAGAAGAGAGCAAAAAAAGTAAAATATGAGAAAAGTAGAAAAAATAAAAGAAAAAATAAAAGTACTAACTGAACAAATCTTTCAATTAAATTCACCGGATGCTCAATGACGAGTTAATGATGAACGTCTGTGATTGACACACACACGCACACACACATGCACAAATTAATCACTGTAGTTGTAGTTATTTCTATAGTCTGAAATATAAAATTAATTAAATTTAGCAAATCGAAGAAACGAAAGAAATGATTGAAGAAAATGAGAAAAAATAAAATAAATTAATCTAGTAAATATTTATTGAAAATATTAAATTAAGTAGGTAACAAGCACAGCAAAAGCAACAACACCCAAATAAACAACATGGTTACGATACATAAACACGGAATTTAGTGTAGCTTTAAAAAAAATGAAATAAAAATCAGCAACAGTAACTAAGATGCTTAAAATTATTCACTATTTTTTCACCTGTTTGCAAAAAATTCCATGCCATTGTCAGCAAAATTTTTAAATAATTAATATTTTTTGCACACCTTTTTGTGCCACTAATTTATTTTCTGTAATTCAATTCAATTCTTTGCAAAATCAAGATATGAACGGTTTTGCACAGAATTCAATTAATATAAAAAAACATAATTATCTTCAGCACACGATGCACGAGACGATCTAAAGCCTTTGGTTTGTCGTTGTTGTTTTTTGTTCGCACAGTTTTTGCTCCGTTCTCGCCTTCGATTTAGATATTAATGATTGATGAAACTATAGTGACAAACATTTGAAAATTTATTTTATTATTTCTTCTGTTTCTTTCTTCTGTAGAAATATATGAAGTTTTCAATTTGCATTCTATGTCGTTAATTAATTAAGAAGGATTTACACAATTTTGCATACGTCATTTAAATATATAATAGTGGTTAAATTTTTTGTTAAAAAAAATCATTCATGAACGAAAAATAGTTCGTTAATTAATTCAAAGTTTAAGAAAAAGTTTTTGTTTTACAATATATTAATTTTAAGGAAATTTGTTAATTTAGCTGGTTAACACGATGTCTGCTGGCTGATGCTATTGCAACAAAATTGTTATTGTTGTTCTTGTTATTGTCGTTACGTCGCATGATGTTGATGTTGACGATGTTGATGATGATGAAATCCTCCGTGTAATCTAATCTGAGCCTGACGGCGTTTTTTGTTTTTGTTGTCTATGCTGCATATCACGTCTCCGTTGTTGCTATTGTTGTTGTAATTGTTCTTTGCTGTTGGCAACTCTCAGCGACTCATATTGCTTTCATTCATCGTTTTTGTAGTTTTTGTTGTTGTGGTTGTAACAACAAAATTATTTCATCTCACTTTTCGCTCTCGTTTCTTGTCGTCTGTCACCTATTACTGTTGTTGTTGTTGGTCTGGTTGTTTTTGGTTTCAAAGTTTAACCACTTTTTTCAAAGAATGGTTGTAGTTGTCTTATTTATTGTTGTCGCTGTAATGCATTGATATTTCCCACACACAACATCTGAAAGATGTGAGAAATATTTTCATTAAAACCGACTTCACCGAGGCCCAGTTGTAGTTGTTGTTGTAGGTGTCGTGGTTTTTCATGTTCGATTCCGATGCATCTTCATTTCGAGCATGAAATTGTGGTCTTCGTAGCGAGGTGAACGGATTCTGATGAAGTCAATGAATTAATTATATTCATAAATTAATTCTATTAATTCATTTTACGCTAAGTGCTGCTTTTTTTGGGGTTTCCTTTGACTTCGTCCGCTTTGAAATCACACGCACATTTTGAAAGCTCTGACCTTTGCTGCGCATCGTCTTCATTCCAGACCATCGTCGGTGTTCATTCCCCCTCCTCTTCCTTTCCCCCCTTTGTCCGTCCGTTCGCTGGCAGCGTTTTTCTTTGATGTTTGCAAAAGTTTCGCAAATCGAACGAACGCGGTTTTTGCCCGATCTCGATGTTGATGTCGATGGCGCAGTCGATGTTGATGTCGATGTTTCAAAAACGCATTAAAATTCAACTGCGTGACGAGGCGTGAAAAGGTGTGTGAGAGAAGAAGAAGACGGGAAAGGGGAGGCGAAGATGCCCGGGGGTGTTTGGTTGGAGCTAGAGCTGGTGAATGGTTTGGCTTGGCTTAAAGTCGATGCAATGCACCGAGATGCGAGACGAGGTGAGGTTTTGAATGCAGACTGCATGCATTTGGCTTCAAATGACACGACAACATTGCAGCGATGGCAACAACAACAACAAAAAATCGCAGCAATTGCAAAAACAACATCTCAGGAATACCAACAAAAATCTCCGTAATACCAATAACAAATACAATAACAATAAAAACAACATCTCAGTATTAACAACAATCACTGTAGTAACAACAACAACAATTACAGCAGAAATTATAAAAACAACGAAGAAGCCATCAGCAGCAACAACAAAATCAGCTTCGAGTCTTTGATCGATGGATGTCGCTGCCTTCTTTTTCTTGTTGTTGTTTCCATATATATTGTTTTAATTTTAATTTCTATTGGTGTTGTTATTGTTTCTACTGTTGTTGTTATTGTTTCTACTGTTGTTGTTATTTTTTATGCCATCGCTACCGATTGCGCATGCTCGTCTTCACGGTCCATGACTTCGTCTTCGACAACTTCGCTTCGCACTGAATTGAAAAATGATTTTGTGCGAAAATGAAATTATGTGCAAATTCGAAAAAATTACTTCACCAGGCAGAGCAGAATGGGATAGACAAGGGAGTGAGACAATGTGAGTGAGAGAGAGAGAGTGAGAAAATGAGAGTGAGATAGAGTTAAGAAAAATACTGAACTGAATTATTTGCCTGGTGCGAAGTCTGCAACACGTCAGCCGGGTGTGAAATTAGGCGCGAATCGCGGCATTGAATCGTGGATGTCATTGCGTGAAATCACAAACAACTGGAAAGGAAATCGGAGTTAACGAAGGAGGGAGGATTGAATTATGTTGTCTAACTCATAATGCACATATTCAATCATTAGCGTTTCCCTTTCGCTAGAGTTTAATGAGGTTCCTTCAGTGCTTTCTAATGAGGTGACGCCTTTCTTCACTCATTCTATCCTTTCTCTACATCTCTACATATATCATATTTTTGTTTTTTTTTTTCTATTTTAATATTGTTACCAATTTCCATATTTTCACATTTCTTTCCATTTGCATATTTCTCATGATTTCAATATTTTTCCAATTTCAATATTACTTTATATTTTTATAATTCTTAGATTTTTTTTTTCATTTTCATATTTTTTTCTATGTTTTCTCTATAATACTCCCATTCATATATATTTTTTCAGCACGATACCCTTCCTTTATTCACTTTCCTTCCAACATGTGCGATCAAATTTAACACACGGCATCGAAACTTTCATTTTCATGCAAACAAATTATGAAATTTTCTCCAAATCCTTCATTAAGGGAGGAAATTTCTTCCCCCCGATGTTGTACAAACCACTTTCGACTACGCCCTCGGCACCTTTCGTTATACCTCAATCATTCCCCCCCTGATTGCCCCATTCATCCTAATCACCTTCACCTCAACTTCCTTCAACCCCATCCCCTTCACTGCCAAAAATCCTCAATCGATTGCCGCGAGATCGGAAGCAGCGAACTGAATTTCGACGCTCACCATTAGCAGCTGTGGCAGCAACCGAAATGGAGGCGTAACAACAAGAGGCATGCTGTCGGTTGCGATTGCACAATGACCGAGAGTAGCAACAACAAAAACAACAACAAAATGGCAATCAGAGCAACAGTTGCAAGAAAAAATAGTGGAAATCAGAGGGAAAACAAAACAGAGAATGAAAAATGCGAAAACCCAAAAGTCAGACAAGTGTTAAGTGTTGTTGTAATGCCGGCCATTAAACACAATTGTATCTATTTCTATTGCGATTGTAAGTTGTTGTTGTTGGTTCTGTTGGTGTTTTTAGTGTGGTTGTTGTTGATGTTGCTTTTACTGCAAATTTTTGTTACTGTGAGCGTCTAAGGGAGGGTTTGGTTGCGTTTTTTTGTTGCCCTTGAGCTCCGTCCATTGCCTCGTGCTGCAAACGGCAACGAAACGCAAAGTCGCTGCATCAAACGTCGTCGTCGGCGTCGCTGCCCCCTTGTTATCGCAACCGCAGTCGCATCTGCGAATCGCGGCGCGGTTTCAAGGTGAAATTCCTGAATGTCCGCCGTTCGCCATCGCCATCGACCGATCATCGTTCATTCAACGCATTCCAAGTGGTTGCCATCGGAAGCCACTCGAGTGGCCGGACATGCGTCTTGTCTCGATTCGCTCGGCTTTCGAAAGTCCGCCGCCGTCGTATGTCTTACGCGACTCACGCCCTCACCTCGCAATTCCGTAACTCCGATATCCCTATCTCCCTCGATCTCTGGTCGAGTGTTCATTGTTGTTGTTGTTGTGGTAGATCAAAATTCACACGCCGTTTGAACTGATTTAATTTCTTGTTATATGATAGTCTATTTGTTTGTTATTGTTTGAGGTTTTCCGAAATCGAATGCAATTTGGCTCTGAAGCGAACTCATTGAATTGTTATTTCGTTCGCTTGGTGGTCGCCTTGAACAACCCGACGACAACAACGAGAGAAAATGTGCTTAAATTGTGTTTAAATTAAAATTAATTTTGTTTTAGAGTAGATGTTTTAGTAGAAGTAAAAAACTCATGCAAGAAACCGTGTGTAAAATTTGTGTGTGTATAATAAAATTAATTTTGCGCTTTTTAGTTGATTTTAAAAACAAAAAACAAAATGAGACAAATGTTCATGATTTCTTCGTCACACAAGAAACCGGAGTCAGGAGATGGAATATTTTACTTTCGTTTTCTTCTCAAGGGAGAGATCCGGATCTCAACTCAGGATTCACAAGTTGTATTGCGTTCCTCACGAAGCCCATTCCATAATTTTCGATTGATTATGCATTTTCTCAATAAATTACCACGGTTCCTTTCTTTCTTTCATCATTCGAAGACAACGCGAACCCATGCGAATGATAAATTAAAGTCGCACGATTTATTTTAATTCATTCGCCATTCTCTCTTCACCTCGCCCTGCCTGACGCCCGCCTGCCCTTGCGACCCATCCATTCATCCATCCATCATGTGGCTGGTGAACTTTGACGACCTTCGACGGTCACGCTCCGAAAGTATCGACACTTTCACAACAATAACAACAACAGCAGCAACGACAACAACACCGTTGACTCCCTTCGATTTTCGCATCGCCAGCGATCGAAACGAAACATCGCATCGAATCCTTGATCTACCTCAAGTCACAAAAAGTCGCGCTGACCCTTCGCCTTCGCTTGGCCGCAAAACGAAACCAGAAACGATGCCGACAACAACAACAAATCAAGGTCGTCGCATCGTTGTGAGGCTGCAGCGATAGTTGTTGTTTTTGTTGTTGCTTTTGGTGCTGTTGCTTTTGTTGCTCTTGCTTTATTGTCATTGTTTGTCTTGATTAATTTTCAAGACATTCCCTTTTTATTCGTTGTTGCTGTTGTTGTCTCTGTTTTTTCTGATACTGCACGACTAAATTTTACTTTCATTTGATGCTCAGGACTTTTTTCTCCATTTCCCTTTCATCAAAAAATCGTTAAAATTTTGGTTATATTTTTTAATTGAAAAATAGTTGAAAATGACTTGAAAATGAGTTGGAAATAAGTTGGAGATGACTTGTAAATAAGTTGAAATGTATTGAAATGCATTCACTTTGTTCACATCAACAACGAATTCCATCAGCGGAGAAAACAAAAGACTCCGGCAACGAACTCGATTATGGACGGCATGAGAGGAAGCAAACAAAAATTATAGCAACAACAATAAAGAATTCCTCATCTCAAAAAACAGCGATGCCCCCCGAAAATGCGGTAATTTTTCTTCATATAACAACTACAAAAAAAAAACAACAACAGCAACAGTAGCAATAAAATCAAAATGCGGAAACTTGGATGCGTGCGGCAGCTGCGGCCTCGTCGTCCTCGCTCTCCAGATCGTCTGGTCCAACAGCGAAAAGGCTTCCTTCGATGCGTAAATCACGAACGTACGTCGAGCGATCGAATGAACGAACGACCTTGCGGCAGCTTCCACCAAATTGCGAGCCCCGAGCAACAACATCGAAAAAAAAAACAGCAGCAACAACAAGAGAAACACGAGCAATCCCGGTTGCAGCAACGGACGATTTTATGCTGCCGTCAATTAAATTCATTTGTGCTCTTAAATTATGTTAAGGCGCTGTTTTCTGTTTGTTTTGTTGTTGCCTTTGTATTACGAAATGATTGCTCACATTGTTGTTGTTTGTTGTTATTTGTTGTTGTTGTTGTTGGCTGACTGACTGACTTGCTTAACAACCAAAGGACGAATCAATTTGGCTTTAGAGCCAACAAAAATGCAATAATTTCGCGCGTCGATTCAAGTGGAATTTTCAAACATGAAATTTTTGATTGTTATTTTTTGTTGTTGCTGCGTTGGATTTTCGTGTTTTTTGTTATTGTTTTTGTTGTTGGTGGATTTTTAACGAGGAAAACTTACGTTTAAGCTGAAACTTTCGGTTGTGCAAACATAATTAATCGAGTGAAAGAAAGCGAAAGCAAAGGAAAAGAAAACATTTTCTCATGTGAAACAAATTCCATGAGAAGACAAGACATTCAACATACATAAATCAATCGCAGACGGTCTGAAATTTATAATTATTTTTAGGAAATATAAAATTTTGGAAAACTTAAAATAAAATATAAAATCTGCATTTGAATTTGTAATTGTTTATTTTTGGTTTATTGAAAAAAAAAACAAAACAGCTTTAAAATCAGTTTAGTTATTTAATAATTCTCGCAACTAAATTGAAACAATAATTCACTACGTCAATTAATAAAACTCATTCCATATTTGAACTTCTGATGCCAATTAATATATTTTTTAATTGCACTGAATAACTACGACGTACAATAATTGCAAATAAAATGAATCTTCCATATTTGCCTTTCATTTATAGAATGCAATTTATTAGTCTGTAATCTTGAAATGTCTGAACTCAGTTGAACTTTTTCAAAACCCCAATATTTATTATAATTGACTTTCGAAGAGTTGTGAACGAAAATAAATAATAACTACTGGAAATATAAAGTTCAATATTTTCAATTAATAATTCATCTAGAGCTCTTATTTAAAATTTAAATAAATTCACAACGACTAGCGATAAATTGTTTGAATCTTTGTTGTTGTGGAAAATCCCCGACCTCCCATTGTGATGAATTACGGTTTTGACTTCTCACTTACAATCTCTTCCTCTCGCTCACTCGCCTTGTTCCTCTCGCTTCCCCGAAAAACACTCACCCAAGTGCAATTAATTTGAATTCCGCGGTTTTTGGCGTTCGATGAGAAATGGAAAAAACGCGCCGCGAACTTCCGGGGCGCCAAGAGTTTAAACGCTTCCACGCTGATGCGCGATGATGGGCCACGAGGCGCCTGCCTTTCACTGCCAGCCAGCTTAAACGCATTGGCCAATCATACAATATTTTCCACATAAGCCTATTAACGATTGAAGCATCGCTCTGGCATTGAAAACTCGACGAAACACAGCAGCGAAGAAGGAGAGGCAGAAGGCGATTTCCAACGTGCCATGAACATTCCGTCAAATCGAAATCGATCACTGGATCTTGTCAATGGGAACGTCTGCCATCGCTAGAAGTGGCCCAGGAAGCCATCAGCCGCTGAATGCTTTCGTTTCAATCGCTTCCCACTGTCGATTAGACTTTTTGCTCTATCGCCGATCGAGTGATTGATGAGTGAGCGAGCGGATTTACTTCTTATTTCGTTTCCTTACTTAATTTTGTGCTTTTGAACTTTTTGATTATTTTTCAAAGCAATGAGATTTGAACTCGTTCGTCAACTGTGATTTATGTAATAACTTCGCTCGGAATTGAAACAAAAACCGATAATTAAGTGCGCGGCATGCGAAATTATGTCAATAAATGGGGCAAATTTCCTCCACTTCCCCTCGTCTCTCCATCCACCATTTTTGCTGCCTGGTGTTGCATGAAGCCAACAACTTCGGCAGCAGCAACGACTTCTGGCGTCATGCGGCGTCGACTGCGCAGATTTTCGAAACAATAACAATAATAATTTTGAAAAATATATTTAATCGGCTGTCTACTAAGCGAGCGTTAAATCAATTATTATCGTCTTCTCCTACTGCTCTGATTTTTCGGCTCCACTTTCGATTGTTGCCCGACTTTAATCGAATCAAGTCGAATTAAATCATTCAGTGTCGATTTAATTTGATTTGATCGATTTGAAAGTCAACAAGGCATTGATAGACAAGGTCAATAGATGGTCAGTGAATTGATGGAATCATTGAATTAAAGCAAAAATAAAACAATATGTAGAAACAATATGGAAAATGCTCACGATTTAATTGAACATGAAATTGAACTTGAGGAATGTCCCGAGAGGTCGGAAAGCAACTTTCAGTCGAGGAGTCTTCGACGAAGCGGAAACGAATGCCATCTTCGTAGATTCCCGCCAGGTGGCCGAAGCTCCTGACAGGCGCTTCATACGGTGATGACAACCCATGGAGGAGACCATGAAGAAGACGACAAGGAAGGAGCTGAGCGTCAAAAAGCTGAGCGTTAAAAAACTGAGGATAAAAAACTCGACTCATAAATCTCGGGAAAAGTAAAAAAAGCATATGTATATCTACATGCATTTATATTTATAACTGTTTTTATGATGCTGCTGAGCTATTACGATTTTTTTGTTGCTTTTGTTATTGTATCGCTTTTTTTATTGTATCGCTTTTTTTGTTGCATCGTTTTTATTGTTGTTACAGTTGTTGTAATGCGTAAATGATTGAAAATAGTGAAAATTCCATTTGCGTTTCGACGATTCAATCGCTTCAACTCGTTTCAACTGTGGCACAACAACAGCCGCAGGAGGCTTTTGTCGACAGCAATTGCCACTTTTATCGTTTGTTGTTGTGTCGCGTGTTTACATCAGCACCTGATGGACAATTAGATGGGAGACAAAATAAAAGAAGCAACTTGTCACTTGTCATTCAATCGAGCATTCTTCTATTTCCAGAGACGATTTTATTTCTTTTTTATTACATTATTTTTTTCCATTTTAAACCCTTTATTTAACTTGATTTTGATTTATCAATTATTGTTTGTTATCGCAGACGAATCGTCACGTGTTCCGTTCTCTTTATTACAAACCTAAAATTTTATGAATACAAATTTTCGAATTAACTGAAACTTGAGTCTGGAGTTTCATCAAGTGACTCATGATTGTCTGAGCATTTTTTTCAGATTTATTTATTCAAATTTGTCGTTCACAAATTTTTGTAAAACATATGAATCAATTTACAGTTACAACACTTAGCGCGGTTTTATGAATAAACATCTTGTTTCAACGCACAAAACTGGTTTGAAATTCACTGAAGCATGTTTCAAATTTACCAGAACAAGCTGTTATTGTTTTAATAATAAAAACAACAATAATAAATAACAATAACAACTTTCGGTTCGCTTTTTTCCATACAGCTCTCATATTATTTTACTTATTTTCATCCAGAATTGAATATTTCTGATATCAGCTGTAAAATTTAAAATGTGAAATTATAGAAATATTTTTATCGAGGAAATTTTTGAATATACAATCCAAGCAAGTTTTATCTCAGAAGCCTTAACAAATTTTTATAATCAATATTAAGTATTTTATATCGTTTTGTTTCGTTTATTGTTTCTGCGTTGTTTTCATGAAATGTTCATAAATTCTCAATAAAATATTTATTCTTTGTCTCCTCTCTTTGCAGGTGAGTTAAAGTGTCTGTCCTTGCCGCATGTCTGGCCGAACTCGTTTCCTCGTCTACCGATTAAACGCTCATCATACGCAGAAATCCAAGATCGTCGCCTCGATCGATGCGTGATGACGAAGGAGAAGAAGTGTAAGAAGAAGCCGACGAAGTGGTAAATAAAGAAGAAGTGGAAATAAGAAGAAGATGAAAAAAACCCATTGACTGAATGAGATCCGGCTCAAAGGCAGCTGCCGGCTGTTTCGAGTGAAAATTAGTCATCGATCGTGCTTGTGTAAATGACAATGGATCTCGGAAGTAGTTTCGGGCCGGTTCTCTCTTTGGGCCATTCTTTTGACCCGCCGGTGTCCACTCGAAGTTCAATGCGTTTCAATTCAACTTAATTCAATTCAATTCGATTCGATTCGGTGTCAATAAAAATTCCATTAAACAATTACGATCGAGACACAAGTGGACGATAGAAGTTTATTTGCAGCCAATGACTCGATAACAATGCCGAGCTTAGCAACAACAACCTGTAATAGCGACCAAAAATCAAGTATGGCAACAACAACAATAACTGGTATTAGATAAATATAGAAGTCGAGTTGCGGCCGTAAGAAGATCGCTTCGAGTGGCCTAGTTTGAGGCCACTGAGTCTGCTGCTCAAAGAGTCGTCTCTCTTTCACTAAGCGAGAGTCGTTCAGATTGTCAGGAAGTGTTTCAATATAGACTAATGAAAATCATACGATCAAATGTGAAAGAATATCATTCAATTAGAGGATATGAAAAATTAAAATTAAAAAAAAAAAAATTGATATAATGATAAAAATACATTTGTTTAAATAAATAAAAAATAACTAAAACCAGTTATGGAGAACAAAATAATTAAATAGAAAAAGTGCAATTGAAAAATTAGCATGAGAAATTCTTAAAAAAGAAAACAAAAAATTCAAAAGATAATATAATGACGCAGAGATATAAAAAGTAAAATTAAAATATCAAAAACTAATAACTAAACAGTTGGGTAGTAAAAAACTAAAAATAATTTATGAAACAGCTGCATTTTACGATTCATTAGACCCTAGACAAGAGAAGTTAACCAACTAAATAAGAGCACCAATGGTGGGAAAAAAAACTTAAATATGTTCTTTAAACGGAAATAGGTGCAATTATGTTTTTGTTTACTGCAACTTCTTTCCATAATGACCAATTTGTTATTGTTGATGGTGATGTTTGTGGAGATGAAGTGCTCAGCGACAACTTTTTTGATGTCTGAGAGACAAAATACGTGTCATTTTTATTGGCGGCAACGTCGTTAACCGACTGTCGACTTTAATTGCCAACAACACAACAAAAACGCAAAAGACCCAAACATTTTTTTGATGATTTTTTTATTTAATTTGCTGCAACGACGTTGGTCTCCGCATGCGATTTGCTCGCTGATGTCGTTTCGTCGCCAATGTTGATGCCTAATTAGACAAATTAATTAAGCGCTCCTCAGTTGGATGCAATCACGCGATGTTTCGGTGAATCGCTCGGTGGTAGAACTTCCCACGACGATTGTCCATATATTTGATTTATCAAATGAACGGTTAGCTTTGTTTGAAATCAACATTGATGCATATCATCGACAGTTATTCGATATTCGATATTTTGTCAAAACGGTCTAACTTTACCCAATGAACCGATTGGTAAAAACCAAACAAAAACCATTGATTCATCCATTTTACTATTGAACTTGAAACCTCAATTTGATATCATTCGAGTTTCACTCAATAATTCCGAAGAGAAATACTTCCAAGAATGATATAATTAATAAACAACAACATTAAAACTCGTTGATTGTTATTTCCAAAATGAGATGACGTGGCATCGCATAATAAATTTTTCACAGTGATCAAAATGCAAAACCATCGTATGATTAATAAAATGTTTATGCAAAATTAATACACAAAAATGTGTAAATTTTCAGATGGAATTTTAAAGCGTTTTTTAAATTAATTGTGATGTTTATGTTTGTTTTATATTTACTATCGTTGATCACATCGTGTTTTAGTCATTATGATCTGTTAAACAAATTTAAATATCAAATACTGAAGGTTTTTTTATCGTACGGCGAACACAATTACATTGATAATATTGATGTTTATAATGTTTGTATTGTTTTTTGCATTCATAATGTGTAGACTTTTGAATATATATTTTCATGTCGAATTTTAAATATTTGTTTAATTTTGTTAATTATTTTTATTTATTATTTTTATATAAAAAAATTGTCATACTTTATATACATGATATTTCTAAAATTGCTCAAAATAATTTATTCCCTCCATCTAATTCAATAAATGATGTGTAATAAATTATTTGTTTAAAATTCAAATCCCTAATTAAAAGTTAGTCAATGAAATGTAAATTTTGCGAAAACAAAATAGAGATAGGATTGAAAAATCCAAGTGTTCAACGAATCGACAGTCCAAGGTTTCAAACACACCATTTAATTTGTCAAAATTATAAATAAATCGCAGGCACATTTCATTAAAATGAAAAAACCTAAGCCTACGTTTGGCGCGGTGTTGCCAATCACATGCAAAGTGATTTGTCGTCGTCCATTGCTGACATCGTCGTCTTCGTTGTTGGCTTTGTCTTTGGCTAAGATGACTACCAAGGCTCTTCAGCCCATGTCGACCATAAACTAGTCGGATGTCATTGGCAATTGACGTAAGACCTCGGTTTAGAACTCAACTCCGATGCGTATTTCGCTAATCGCTAATCGCGGAATAGGAATTCCATCGCAAGCTTCTTCAGAAGCTTCAGTAATTGGAGAACGAGACTGTGATCAATTTGATGGAATTGATTCTGCCCTGGGTAATTTAAAAACCTGTAAGCAAGATTGTAGACAACTGCGGAATTATATTCAGGAACAATTGGTACCGATAGTTATGTTAAAAATGTAGGCATTTCAAAAACAAGTCTTTATATTTTAAAAATCAGTCTATAATTTTTCATTTAATTGTTAACTCTTCAAAAAATTAAGAAATCAATTCAATTTGCATTAAATTTTTGCCTCTTCAATAGATTTCCATTTTTTCTCTGACTATTAAATATTTCCTATTTCAAATCTATCATCTGATATCCTCAATTTAAACTTTTTCAATCATTCCCTTTCAATCACCAAAATCCAAAATAATCCTAAATCGCACGCATATCATATCTGTCCGAAGTTATCGCACGCATATCATATCTGTCCGAAGTTACATCACTTGTTGTTTTTGTTGTTATAAAAACCATCCCATCATAATGTGCCGGTGATATATTATATTATCACTCATGACAAGTTAATCGTTCCACGACTTTAATCTCGAATCTCTGTCCCACAGTCCAGCTCTAAATTTAATGTGGATGTTATTTTTGATGGAAAAATTTGCATTACAAATTTAAATTTGCACGAATTCATTAGTTTGAGCCCGAGGGACTTCTAGTGATCGATCTCATGCGGAGATCAAGAGCGGCTTTCATTGTGTCTGTTTCATTTTAATGGAACTTGTTATAGTTTCGAATTTATATAAGTTCGAATGGAGTTTGGTGTTGATATACGGGATTCGAGCAAGGCTTGGGCGAGGTTATCAGAGAGATCAGGGCCATGGAAAGACTTAGTTATAGGTAGGAACTTTAATGGAAACATTTGTAATCCGAGGGATATTTGTGACTTTGAATCCATTTCCCATGATGGAATCCTTGATACTTGGTGAAAGAGCTTGATCCAAAATTGAATATGTTTATTTCAAAATATACATATACAATTAAATAGTTTTGAAAGATGAAGAGTTTAATCCTAAATTTAGTATACTATTCAATAGTATTCAACGAATCTTTGTGAGACAATTCTGTCGGTGTCCACCAGACTTCAACCACTTCCATTCACCACGAACACCCGGTTATCGCGTTCCAGTAAATCAGGCTCAGTCCCTTGCAAGCCACGATGGTATGCGACAATGACCCGTGATGAAATTTACGACCCTCATGAGGGAAAATCTTAATCTCCTTGGAATGAACTTGATATTGAAACCGAAGGAGTTGAAGGAAACGAAGCCTGCGAGGCTCAGCTGCAACTACTGTTGTTGCCATTGGAGCGACAACAACATTTTTGTTGTCACAAGGTGTCGAAAAATTGTCGACTTCTCTGCGAGACAATCGACGCGAGAATTGCAACAATTGCGTTGGAACTCGCAATAAATTCTCACCTACAGAGGCGTGAGTGTCAACAACAACAGTGACAACAATAAAATTGCGAACAACAACAATGAATTCAACAATAATATCACCAACAATACCCATAATTTCAACAACAACTTTAACAACAACAACACACATAACTACAACAACACCATGAGAGCTTAACAATAACATAAGAAGAGAAGGACAGACAGAATATGCGTAGGACTGAGGGTTTTATGAGATTCCTTGGTGTTGATTAAATTTAACAATGATTTCTTCGGCAACAACAAAAACCACTCGGCAACAGTAACAACAACCACTCGACAAGAACAACAGCAACAAAAACATTGGTACCAACAAACGACAATGATGATGTTGTTTGCATTTTTTATTATTACCATTGCTTTTTGTTGCTATGTTGCAATGTCATAAAAGTGCAAATTGCTACACGAGCTGAGCAGACAAGAGACAGAGGCGTAGGACAAACACTCGTACGGAAGACAGATAGACAGAGAGAAGACAGATAGACAGAGGGAAGACAATTGGTGGCGAGATAGATGAAGGAGAAACATTTGGTGGCGAGACATTTGAAGAGGAGAAACAGATGAAGTGAGATATAAGAATGAATGGATGCTGAAATTGCTTCAGATGCCGGATTGAGTTGCTTCGACGTGGTTTCGTTGGCAACATTTTTTTCCTCCTTCTTCGTTTCCTTTACACAAGACAAATGTAGGGTCAAAGAAGGGCACTAGTGACACAATAACAACAACAACTAGAGATATAATCCAGCCAACAATAGGTGAGGCGTCGCGACAACATTTTTTCATGTTGCTGGCACCCCGTGCACGAAGTTCTTGATTTATGATTCACTTTAATATCGAGCGATGAAGAATGCGGTGCAGGAAAAAATAAAATTATAGAAGGCTCTGAAATATGCGAAGACAGAGCGAGAAGCGAATTTCCTGAAGGGCTTTAACCGACGAGGTCGACGGCATGAAGACTTCGGATGATCTACTGCTGCAACTGTGAAGGAATTAAATTGATAAGAGTGGATTAAAACTAGAGTCCTAGGAGAACTTCAGATAAACCAGGTCCATTCCAATAAATTATGAGAGAAAATGAAATTAATTTATCATGAGAAATCTCGCCCACTTCTCTCGCCGACCCTGACCCGACCTCCTTGCCAACAGCGGCTGTGCTGAATAGCAATTGAAGATCGCCATTCGATTGCTCTCCATGTGTGAACCGCTCCTTGTTCGCCCATTCCTCTCACTGCAATCTGAGATACGATCTCACTTACTATATTTGACTAACTTTATCGTATGTGCCACGTACCAAGTTTTACTATTGCATTTCCCACGCTCCAACTGGGTGGAGCGCGCCGACGTCATGGGCGCCGAAATGTCACTCGTTCGCCAGTGCCAGCAATAAATGTTCGCGTTGCCAACCAACGTTGTGCACACATGCAGTAAATGCAAATGCTTTTATTTTTATTTTAGTTTCCTTATTTATTGCATTAATTTTAATATAGCAATTTATTAAATTATTTGTTCGAATGAACGAATGCGATCAGTTGTTGCAGTCGGAGAATAGAGCATGTGGTTGACCACAAGTGGTCGTGTTGTTGTCCATTCACATGGAGTTGACTGAGTTTTCATGGCCAGACACCGCAACCTTGTTGAACGTTCTCATCGACTCGTAATCTCAGTTAATCGTACCACCAACATTTCCAACAACTTTATGGACCATTACAACAATTTCACAGACAACCATTACAACAACAACCAAGACAACAACCGCCTCAACTCATTCTCGAAACACATACGCCGTGAATCGAACCCGTGGAGGCGTCTGTCGCGAGGCTGTTGCCAGCGAATCGTTTAAAATGCCATAGAATAATAATAGAATAGGGGAAAAATATAATAGAGCAATAAACAAGACCGGGGATTAGTCAAAGGCGACATAAAAAGAAACCTTATTTTATGAATTGCTGCGATTATTTAAAGAAATCATTAATTATTTGCAATTAAAAATTTGCCTGCCATCAGCTTCAGCTGTTGATGGTGGCTGTGGGTGGATTTTTTATTGTTGTGTTGGTGTTTGATGTTTTTGTTTGTGTTTGCTGTTGTTGTTTGATGCTGTTTGTATATGGTGAAGTGGATTTGTTGTCGTTGTTGTTAATGTTGTTGTGAAGACGTCTTTTGTTCCCATGGATTCACCGATCGTGTAGGCATCTGTCACGAATTCAAATTTAAAAGTTAATTTCCACCACAATTCCAACACTCAAACGAAGATGAAAATAATTTTGAAAAAATGAATAATATTGAATGGAATTATAACTTTTTTCATCAATTTGTTAATGTTTATTGTGTTTCCTCCCCTGCTCCCTTCCCTTTTCCAATCTCTTTTACGTCAATTCTTTGACTTATTCACATCATTTGCGTTGAGTGTGAGCGCGTCTTTGTTATAATCACGTCAACACCTTCGGCCAAAACAACATCACCGCCAACATTAATAATATCACCGGCTGTAATGGCATTAATAAGCATAGCACCAACAACAACAACATCGTAATTATTCTCCTCATCATCATAATCATGATGTTGCTTCATGCTCACTCATTGCACAGGGAGTTGCTTCATTTGTTTGCCACTTGTTGGTTGTTGTTGTTGGTGGTTGCTTCTGCCACTATTGTTTTTGGTTACATCTGCTGCTATTGTTGTTGTTGTTGTTACAACTCTCTGCAACTCATCGTAAACTTGAGCAAGTATTTTTTTTTTTCTCTATTCATTGTTTCTAAATTAATTTTTGTTTCTCTCTCTTTCTCATTCATTTTCTCATTCAATTTCCATTTCATCTCCATTCTCATTTTCTATTCTAATTTCATTTGCTTGTCGCAAGAGCTTTATGGAAATGAAGCCTAGTTTTTATGGTGTCTGTTGTTGTTGATCTTGGTGTTGCAGGTGATGATGATGCTGTTGTTATTGTTGTTGCCCACAGTTGGCATGAGCTTGTTCCCATGCTGGAAGTCGAGAATGGAGCCGCCGTTGATTAGGGTTTTAATTACATTCGCATTGTGGGATTCTTTTTCTGTTTTAAATACTTTAAATGCACTGCAAGAAAAAAAAAGAGAAACCAGAATAGCCTAATGATGCTTTTTGTTAATTAATTCTTATGCCAATGGGTTTCACGGATCAGCGTAAATTTTGCCCTCATCCCAGACGAACGAGGTTTTGCACTTAAGGTAAACCTAAAGGCAATAAATAAACTAATCTCAATTGCCAGAGAAGAAACATCACTGAGTCAAGAACATCGTCGACAAAAGTCAAGCCCGACTCATCTCGTTGCGTTGAGAATTTCAATAAAATTTGATGCGCTTGGCAAACACAACAGCAACAACAACAACAACTATGAAGTACCACGCTCTGCTGGTGTTGCCAACACATCAAGTTATTTCCAGATAATGTGTACAATAACAATTGTAGAGATTCCTCAAGCCGGATCTCGATCGGTCGATTCAAATGAGGGTCGAAGGAATTCCAAAGCTGAATTCTCATTTATGCAGGACAACAAGAAATAACCAACAACACAAACATTATCGGCAATTGTTGAATCAACAAGAAAATGAGGGCCCTTCAGGTTAGCCTGAAGACCTCACGACGTCCATCGATGCATTTCGATTGTCGTCGAGAATTTATTGTCATTGTTTCGTTTTATGTGGGTTTAATTTTCGCACCATCATCGATCGGTTCGCGAACCAGGATCCATTCTATGCAGGCGACTATTCGAAAACTATTTAAAAATAGCAACTGATGGGGATTTCTTTCTGGATTCTCCCCCCACTAGACTCTAATTGAAGCGAAAAATTAGACAAAGACAAACAAGTTCTCGCAGCTCAATCAATGCTTAATGGTTTCATAAGCAACTTGGCTAATTGCTTGCAGTTAACGAGGAATCGAAAAGAAAAAAATATCAAAGATCCATTAAATACAAAAAAATGTTGAAAGTAAAATCAGAAAATCAAATAATGAAATTCTATGAAAACCAAGTTTTTAATTGCAAGATTTTTCGCAAAAAATTCTAAATTTATGCAAAATTATGCTGATATGATCGGTAATATTGATATTGTTGCCATTGTTGTTGCAGCAATAAACAAAAATATCGTTGTTGCTACAATCAGGCGTCGTCATAAGTCTAAACATGAAACCAGTTGAAATGTTGTTCGCAAATCAAGTTCGCGTCTTAATTCTTTTGTTTGCTCCCCTCCCATATTCTCCATTTATTCTCCATCGATCGCTGTTGTTGACAGATGGTGGCACACGATTCTCGAAGCTTCACCTTTAATTAAAATAAATAAACAATTAAATATAATTTACTTTTTGACAATTCATTCATCTCCACCACGATGTTATTCATATTAAATTGCAATAAAAGCAGATTTTTAAAAGATTCGGAGTCTTTTGCCACCCGCCGTGAACTTTGGAATGGGGAGTTTTTTCAACTTCACCGCGTCACCGTCAGCGGGTGACTTCATTCCATTCCATAGTTTCTCAGAGATTTTCACACATTTTCACGCTGTTGCTTTTCACTTTCCACGCCGCAAAGCCAACGGAGGTGGCTTCAGCTGAAGCATTAATAATAACAATAACAACATTAGCCACTAACAATATTTAAAAAAAAATAACATCACCAACAACCACCACCCCACCACATCACAACAACAGCGGTAATTTTTGGTCAATAACATTTGTTGGAAATGAAGAGAAGCCGAATGCATGCAAAACGAAGAAAGCATCGTTGGCTGCAGCGACGACGAAGACGATGGCGGCTTCCCCAGGCTGTTGGGGGCCGGCTGACGACTGACGGGCGCCTCTTCGACGACGCCCGGGGTTGTCGGCGTTGCCACTCTGCCAATTGGTCGCGGCCTGTGGCTTCGGATGCGGCTCCAAAGTCAATGGAGTCTTTAAAACCGGGCGAGTGGCCAGACAAACGGTTGTCGTTGTTGCCAATGTCATGTTGTTGTTGTTTTATTAGTTGTTGTTGTTTTTGTTATTGTAGTCATCGAGGAGTTTCCTCTCTCAGTTGGTGTTGTTGTTTTTGCCTAGGCTGTGTTTTAATTTATCGTAATTTTTATTTTTCTCTTCATTTTATTTATTTCTTCTATGACGCTTTACCATCGTTGCTTTTGTTTTTGATGTTTTTTCTGTTGTGTTGTTGTGATGATGAGTTTGTTGTTCCTGGTGTTGTTATTCATGTTGTTGTTTATGTTGCTGTCGTCGTATAACGGCATCCATCGCTTTTAGTTCAAGTTCGAGCGACGCCAAAGCCATTTCACTTGTTGTGCCTCCTAATGGTGATGTTGTTGCTTTTGTTATTTTTGCTATAGTGATTGTTGTTGTTGTTACTATATTTGTTGTTCTTGTTGGTGGAGTTTTTCCTTTTCGCGGCGCATCTCACTTTTCTTTGGCGCGTTTATCGCCCGATTCCCTGCCTCTGACCTCCCCCAAACCCCTCTCTATCATTGTGCTCAGCTCAGCTGTTTGACCAACTTTGTTGCTGTCGGACGAGTTGCTGTTGCAGTTGTTGAAGTGGTTGCAACGGGCGTGCAATGACTTTCCACGCTTGCTTGGATGCGCCGTTGAATGAAGATAAATGACGGCCGGAGTCGATGCAGAAAAAGAGAAGAGGTGGAAAAATAATTGAGAGAAATGAGGAACAATATGAAAAAATTAAAAATAAAAACAAAAAATTAAAATGAATTAAAAAAAAGACAAAAAAAATAAACAAAAGATATGGAAGAAATAAAAAAATAATATAAACAAAATAAATTATAAAAACAAAACAAATGAAATAAACAATATAAATAAAACCACATAAAACATGAAAGGAAACCCAAAGAGAAACATCGCAAAGAAAAGAAAAACGATAAAATATGGAATACCATGAGGAGACGAATTAGAGTAAAGAGCTTGAAAAAAAGCAAACAAGAGAAATTAATGAGAAAAGAGCAAACAAGAGAAATTAGTGAAAAAAGTGAGAAAATATTGAAACAAGTGAGAAAATAATAAGAAAATGAGAATACACTCAAAGTGGGAGCGATCAAACAGAGGATGCGAGAGAGAGAAACTTACGAGACGGATGAGTGATCACAGAGGAGATGTGACAGACAAACAGAGGGAGAGAGAAAGAGAGGGAGGTAGAAGAGAGAGATATGGAGAGTGAGAAGGAGAAAACGAAAGAAAAGCAGATGAAGAGATGAAAATGGCAGGAAAATCTGTGCGAAGCCGAGGCGAATTTTGCCACTGACCCACTTGCGGGGCGTCGAAACTGGAAAACACTTTGTTATCGTCGTCGCCGTCGTTGTTGACGTCGTGCCTTTTGTTGCAGCGGACGATGTTGATGATGCTGATGATGGTGCAGTTGTTGCAGTGGCGGCCAACGATGCAGTTGTTGTTGTTGGTGTCAGTGTTTTTGTTGTCGATGTCAGAGTTTCTGTTGTCAGTGTTTTTGTTGTTGGTGTTTCTGTTGTTGATTTTGAGGTTGTCATGGAGGCTGGAACTTCGGCTGCTGCCTCATTTGCATTTTGTGTGCGATTTTTCGCGGCTGTCAAAGTGCGCCCGGGTTAACAAGTTTCACGTTTTTTTTTCTTCTTTAAGTTTTTTGGTTTTGTTCTTTGACTTTTTTTTTGTTTTATTCTTCTTTGATTATTTGGTATTCTTCTAGTTGTTGTTGTTGCATATTTTTGGCCATGCTAAATGGGTTTTTGTTGTTTCTCTCGCTGCTGCTGCTGTGCCTACGGCTGATGACAGCTGCTGGGCGCGCAGAAAAAAGAGCCGTTGAAAGGTTGTCGACAGGCTGAATGTCAAAGTTGAAAGAGTTGTTTCTGGACGTGGAATTGAATGCCGAAGAAAAGAACGATTGAATGAATACTTGCCAATAAATTTTGAGTAGTGAATCGTTTAGTAGAATTTCTGTTGTAGAATTTCTATTTGTAGTTCTATTTGTATTTCCATTTGTATTTCTTTTTTCTATTTCTGTTGGCATTCGCAAGTGAGGAGGAACCGGAAAAAGAAGCTCTAGTGAAAGCGATAAACTCAACGTGTTCTTCATCACGCAATAGTGAGAGAGAGAGAAGTGAATTAAATGAGAGAAATTAAGTAAACAAATGAGAGAATTTATACAAATCAGAGAAGAGAACTAAAAGAGAGAAGAGGAAAACCGAATGAAAGAAAATCTTGTGGTAGATGGAAATTGAACCATAGAAATGAAATGGAATAGCGTTATTCAATCGTTCACCACATGATACACCAGATTATCGATGGAACATGGATTGTGCATTCTTTGTTTTCTTAATGCGGTCGACTCAAGTCAATGGAATCAGTGAATTTTGTGCGGTTCTCGATCCAACGGTGAACGATTAAAATACCAGTGTAAAAACACTTTCCACTATCGAATTTCACCTGCCGAAAAAAACAAAAGCTCTAGAAAAGAACGAAATGGACGTGAAAAGAGAAAAAAATTGGGTTTGATGAAAAGTCATTAAATTTTTTATTGATTTTTAGAACTCAAGACTTCAATATAATCGCCATGTGGAATCAGAAGATGGAAAGAATTGGGACAGAAAAGAAATAAATTCTCTCTTTCTCAAATTTACTTCACTTAATCGATCTGAAATTAAAATGTTTTCGAAAAAACAAGATAAAATGTACAGTTAAAGAAAAAAAACACTTGGTTAAGACAGAAGCAAGAATAAAAATAATACGCAAAAGAAATAAAAACATGCACAACATAGTTCTAAAGTTCTCTGATACAACGACGACTTTGTATTAGAATAAGAAAAAATAGAAATAAAAATACAAATAAGAATAAAACAACAACAAGCGATGAAGTGTTGGTACCGGAGCAGAAACTAAACCAAGGCTGTGGCAATAATTCAAATGCAACGGACAACAACAAAAACAAAACGAGTAATTCTAACTGCAACAACCAGCAACAGCAAAAAAAAAAAACAATAACAACAACAGTTTTAGCGCAAATCGTGCGGAATTCTTTTGTTTACAGACATTTATTTTGTTCACTTGTTCTTGTTGTTGTCTCTTTTCGTTAACAACAATTAAGCTCAACTTGTTGTTGTTTTTATCGTTGCTGTTATTCAAAAGGCCAATCTAGAACACGGCGTCTCATTCGACGTAGGCACTGCCTTTGTCTATATTTTTTCTTATTTTTGTAAAAATAGATTTAAGGTAATTTCTTCACGAAAAAAATCGCATGTAGTTCGTGGCCGAAGTCTTTTGTTTTGCACTGCGGTGGAGCAGATTTTATCTAGTTCGCTGTCAAAGTCTTTTGTTCGGTGGCTTGGGGTTTTCCACCATTTATGGTGTTCTCGAGAAAATTCATTTTTTCCACCAAATTTATTCGAATCCCTTGGCAACAAGTTCGGCTCTTGAGTCATTCGTTTTGGCCAACATTTGAATGACTTTTGGGTTTTTCTGGAATTCGATGCAAGATTTACAACAAGTTTCTTGCTTAAGTCTTTCGATTTACCATTGAGTTTTAAATTGCTTTCAATTTCACAACGACGACAGAAACAACAACAATAAATACTAATAACTAAGAGAAAGAATAGCTAGAATCAACCACAATAAATTACAATTAAAATAAATTACAACAAATTACACCAACATTGCATGAGAACCAAAACGAATTCGATCGCAACAAATCATTAGGAAACTCGTGAAATTATATGAAATTTATATTGTTGAAACATTAAGAGAGGAGAAAAATTGCAAAAACATCTGCATACAACAGCAACACCTTGTTTGCAATGTTGTGATTAAACCTGTGCAATAACAATAAAACAGAAACAATTGTTGTTGTGTCACCGACTTCTGCTCTCTGATAAATAGAAGTTGAACTTTCAATTAGTTGAAATCTGCTGGTACATGAAGAAAATTGTTATTGTTGTTGGTTTACTATATTTTGTTGTTGTTTTCCTGGTTGTTTTAGTTGTTATTCTTGTTGTCAGGTTATTTCTCATTCTCTCAATCATTCAATCAATTGCAACAACACCAGCAGTAGCAGCATCAACACGATTCTTACATAAGCAACAATTTTAACTTAATTGCACGACATTCAACTGCAACAACAGCGTAGCTGCAACAACAAGAACTGCTCCAACTCATGCATATATAGACGGACAGAGTCGAGGACAGATAGATAGATGGTGACTTCGCCCATGTTGCCACACCCCGCAATCGCAACGGGCGCGGCTGCCAACCGACCGGGTGGAAGCGAATGCGATCAGAGCTCGGGGCTCAAACAAGAGCATGAGAAACGGGGCTGGGAAAATTAGTGCAGCAACAACAACAACAACAAAAGCGAACAAGAAGAGTAATGAAAACAATAACAAATACATGAACAATAAAGACTACAAGAATAATATAGAGTATAACAACAATAAAGATAACGACATTAATATAGACTACAACAATAATATAGAGTACACGAATAAAAATAAAGACAATTACTGCAGAAAATAATAATAATAACAATATTCCATGAGTATGTGTTGCAACAACAACGTAATTAATGACAATAAATTTTAATGTTTAACTTTTTAGAATGTCTTTTTACGACTTAACTTTAAAGAAAGGGGATACCAACGTTTGTGTGTGTGTTAGTTCTGGCGCTTGATCCCCCATCGAGCTCGCCTTCGCTTCGAGAACGCTCTCGATTCACAGCAATT
This sequence comes from Coelopa frigida, assembly GCA_017309665.1. NCBI lineage: Eukaryota > Metazoa > Arthropoda > Insecta > Diptera > Coelopidae > Coelopa > Coelopa frigida. The sequence continues at coordinate 19,288,532 of CM029565.1, read as the reverse complement.
AACGCTGAGCCACGTTGAGAACCATCGCCGGTGTCCTTCGGAATGAATTGAATGGAAAAAGAACAAAAACACCAAGCACAATGCCATTCACATACACACATAATCACTCACTTACACATACACTCACAGACTTACATTCACACCCTTCACACACACACACTCAGGCATTCGTGCGTTCCTAATTTGTTGGCGCTTTACTTTCGGTCACAATTCATTCTGTTGTCAGGGTTTTCTAACATCATCAACATTGTCGTTGCTTTTGGTATCGTTGTTGATGATGTTGTTGTAGTTGGTGTTGTTGTAGTTGATGTTGTTGTCATGACGAGTGCCGACCTGAAAATATTTCTGGCAACCCCATTCTGCTTGTTATTGTTGTCGCTGGAGGCCAACAGTTCCCGATGACTCATGCATTCCTTTGGCCTCCTTGTTAACGAATCGAATGACAAAACGAGAAACATCATGACGTGGATGCAGTTGTTGTTGTTGTTGTTGACATTGTTGTTGTGGTAGTTGTCAGTTATTACATGTGTTACGGTAAATGTTCTGTCATTGCACATACATGTTTGCATGTGTGTGTATGTTTGTTTACTGCGTGAAAATTTATTTCTTTGACTATTTACATTTTTTTCCCAAGTCTTTTGTTTGCACTTTGTAGAATTTTCTTTAATTTTTTTTTCTGATCTTTTCATTGCAGGTTCGTTGGCAAATTTATGCAATAATTTCCGTGAGCTCACTTAATGTTCGGATCGAATCAAAGATAAGCATGGTAGAAGGCATTGTAAAATCTGTTTCTCAATCATTGGAAAAAATCGTAAATGAAGCCCTTTGTCTGCCATCGACTGGCCCACATTTTGACCTCACGCCAGATTTTGAAAACTCCGCGTCTGCTCGCTGTCAGTCAGTCAGTCAGTCAGTTGGTCAGTCATTAATTCATTCAGTCCCTGCTTAACTCCTCTGGTCATCGATCTTCGTCATAACGAATCCCCAAAGACGACGCCCCCCAATCCACTTGGTGTCTGGCTCCACGAAGCTTCGTCTTTCGGGGAGAGAAAAGCCGTTAAAACGCACATCGTTAACCATAATAATTTACTACCCACAAAAACAACAAAAACAATAACAACAACGATGCCCAGAATAACTCATGGAAATATTCATAACACAAGTGTTAACGGTTTCACATCGATGGAGGTCAACCCGCGTTGACCCCAGTGACCGTGGACGGACGAAATCCAGACGATGATGTTTGAGCCAATTTCGGAGCCGACAGAGGCAACAACAGCAACAACAACATCAGCTAGAGTAACTATTCGGGAGCAAACAACAATCAGCAACTTCAACACCACCAACTGTTCCATCTGCTGTTGATGAAATTTCATTCATGATTAATTAAAATTATGCAGTTTCTTAAGAAATTGTTGGTGGTATTGTTGTGGTGACGTTGATGATATTTCTGTTGTTGATGGTGCTGCTATTGCTGTTGCTATTGTTGATGATCTGCCTATTGTGGGCTACTTCTTCTTCATCTCTTCAACTGAAGTGGAAACTCTTTGCATTCGTTGAAATTATTATATTCAAGACCAAGTTGAGACTCCTCGAAAGAAGCAGTAACAGGGAGGGCAACAAAAATCGTATCGACAACAACAACAATTGAATTAACAACAACAACTACATTAAAAACAACACTTATATTAAAATCAACAAGAACAACAACAACAAAAGGGATAAAATGCATTCGATTTCAACGAGTTTTTATTTTTTTGTTTCTTCCTTTCATTTCGTTTGAAGAAAAGTGAAACTTGAAACCTGAAGTGAATTGATTTGAATTGCAATCAGGTGGCAACACTTACCGATCTCAGCAGCTGTTTATTATAGTTCTTGATATCGTTGCTCTGAATGATATGGCTGTTGTTTGGTGGTTAATGTTGTTGTTGTTGGTTGTGTTAATTGCTGCATATAAAATATAATGATAGAAATACTTAAAGTTGAATTTGTTGGTTTTTGCTATTATTGTTATAGTTATTATATATTGTTGTTGTTATTTGTTGTTGGTGTTCGTTGTGGTTATTTGTAATTGTTGTTGCAACAGCCATCCGGTTGATTAGGGCGGTATCGAAGAGGCCATGAGTGGGCAGCTTTGAGATCTTAAATGGCCTGCAATTGTTATTGTAATCATTGGTAGGTGGGTTGTTATTATTGCTGCTGTTATTGTTTTTGTTGTTATGGTTCTTGTTACCCTCGTCTATTTTTGTTGTTGTCATGTATGGTAATGATTTGGTTATTGACCATATTTTTGTTGTTTTTATTGTCACTGCAGTCTTAAATCAGAAACTGTAGCAACCGTTGACTCAGACAAGGAAGGAATTTAAATTGAAATCAGTCCGTCCCACTCTCGGTTGTCCACATGACTGTCTGTTTGTCCACATGTCGGTCTATATGTCCGCATGTCTGTCTGTCTGTCCCTCTTTTTCTGTCTGTCCTCATGTGCATATGTCTTAAAGTGGTTGCTGTCCGTCAACGTCTGGTCGATTGTCTGTCGATCGTCGATCATGGTGAGTGGCCTTGAGTTGCCAACGACTGTGGACGGCTCAAGCGGCCCCCGCCAAAGTCCGAGAGTTGATCTCAAGTTGAGGTTTTAAAGTAATAAGATTTTATAATTACATATTTTTCATTATAATTTCACATTTGTTTGTAATGGAAGAAAAGTGTTTGTACTTTAAATCGTTAAATCTAATCGTTAACAATTTCTTTGTAATCGTTAACAATTTTTTTGTAATCATAAAAAATTTGTTTGTAAATGTAAAAAATTATATTCAAACTCTACTTAATTTTCGATTAGTTCCCCTAATTCCGGATCAACGATCACCCTTTTTTAATCGCCTAAAATGATGCAATGGATTTAATTTTTTTTTATATTTTTGCTTTCGCTTAAATGCAGATATTTCCCAAAGCTCAGCAAAAGAAACCTCAATTGCATTGCAAATAAAATGCATAATTCACACAATTCAGCCATAAAAAACTGTCTCCGTCTCTCCGCAATGACGACGGAGACGATTGGCAACGCAACCGCAGACAATGAGCAGCACAAGAAAAGTACATGAAAAAATGTGAGGAAAAAAATAATAAATTCATTGCGTTTTTACTTGCATTTTCTTTCACTGTTTCGCAATGATACTTCTTGGAAATGGATGAATGCAATAATCAAGGGGAAGGAAATAGTACTACAACAATAAGGGAAAACCAACAATGACAAAACCAACTATATCAAAACATACAATAAAAAACCATAATTTGATAAAACTCTTAAGGGTTCTCTAAGGGTTAAAATACAATGATAGAGGACCTGAGATTGAGCAAAAAAGGAATTTTGGGATCCCTGAACTCTGTCTCAAGGCGTGTGTGATTTTTGGATCTCGCAAAAATGCTGCATTCGTCATTGACCCAAGTGTTTTAACCAATTCCACCACCTCCACCCATGACAATAGCCAAAGATCTCGAGTTTCCGATTGGCCTTTGGTGTCATTGGAAGTCTCCATTCGTTCGTTCGATCAACGATCGCCCTTCCTTCCCCTCTCCGCCTCTCACCGGATATCGCCGTCCCGCCTGCCTGACGATCATATGCAAAAGATCGGCGGCAGCTTAACTCGAATTATTATTGAAAAATTCTAGCATTAAAACATGATCGTTGGCGACTGAGCCGAGTTTTTTTTTTTTTGGCGCCGTTTATAATGTTGCTATTGTTGTTGTAGTGATTGTTGCTGTATTTGTTGTCATTGTCCGTGATTGTTGTAATTACAGTGTTTGTTGTTACTGGCACACCCATATTAAGCACCAGACCAGATCTGATCAGACTCCACTCAGTAGGCCAACTGCAACAGACGTCGCTTTTATTTTTCTTAAGCACTTAAATAGTTAAATCGCCGATTCGACCGAGGGTGGTGGAAAAAAGAGGTGAAGGGTGAGGAGACGGACGCCGTATGAAGCGTGCAGCATTTAAGCCAGATTAGGTCGAGTGAGTTCACTTCACGAGCCAACTTAGCATTTGCCTCTCGAAGTCGCGTGGTCTCTAAGGCGATGTGGATGGTTCTATGGGGAGGAGGCGAGAGATTTCGTTCAGTTCGGCTTGAATGAGTTCCGTTTTAGGAAGGAGGAGGAAAAGTGGGGGGCGGATTTTTCTACCGCCTGTGGGTGGCTGAGGCTGCACACGTTTTTGGTGTTCAATTGTTTAGGCTGTTGTTGTCATTCTAATCGAATCAATGGCAATTTATTACGATCATGTCGGTGCTCTGAATGCCGATGATGGTAATTACTATGTAGGTGATCATGGTGATACTGATGTTGGAGTTGATGATGGTGATGATGTTGGAGTTGATGATGGTGAGTATTAAGGGGATGTGGAAGGCGATGTGGTTCATTGTGATGATGGTGGGAAGATTGTGATATATTCAAGAATATAGTCTACAGGCTGAGTTTGTCCTTCACCTCAGGATTCAGCTAATATTTAGATAGAAGTTAGATGTGATGTTAATATTAAAATGGTTGAAAAAATATCTTCTCAAAGACACATAAAGTACAAAACCATCATCAACCATTCCCAATAACCTTCTGAAATTATCCTTACCAAAAATAATATAACAAAAAAATGTATCTTCCAAAATGATCCCAACATAAATTATTCAAATAGAATTGTACCAAAATTATTGCTTCCGAAATTTCTATAAATCTAAATAAATCATATAAAAATGCTATAAAAACTCATATCCCCTTTTATGGTTAATTAAAATCTCGTTTTCTCATTTTTGTCGCACTCGATGCTCCCCGCCCTTGGCTTCTCGCCATCTCAATATCCCCAAAAATACTGCATCCACTACCATTCGTAATGAGGCGGCTTTGAAGATCTCATGCAGCCCGATAAGAGAGATATTTTATTAACCTTTTCGCCGCGTGGAGATCGCTTTATCGCTGTCGTAGCGATCGTTAGGTGTCTAATGAAAACCGTTAAAACCATTTAACGCCTGCCCGAATCAGAGGGTCAGAGGGGGACGATTGGGGACGGAGGTGGTCGGAGCACGGATCCGTTGGTGGAAGGTGTGATCGAGGTACCGGCCGATGGCGGAAGGTGGAAATCGTAATACGAAATTCGTACCACGACCGAAAACCGCCGACTGACGACGACGTTAAACACAAAAAAAAAACGAACAACGAGCAATGAAAAACTGTTGCCATAATTTAAGCCAATTTAAACGTGGCCAACAACGAGTGGGCAACCAAATCAGCCTCCATTCGCACCGTTCGAGCCACGATGGCGACTGATCCGGGCCGAGAACAAGTCTGGGTCGGCTCACTGCGACACTAAGTCGTCGTGGTCGTCGTTATCGTTGTTGCTGTCGTCGTCATCGTCGTCGGCTGAATTGCGTCATGGCTGCTGTTGCTGTTGCTGTCGGACGAGCGAACGATTAGTCGCCCCGTAAATGGGTTGAATTCCTGTCGCCGCTCGTGATCAGAAGGAAGGGAGGAAAGGAAAAAAATCGGGGCGTCTGTCGTGTATGAATGGGAGATTATCTCGCAAAAGAGCCGTCGAGGACTCCTTTAAGTAGTTTCGGCAATCGCTGCTGGTGGTTTTGGTGGAGGTTTTAGTCTTAGTGTTGAGGAGGAAACTGTTGCGCTTGTTGGCGTGGCTCTTGTTGCCATTAGTAATGCAGCTGCCGTTTCTTGTTGCTGTTGCAATGGTCGCTGTCTTGATTTGTCGTCCGTGGGCGGGTCGGCGTCCCATAGACGAATATTGTTCCCAGGTATCTCTTTGGACTACGACTTTCTTCACTATCTCTCTCTTTCTCCTCTTTTCTCTTCTCGCCATCCTTTGACCAACTTTCCACCTGTTCGACAAATTCATGTGCATCGATTAGCCATGTTTGGAAACCCGGCGAGCTGAAAAATGCAATCAAATGTCTGTCATAACGCCGTCGACATTTGACGTCCATCGAACAACGACCATCGACCGATGTCCGTCGTCTATCGTCCATCGTCCATCGTTCACCCGTCTGTCGACATCGCAATGCGAAACAATTGTCGTTGGAGCAACAACAACTTCGCCTTTATGCAACCGATGCCCGATGGCGCCCAACGACCAACTCCGATTCCACGCATGATTCGTCGTCGTAGTCGGTGACTCCGAGTGATCTGATCTCTTTCATGCCGACGATAAGTGGCCGAAGTCCAATCAACTCGTTCAACTGCCATCGAACATCAATCATTTTGACAACCTCGTCAAATCGAAATATAGTGAAAGAGAGAGAATGAGGGAGGGAGACCAAAGAAGGAGAGCTTTTGCCATTCTCGTGGTAGACTTTAAATTTCGCTTGGTAACCAGATGAGCCTCCTTAGGTTCATCGTCGATCGTTCTTTTGATCGTTCGATTGATTCCCGATCCTTGTTCACCCATCGATCTCCATCCGTCATCATCATCCAAGTCCTCGATGATTTTCCAAACGGCGCCCCGATCATTGATCAACCGATGACAATCGTTGATCAGATAATTCCACGATTGCGAAACTTCGTCCCTCTCCCCTTGGCGCTCCAAGCTCCACACTCGCCACGCCACACACCCGTTTGATCCGTCCTGATCCTCCGACCTCCCAATCGACAACCCGTGGCGCGATCATTAACCGGGAGGCAGCCGATCGAGTCCATGCGATCGAGTCCTCGCCGACCATCGAACGAACGATCGATCGATCACCAATCAATTTTCTCGATCGGCATTTTTCGCATTTTTTTGCTCCCCTCCTGTCGCTGCGGGGTGTTTCGCTGATCGCCTTCTGGAGTTCGAGTCAATTTGCTCGAGTTTCTTGCAAAACATCGATCATTATCATTATTTCGATCATTTGATTAGAGGGATTTTCTCGATTTGGGGTCTGCGACGACATTCGAGCGATTGTCGCCGGAGGAGAGCGGGCCGCAAGCGATTTGGCGACAACGCAAGCAATTACTCTCGGTCGGAGACACAATCGCCGTCATCGTCATTGAAGTCGTTGGCGAACTCTTTGGCGAACTCTTTGGCGAACTCTTTGGCGAAGTCTTTGCCGAAGTCTTTGGTGAAGTCTTGGCCGAAGTCTTTGGTGAAGTCTTTGGCGAAGTCTTTGTCGCAGTCGCCATGAGACGTGGCTATAATTGGATTAAGTCGACGGCGTCGTCGGCCTCCCCGAGTCGTGGTCGTTCGGTCGCCCTCTTTTGGAGCCGGGCCGAGCCGAACCGCGCCGTAGACGGCAACTCGAGCATGAGTCACCGGAAGGAAGGCCACAAGGTGGGTCTCCACCCGGCAATTGATTCGGAGGGGTTGGAGGGAATCGTTTCGAACGGTAGATCGATCGACGGTGACTTGGGAGAATGGAAACGAGAGCTGGTGGAATTAATTTAGTGGCTTTAAATCCAATTAAATGGGCTATAAATGTGGGAATCAAGTCGAAACTAATCTTAGATGGAGAATAATAACATGTAGTTGATATTTCGTTAATAAGCACGAACATTGGAGATTGTTACTTGGGGTCTTTTGGTATTGTCGCGGTTATTTTTGGACCTCTCGATCACCTAAAAATATCAATTTATTGGTCTTCACTAATAAATTGCAACTACTTTGCGGAGGATTTCATCACATAATTAAACACCTGATCATCTGTCAGATCTTCTTCGTGATATCTTCCAACGACTTTGATCATTTTTGGCCTGCTCCCTTTCATCTCAGCCGACTCAATCTCCTTTCATTCCCCCAGTCATCTTCAGATCGTTTAAGATCTTCGAATTCACCTGCCGTTTAGCTCTTAATCACCTTCAGATCAGCTCTTAAACACTTTCCGATCTCCACCCAATCTCAAGTCGCCTTCTGATCTGCGGCCGACCTCCCCTGATCCCTTTTCAACTCTGATCAGCCGGTTCCACAATCCTCCCAACGACGAAATCTTATGCAATGATCATCGACAACATTCCCAAGTGATGTTGAATCGCTTTCAATCGACCGGCTGATCGAGTGATCTACAATTTGGCTCTCGAGCTGACATGATGGACAGATGGAAGAAAGGCGAGCGATGAAGATGATCATGATCATGATGTTTTCTCAAGCACCTTTCTTCATTGCGATCGAGCTGGAATGATTTGCGAATTTATTCGGGGGAAAAAGAAACAATGAACAAAAGTTGATGACACACATTTTAGCATCAACGACATTACCAGTGTTTATCGAAGAAACAAGTTACAAAAAGCGATTGTAAAATAATGAACAGAGAATTATAAAACAAACAAAATTTAAAAAAATATATATTTTTTTAATGGAGAAAAATAAAATATTTTTTTGGTGAAAATGGCTATTTATTTAAATAATGTAAATAAACATTTTTAAAATTATAAATACATACAAAATTTTAAAAATGTCTTGAGGAAGTTTTGCAGCCACATTTGCAACACTTTAAAGGCCTCATTCGCCTTACCGGAAATCTTTTTGTTGCCATCCTAATCGATAGACAACAACAACAACAACAACGAACAAGGGGCAACATTGCTACATTTGAGGTCGAATTTATTGTTGTAATCATTTTTGCGAACGAAAGGCTGGTGATTGTTGTTGTTGTTTTATGCAGGTTAGTTTTCATTATATTTGTTGTTGTTGCTGCTGGAGTCGCACGTAAAATGCAGCAAGTGTCTGCAACACAACAATAGTAGCAACATTAATGAACAACAACGTCCAGCGTAACTGTTTTTCTTGTTGCAATTGTTGTAGTTTACTGTTGTTGTAATATTTTATGTTGCAACCATTGCGTGGTTGTTGCTGCTGCTCCTGTCTGTCTATTGTTGTTGTTGCTCGAGTTTTTGCAGCATTGGTTGATGTTGTTGTTATTGTAGTTGCATTTGTTTCTCGACTTTTTGCCGCACATGCGCATTTGCCATTTTTCTCTTTTGCTCCTATGTTATTGTTGTTGTTTTTGTTGTAATATACAGAAAATGTTACAACACTTTCGCAGCTGCAAATACAACAAGTAATAACAATAGCAACAACAAGAAAAGAAGCAACAACGCCATCGCCATCGCTCGCTCATCCACCAGCAACATTAACATTAGCAATGACAACAACAACATCATCATCAACGGTAACGACACCGACTATAGCAACAACAACAATTGAAACAACAAAAGCTCTAGTTTCGCATTGTTTACTTTTATGTTGTTGTTGTTGTTAGTTTTTGCTGTTTCAATCGTTGTAATATATTCTCTTACATGTTGTTGTAATTTCATTGAAATCATTGTTGTTGTTGCTGCTGCTGCCACCACCAACATGTTGTCGCAAAGTGTCTGCGACTTGATTTTAAAGCGAAATGGTTTTTGCTGTAGCTTTCTTTATGTTGTTTTTGATTATTTGTTTCTTTTTTAGTTGTTGTTGTTGTTTTTTTGTGTGTGTTTATATATTGTTGTTTTTGTTGTTGGAATTTTCCCATTATTTCTGCTTGCACGCGGCATTGCCGAGCTCCAAGACGAAGCAGCAATTGTTGCTGCTGCTGTTGCCTTGTGAATGTCTCACATTTGTCGCCCTCCCTCTGTTCATCTGACTATCGGTCTGTCTATTCTTCTGTAAGTCCGTATGTTTCTCTGAATGTCCGTCTGTCTGTCTGTCTGTTTTTATGTCCGTCTATCTGTCTGTCTGTCCGCCTCTGTATGTCTTTCTATCTGCCGGTGGACTTCATTAGACGCTCACCGTTTGGGCAACGAATGAATTGTATTCAATTTGAATTTCTTTGCATTCACTTGCTCTATCTCTCTCTTTCCCTATATTTCGCATTCTATCTCCTTCTATCTTTCTCTCTCTGTTCCATCTCTCCCTCCTCTTTTCGCACAATCACCCTCTCTCTCTCTCACTCTTTCCACCTCTTCCTCTCTGTCTGACCACCTTAGATTTCTGCGCCTCGTTTGCTTCATTCATCCGTTGGTCTGGGAGTCAGCAATTGAAACGTTTCATTGTTGTTTCTGCTATTGTGGTTGTTGCTATTTTTGTTGTTGTTTTATTGTCACTATTGTTGTTGCTATATTGCGATGGCATGCGAAGTCACAATCGTCGTTCGCTGATCACTTGTTCGCTTCGTTCGGTCTGTCCATTTGTCTGTCCGTCTGTCTGTCTTCAGAGCGACTCCGAGTGAATCCTAAGGGAGGACGACCCCCTCCCCCACTTCACACCCTCTCGCCCCCTCATCCTTTCTTTTGATTCACCATATGGCGATGCCCTCATTCGATTCTTCGATGTGAACCAGTTTCTTTCTATCACTCACTTCATCCCATCTCCCTCTGTTACGATGCGTTTCTCCACTCGATCTCAATTTCAATTTCATAGACAACTTCAATTCGAATTCGTAGCCGACTTCAATTCGACTTCGTAGCCGACTTCAATTCGAAGTCGAATTCGAACTCGTATTCGAAGTGGTCTCGATTCGAACTCATCGCGATTCGAGTGGCGTCGATCGTCGATGTCAAGCGAACGATGCGCTTCGCTTCCGCATTCATCGTGCGCGATGGAGAAGCGTGTGAAACGATGAGTTGGTGGTGGTGAGGGGGAAGGGAGAGGTGAGTGTAACAGGACCACGTTCCCCTTCCTCCCCCTTTCCCCCTTCTAATCGATAGGATTCTGAGCCTACTTTGGGTACGAAACTGTGGTTGATTCGTGAATTTGAATCCTCTTCCGGGCTTCAGTTGATGTTGATTTGATGTTGTTGCTGCTCCTGAAGATAGTCTTTATTCATGATGTTGTTGTTGAATATATTACGTTGTTGTTGACTACCTCATTGTTGTTGTACCCCACTGTTGTTATTGTACCTCATTGTTTTCGATGCGTAGGCTGTCGACCATTCTCTAAATTCACCTTTAAATATATGTTGCTAGTTGTTGTATCACTTAATGCTATTTAGTTGTTTTTATTATTGTTGTTTTCATTATCGTTATTGTTATTGTTGTTGTGGTTATTATTGTTGTTTTCATTATTATTATTGTTGTTACTGTTAAAATGAATGCGTAGTTAGCGATCGAGTGCATCGTAAATTGTGAATTCGTAACTTGAAAAATAGCATGAGACAAAACAAAAAGCACAGCAACAACAATAACATTAACATTCACAACATTCACAACAACATTTACGCATGAATTACTCATGCACGATTTGTGCATTTCGTCAACAATCACTACAATAAAACCAACAACAACATCGAATTCGTTGCCACCAACACCGAGAATCACAACGTCAGCAATATAAAGTAATTACAGAAGCAGCAACATAAATATGTCGTCAACAAAATAAAATTGCTTCTTCTTGTTGTTGGTTTTGTCATCAAACTGTTTCGACTTTCGTTGTTGTTGTTTTTGTTGGTGATGAGGAAGCAAATCGTCGACAACTTTACGACAGGAAGCAACTCGAGTTCGGATGTTGGCAAGAGATGAAAATGTTGATGGTGAAAAAGACGGGGGAGTCCGAAAAAGAAGAAGATGAAGGTGTTTTATAGAGAAGACGAAGAAGAAAAAACAACTTAAATTTCTAAGAAACAAATCAATCCATATTCAAGGAAATTTTACTTCAAAATTAAATATCAAATTTATGAAAATTTTAATAAATAAATTTAAAATAAAAATTCAAAAAATACGATATATAATAATTCAAAATCAATACAAACCAAAATTCAAATCCAAAGCAAATAAAATAGTAAAATTTAAAACTTAAAAATCAAAATAAATTAATTCAAAAACTAAATGTATAAATTCAAAATCAAAAAAAAAAAAATAATTCAAAGGCACAGTAAAAAAAATCAAAACAAATTAATCATCAACAGCACCAACTGCTGTCCAATGCATTCCATCACCTAAAAATACACCACAACAATTAACAATAGTATGCAATTAAAATTCAATTAAAACGACAAGCAAAAGCAACAATTGAAGCAATAAAAAAATATAATACGAGAAATACTTTTTCAAAAATAACAAAAACCACTTTTCAAATAAAAACAACATTTCTAATAACAACTGTTCGACGAAACATCATAAAAGAGGATCGAAATTCGAACCTCTAAGTCCATCATCAGTAATATTTGTGGAGGGCGATGGAAGTCAGTAACAAAAAAACAACAACTAAAAATTCCAACAATTACAGCAACCAACGCATTTTCCCAACGTATTTTTCCTCCATTTCATCTCTTTCTCTCTCTCTCTTTTTATCGCTTTTACTTTGGTTTCAAGGTCGTTGCTTGTTTCCCGGACAAGCCTTAAAATGAGTTGTAGCTGTTGTTTTTGTATTTTTCCTACTACGATAAAAACAATAACAAAATACCAAACGTCATTCATTTGAATTGATGATGTTGTTGTCGTCTATTTGTGTTTTTCATGTTGTTGTTGCTGGTTAACATGGGCAGGATTTCTTTGGTTTTCATCAACTTGTCGATGATGATGTAGTGGTTGTTGTTGTTTTGTTAATCTGGTGTTTTTTGTTTCCGAACTTGTCGTAGTTTTTGTTGTTGTCAGCATCGCTGTTGGTTGTGTTTGGTCGTTGATTTCGTCATGTTGTTGACATTGAAACGACAACATGTTGTCGTTGCTTGGCTTAAGGCGCATTTTCAGTCAAGTTGTCAACACTTTGGACAACAGCAGCAACATTGACAACATCGCTAATTCGTTAATTGATACCAACTACAATAGCAAAAAAATACCAACTATTGCGATGCAAAGATACAAGTATTGAATTTTTTATCAGTATTTTTCATTGAAGTCTTTCATAAAAAATATCAGTATTCTTCTCATATGAAGTATTTTGAAGCCTTTGAGAAAATACTTCGTTTTTCTCACTTCGGCACTTCATTGAGCTGTTGCTAACATTTTCTTCTGAAGTCAAGCAACATTTTCTTCCTACGTAGAGAATTCTACGAGAATTCTCCGATAATTTTTCGAGAATTTCCCGAGAAGTCAATGATCAACATTGTCAGACGACAAGATCCGCGTGTTGTGGAATGAGAAGCAACAGAAACCGACAACAAGAATAACAACAAAAACAATAACTAAAACAACAACAAGAATAACAACAACCAGGTCACCAACACCATCTACGACATCTCCAGCATCAGCAACAACGACGTGAACAGCGAGAGGCAAAAGCCTTTGAAATGAACTCCAACGCATTCCAACGCAAACAAATGACGACGAGGCATTCGGTTGTCAGCGAAAAATATGTTGCTCTCAACGATGGCGGCAGCAACCGAGACAACAACACCAACAAAAACAACAACATGACAACAATAACATGAACACTACAACTATATAACAACAACAAAAAAACAAAAATAAAAAAAAAAACGAAAATTACATCGACAACTCATTAGCAATAACATAAGAACTACAACAACACAACAACAAACACCATCAATCCAACGATCTGTGATCGGTGACAAAAAGACATGTCAATACATTGGCGAGCGAAAGAGATGGCAATAGATGTGTTGAAAAAAAATGTCTCAAAGTAACAACAAAATCAACAACATCAACAAGCAAGAAGGAAAAAACGGTGACAACCGTTGCTGCCGAATGAATATTTACGACGGCATTAGCGAGAAAATGCGAAGCGCGTGAGGTTAACAACAACAGCAACAATGACAACCATATCAACTACAAAAAACCATATCAAAAATAAATATAATAAAAACAACAACAATAGTTGTGACAAAAACAAGCACATATAACAATGTGTAACGAAAACAATGAGTAAAAATTATAAATAAAAAACTCACACAAACAAAAAATATAAACAAAAACCGCAAACAACATCATCACAAAAGTAATTGACAAGAAAATCCAAAAATGCGAAATTTTGTTTGAAGTTGCGGACATCAGCAGCAAAAACAACAACAGTAATTACAACAACTACTACAGACAATAACAACAACACGAAGACTTGGAATTTGGAACACGCTCGGGGGGAGTTGAAAAAAAACGCATAAAAAACCACAACCAGACCAATAACAACAACAACAACTGGAGCAACATCAATAACAACAACTGGAGCAACAACAACCACAATAGAAATTTTCATGTCACACATTTTTAATTGCTTCGAAGGCTTCCAAGAGCTCTTCAAGAAGCTTTTAATGATGACGTTGAGTGGACAGATTTCGGAAGATATGACAACATGGTTGAAGTACAATAACATCAACAGCTAAAAACAATAGCAACAATTACAATTAATGTGATATTGCGCAACTGAGATCGGCAGACGATGGCGAATCACGCGCTTCAATCGACAGCAGAAGTTTGAGGGAAAACATAGGAGTGGGCGAGTTGCAGGGGTGGGCGAGGCGTTTGCGGGGAAAGGAAACAGGAATCTTGCACAATATAATGATAGATAAAATTTCCAACTCTTTCATCTATTTTTCTATTTCCTAAGAAAAATGTAAACAAAATTATATTTTAAATACAAAGTGCTAACAAATTTCAAAAAATCGTAATTTTATAATATTTTTCAAGAAAAACCGTAAAAAACATATTTTTTATATTTTTCTGCCTTTTAATTTCTAATATAATTTTTTTACTATTCTATTATTATTTCATCTATTTTTTGATTTCTGCCTTATTTTCCAAAAATATCAACAAATGAAAAAAAAATATTAAACAAAAATCGAATTTTCATTTTTTGATGTCTTTCATCTTTTTGTCACCTTAATCTTGATCTTACCTAATTCTTGTGTTTTTTCTCACTTTCGCCATATCCCACAATCCTTCTCCTAATCCTCTCATCAACGGTTCCTCCTCAAAGCCCTGACCCCGGAGACTTTGGGTTCTCATCATTCAATCTCACCGGCCAATCTCGCCCGTTCCTCCCCACCTGCCTACCGCCCTCCAAATTGGCCCCACACACTGTCCTCCGCATTGCCAACTGTCGCATCGGTGGCCCACGTATCGTCACGTCGTGTCACGTGAGCGACACATAAAGAGCTTAAAACGCTAATGGCCCCTAATAAAGCGCTCTCAATGAGGGCTCAGATCTGATCCATCGCCCATCCGACCTCCTCCCCCTCATTCATGTTTTCGTGAATCGCTTTTGAGCGATGTCGACCCACGCACAAGCGGGCGGTTGGCAACGCGACTGAGACGATGATGATGACGAATGCAGCCGACTCAAGAAAATCTCCAAATTTGCATAATTTTTTTCACTTCTCAGGCAATGCATTAACGATTGTTGTTGGTGATGGAGCTTATTGTTGTTGGAATCGGTGTTGTTGGATTCGGTGATGAAGCTGATTGCTGTTGTTTGAGCTGGTGATAAAGCTTATTGTTGTTGGTGATCATGTTGATGCAGCTGATTGTTTGTTGGTGCTGTTGATGACTGACTCTTGTTGTGATTTTGGTGATTTCCACTGCTGTATGTACATAATTGTGGTGATTTCCATTGTTGTAATTGCTGTGATTGTCGTCGTTGTCGTTGCTGCTGCTGCCGTTGAGTTCTCAGCGACTGCGGGTGGGCGTCGCTTTGTAGAGTGCTGACGTTGACGTCGACGCCGGTGGCCGGAAGTTTCAAAGTTTCCGTTGGGAAGCTTCGTCGCTCCGCCTCCCCAAAACAATTGCCTCATGTCCTAATGGAAGGAATCCGAAGTTGACTTTTCGAGGACGGATTTTTCCCTCAGGCCATCAAGCGAGTTCCACAGATCAACTCCGCCCTCCTCGACCCGCCACGCCCCTCACTCATCAACATGCCTCCCTCCCCTCCAGCATCACTCAAAATTAAGCTGTTCAAATATTTGAGTTGTTGTTGTTGTTTTAGTTGTTGCTGCGTGTGCGAAAAATGCTGTTAACGATTTTTTTCCATCTCTCTCTCGATTTGTTGAAAAAATGTTGTTACAAGTTGTTGGCTTTGGTTGTTGTTGTTACATGTTGACTGATGACGGCTGGGCGTGTTTTTCCCATAAAGCATTAACAACCACTTCAACAACAACAACAACAGTATCAGCACAACAATAATGAGAAACGCATCGCAATCAAGCCGAATCATGGCGCAACCTCCGAGGGAATCTTTCATGAGACGAAGAAGAGGGAAAAAACAATTTTTGGGTTTTTTTTGTTTTGGTTCGGGAAAATTAAGGTGAAGGCATTTTTGGAGTTAATTCAATTATTAACATTTTTTATTAATAATTATTAAAAAAAATATCGTCTGTCGACGTCAGACAAAGTTCAAAATGTGAATACTTTAAATATTTTTATTATAAGTTTTAGTTATTTTAATTTGCTGAATTTCATCTGAAAGTAATAAAAAATTATTTACAAAAAAATATTAAAATATATTAACTTAAAAGTTAAAAATTGGAATATTTAAAAAATTTCTTTACAATTTAAATTTTTTATAGATAAAAATTTAAAATTT
This sequence comes from Coelopa frigida, assembly GCA_017309665.1. Lineage (NCBI taxonomy): Eukaryota > Metazoa > Arthropoda > Insecta > Diptera > Coelopidae > Coelopa > Coelopa frigida. The sequence continues at coordinate 19,272,118 of CM029565.1, read as the reverse complement.
CAGTAAAATAATTTTAAAGTTTTGGATATTTTATATATTTTTTTAATATTCTGCTAAATAGTAGAATATCACAGTTCCATATAAATTCATATTTACATCGTTTTTTTTTTTCGAAAAATCACTTTGAACTAATTTCGTAGCTAGTTTATTCGATGTTGCCGCCAGAGTTTGATTACAAAAAACACATTATCGTCATCGAAATAATTGTTGTCGTAAAAACTAAAATTGAATCGAGGAAAAATTATAAAATCCCACGTACTCATAAAACCCGAATATAGAGCAGGTGGCAACGCGGGAGAGCAAGGATTTCGAGGAAAATTGTTTATGAATGGGACAAAATTGAATCATTATGGCTGAAATATAAATTGCCACTCATGCAGCGGCAACATCAACTAAATGAAACAAAAAAAATAAAAATAACAACAACAGCAACACTAGTGATGACAATTAAAATCAATCAACTCAATTTAATGTTGCACGCGCTGCAGGTTGAAGCGTTAAAAAAAATAACAGTAGCCAACAACAACAACAGTACCAATATCAAAAACAACAGCCACCGATAAAGACAACAACAGTAATTCCCGAATTCCCGGCGCGTTGGCAACACTTTTCGATTAAAAATCACATCAAAGCAACGCGAGGAAAAGAGAAGTGGTTGGGGGGAAAACAAGAACAACAACAACTTGGGGGAATACAACAACATTTGAGGAAAAATTTGCTGAAAAGGAAAACACGAAAAATTCACCCCAAAAAAGGAGGAAGAAGTGGAGACTGAGGGAAGAGGTGGGGATCAAATTCCTTTCACTTTTCAGCGTGAGGCGGCGACGTCTGGTGGACGCGTGCGCGAAATTCGCTTCGCTGTTGTTGGCAACGCCGCGCACGACGGCAACATGTGGCAACGCGTCTGGACGTCGTCGACGACAACAACAAGAAAATTCGACTGCTCCGTTTACGGTTCGGGTCCTTTGGGATGACGGAAGCTGAGACAAAAACAACGAAAATATCAAAAACAATAACAACAACAAAAATATCAACAACAACAATATAAAGAATGACAAAAAATGACCGCTCGACAAGTTGGCAACGCGCAGAGTTTATGGCTCGATCTCGGTTGAAGTCACCTCCGACCACCCCCCTCGATCTCGCTGACCACAAGTTGGCAACGCGACATGCACCAGTTTCTTTCACTCCTCGGTCCCCCTCCCACCTCCACCCCCCACTTATGAGGTAATCGCTACGAACATGTGGCAACGCCGGTGCTCGAATTTATTTGCATAACGGCGGCGTGGCAAATCGAGAGAAAATCGTTCGCCGCCTCGCGTCGCTCCATCGACAACGGCGACGACGACGACGACGATTGACGGCCGGTGGTCAGGCGCACTCAGTCGTTCCGTCGTTGTCAACGCCAGGCGTGGTGGGCGTGAGCTCAATTCGAAGGAGGAGGGCGGAGGCGGAGTGGGGTGGGGTGGGGTGGAAGGCGAGTCAATCTTTCATAACGAAAGTTCAGTTAGTATTTATGCATTTTCTTGATTTCTTTGAAGCGATCGAAAGTGCTTGGCAACGTGGTGGAGATGGGGACGAAGGAGACGGGGGAAAATGCGATTGAGTGGTTCGAATGCAAATACCATTATCATCGCATTAATGGAGCGCATGTAGTTGGCAACGTTGTCGCTGCCAATTCCATGTGTGGGAATATAAAAGTAATGGGCGGCAGTTGGCAACATCGTACTATTAATTTAAAATATAACGATTATGAACAACTTACGACACTCGCCACTGCCCATATTAAATCACAAATTATCGCCTGTTGGCAACACGGGCGAATGGTTTCATTGAACTTCCTCCAAAGTTTTTCCCTTCTTTCTTTTTCTCATCTTCAAAGGATGCCAAACGATCGTTGGCAAGACTTGTGAAAATATTTCACAAAAACCCAAAAACAACCTCGTGAAGGTCGTTGATTGCCCTCCAGCAAAAATAACAACAATAACTTTAATTAACAAACACCGCATAAATTCATCAAAGCCAAATTTGCATAGATTTTAATGAGGAGCAACAACAATAAGAAGAAGAGGAAAAACCAACAAACCACACCAGCTGGCAACGCTGTTGACCTGACCCAACTCATCGCATCGATCGTCCATCGGCTCGACCACATCATCATCCGTTACCGACACCTTGTCACGCCTCCCACAACCCCCTTCCTCCCTCTCGACATCCATCATTAGCCGCAAATTTAAAGGTATTTGGAAGGAGAATTAGAGAAATAGAGAGATGGGTGTGAAGGGGGCGAAAGGGATCCATCGGAGGGGACGCCGTCAAGTGGAACGACCGAGGCGGCGGTGGTTGATCAGCACCTTGACCCGTTGTTTTTATTGTTGTTGCACCTTTCCTTCAATTTCTGTTGGTTTTCGTTCGCCATTCATCTCCATCCATCGTTGGTCGTTGGCTCGTGGTTCGTTGTAACTCGATGCCAGCAAATTTCACTATTGTTGTTGTGGTTGTTTGTCATTTTCTGCATTTTTCCCTTCAATCTTCACCCCTTCGACATTCCCCATGCTCTCTTTCGAACACAACCTTCACGATCCACGGAAGTCTTCATCTCGTTTGTTTGTCTCTCCATCTCCTTTTTGGCCTCATCTTCTTTTATTTCTTATTATATTGTTTGTTCTACATCTGCTGTTTTTCATCTATTTATGCTGCAACTTTGGGCGCCAACATTGAAGGTCGCTGTCAGTCGTCAGAAGCCGTCAAACATCAGTTTTTGACAGCCTTAAATTAAAGTTCTTGTTTTTTTTACTTTATGTTTATGCTCTGAGTGGATTTGTTTTGCTATTGTGGTTCTATTGTTGTTATTTAATTTTTTTCATTTGTTTTTTATTGGTATGATTAAAATTTCCTCATTTGAATAAGTAAACCCAACATAAAAATACCCTAGTTCTAATATTAACTCTTGAATTTTTTCCATTTTGATGTTCAAAATAATGCAGTAAAACCACAATATTTATATATCCTTGTTTCTCTACCTCATCGTCGAATTCGAATCCATGAAAAATGCTGGCAACGTATGCGAATCAAATCGATTGTCGTTGTTGTCACTCATGTTGGGGGTTCACTGTACTTTCTTTGGTAAATTATGCAAATTGCAATAATTTTCAATTTCTCGCGAAGTCACTGACTTCCTTCTTGTGTCGCGTGTTCATAATATTTGTTGTTGTTCGCAATTTTCCTATTTTTATTGTTCCGTTTTGATAGTATTGTACTTGTGTTTGCTATTGTTGTTATTTTTTCTATCGTTGTTTTTCATATTTTTATTGTTCTTCTCTATTTTTATCGCTGTTGTTCCTATAAAGTGCAACAACGTGGGTGCCTTTGCTATAAATGTTGCCATAATTCGTCGTAAAGTTTAGTTCCTTGGAAAACCTCAATTTATGGCAACGCCATCGCACAGCTGCAACAACAATTTCACTCAATTAGTGCAAGAAATTATGGAAATAGTAAAGAAAATTTATGAGATCTGGGATTTTAACCGATGACTTTAATTTTCCAATTAATTTCTCCCTCGTTGGTTACTCGGTTTATTGCTTTCTCAATTTATTATCGATTAATTCTTACCAATTTAACCAGAGAGCGAGGAATCAAGGGTTAAGAAACCAGTCTCTTTCTGTCTTTCTTACTTTCGATCTCGATTCTAAATGGAGGATAGAGTGAGACAGGGGGAGAAAGATCAAAATCTCGTCCACGACTGCCCGCGGGAATCACGTCTGGTGGCCTCGACGACGGCCTCGTGATGCGGGGAGCCCAAGGGAATGAGGAGCGACTGCTCTCGGCGTTTCCACTGATCTATTTTCAGGCAGACGGGCGTGGTCGATGCCGAGGCGGTGGGAGGAGACGCGAGGAGTCGCCATCGACGACAACAACGAATACAACGACGATGACGACGAAGGCCGTAGGGGATTCGGGGAATGGAAAATCGTGTGGAAAGGCGTCTGGCGATGGGATTGTGTAATAGTTGTTCTTGTTATTTGATGTTGTTAATTTCATGTTGTTGTTATTGTAATTGGAATGACTCCAGTTGATAGTTGTTGTTATGGTAACCCACTTTTTGGCCACTTATTTATTTCTTGGACATTCACTCCTTGCTGCTCTTGTTGTTATATATAGTTGTTGTTGTTGCTGCACTTTTCATGACTGTTGTTTTTTTATTTTTTCTCTTGTTGGTGTCGCATTCATTGCTCGTTTTTTATTGTCATTGTTATGGTTCTCATTGTTGTTGTTGTTGTTTCTGCTGCTATTTTTTACATTATTATTTTTGTGCTTTCTGTTATAGTCAATTCTTTCTGCACGTTTCTTTCGTCACCTCCCATCCAGGATTACGAAAACCTCGAAAATCGGAACGAAAAAATAAATCCAACAATGAAACCATAAAAATGCAAATACTTTGGTGTGGTAGTGGGTGTTGTTGTTTGTTTTTGTTGTTGTGATTAATGTCCTCGTGGCGACAAATCTCGAAAAAGGGACGTTCAGTTGCCAAATGGGCAAGGAACGAGCAGGAGATTTAGATTTTGATCTCGAGTTATGGGAAAATATCCGGGAAAATATTTGGATAGATTTTTCATGTGACCGAATTGATTTAGGATTTTCAGTTAATCTCACTTTGTGCTCTATAATGGTGAAAAATAAATTAAAATTTAAAAAAAAGTTATTCAGTTTATATTTATTGATTTCTAAGAATTTTATTAAATAAATAATTATGAATATATTAAATTATTAAACTTTAATTACATATAATTATTAAATTGCAAATTAAAGTTAAAGTAAAAATATATACAAAATAATTTTTATAAAAAAAAACTAGGAGCCCCAATCGATCTCAATGGCCACAAATATTTCAATACCTCGAAATCAAAGATCAAAATATTTGGTCTGTTCTCCACCGTCTTTCAAGAGCTTTTCGATCTCTAATTAAAACGATTCAACAGCCACCGATAATTTCATCGTTTATCCGGATCGAGCTTTGCCTCGTGTGAGCTCTCAGAAGTCTGTTGTTTTTTTCTTTTCGCCTATAATCTGCGATAAGTTATGGGTCGTGCCGTGCGACATCATAGAAACACCGGACAGGTTTCCCACCGAAACCCGCCGAATCGTTCGATCTAATGTCGAACCGTAACCGGAGACGCCACAAGAAAACAAGACAAACAACAGCAACAGATGTCGAACAATATTCGCCACGCCGAATAATTTATTCCCACAGACAAAGACAGAAATTTGTCCGGTAGTAAATATCTCGACGGCTCGAATCATGGGGTAAAAATGTTGTCGGTATCTTTTAATGAGCGCAGATTAAAGATTTTTAATTCGCCTCTAATTGATTCAAGTAGTTTATTGTGATCGTTTCAATAATAAATCCGATTTTTATTTATTTAATCTCTTTTATTTATTCTCTTTGCAGGTATGTTCAAATACTGTCTTGATCGATTGCTATGTGTAAGTGAGATTTTTATAAATATTTATTCGATTGAATCATGATTCGTTATTTTTTAAATCGTTTTCTTATGTGGATACATGATTTCTTTGTTCTCTATACTCCACCCTTGAGTCTCTTGGAATTTCTGGGCATGGTCTGGAGCTTGTGCTGTTAACATTTCCCCCTATGCTATTGAATCAACGACCGCAGTGGGAGTTTTCATTCTGCTCTTGATGTTGTTGTTTCTGTAGAATAATTCCAGTAATTGTCGATGATTGACATTTGCAGAGCGAAATGTCTGACCAATTAAATTTGAGTCATAGTCAAACGATTGTCAACAGCAGACACTCCTCGAAATTTCGATGGAGAGACAGACATAAATATGGAGAACTTGTGGGCTGGTGGGCAGGAGGTCAAAACGATTAAAGTGAGGTTGAAGGGTGAGAAAGAGAGGAATGAAAAAAATATGTCACAGGACTCCATGACAAACGGAAGATGAAAAACAAATGTCTCAAACGACAAACTTGCTCGCGTTTCCATCCAAAGAATTTACAACTGAAATCGAATTTTGAACTGGAATCAAAACGAAAGACTGAAGCAACGAACCTGCTGCTCCGCTAATCAAACTCACCAGAGATTCGGATCGAACACGACGACGACAACGAGTGAAAATCGTTGCCAACCACATGTCAACCGATTGCATAAGTCCGCCACACACAAACACATGCGCAGGAAACGGTGGCCCGCAAACGTCTCGTTGGTTTTCCTCGAAATGCGATGCCGATCAAAGTGTTCGCTGATTGATTGGCCATTGACACGAGTCTCGGGTGTCGAGAGCAACGCATTCCCATTCATTCATTCATTGATTTGCTCGTGGTTCCCGCGAGGCGGACGCAGCCTGCGAAAACAATTTAATCCAAATTCTGTCGAAACTATGGCAAGTCTGGTTCTCGTTGATTTCCTCCCATGTTGCGATAATTTTTTTTTGTTGAATTTTTGTCTACATTTTGCCCACTTCTTGTCTATTTTTTAGTCAACTTTTTGCCTTTTTCTTGTCTAATATTTTGTCAACTTTTTTCCACGTTTGCTAAATTTTTACTTACTTTTTATCTATTTTGTCCCACTTTTTTCTATTTTCGTCTTCCTTTTTGTCCACTTTTTCGTCTACTTTTTGTCGACCTTTTTGTAAAATTGTTGCTTACTTCTTGTTGATTTTTGCATTAATTTTTAATTATTTCAATTTATTCTCAATAAAAATTGTTTGTATAACGATTTTCCATGTATTTCAATGCAAATTTTCCAACACCATTGGTGAGCATTGGTGCAATGCACACGTCCGCCATTATCGTAGGCGCTGATAAAAATCAACTTCTTCGCACATTCGCCGGCACTCTGGCCAGCAATAACAACAACAATAATAACAACACCAACCATATACATCAAGTCGAAAATAACTTGCTCCCAAGTGGCCAAAACGATCGAATCCACTCTCGCTTTTCGCCAATCGATGGCAGCACTTGTTGCACGGGAAAGTGAAAGAAAATGGCATGAGAGTGGAGGTGTGGGGAGGAGGTGGAGGCGAGCCTGGGTCCAAATCAGAGTCAGCTGCAAGTGAGCCAAAGTGCTCCATTTTTTGGTCGTTAGCCACGGTGACGGCGACGGCGACGACGGCGGCAGAAACTGAAGGCAAATGAACTGCAACGACAGCTGTTCGGAGACTGCAGAGAATTATGGGAACTACAGAGTGTTGTTTGGACAACAAGGTGTCTTTTCTATATTTTCTGTAACTTTTATATTTTGCTCAAACATGTTCAATTTCATATAATATGACAAAATATAAATATATGCAAACTAGGCAAAATAAAGAAAATCAATCAGTAGTTTTCATCAGGGCCCCAGGTCGTTATTTTTCCAACTCATGAGCAATAGTAACTTTTTGCACTTCAGTTCAAAATTAAATATTACTTAAATGTGTCGGAATAATGATGCAGTATTTTCCGAATATGTTCCATATTTTTTCCGATTATGATTGGTATTTTCCGAACATGAAACATTTTTCCCGAACTCCTTCCCTCCCCCAGATTCCTCAAATTCATCAATAATCGCTTGTTGCTGCTGTGAATACCGAGTGACACACTAACAAAGTGAACCACATTCGCAGCGAAGAAAATTGTAAAAGCCCACAACAAAAACGAAATTAAATTAAATGCGTTCAACGACCATCAACGGTCGCTTGATCACAGCTACCAAAACAAAAACAACAACAAAGACCAAATTAAACGCAGCTCGATTTTCTGCGGACTTCAGGCATCGTTGTCGGCATCGACTTGGTCCAAGGCATCAAAGCATCGACATCGATTGCATGTCCAGACAGACGACTACCACGATACACATTCACCCTCAGTCTCCAGCCCCACATACGACCCCCTCCCACCCCAATTTCCCCCCTTCCTCTTCGTTTTTATTTCCCCTCGTTGTGCTTCAGTGGAATCCACTCGAAAGAAAGTTCACGACGGCAGCCGCAAAACGTTGGCAACAACAGTTGGCATTTGTGGCCAATCGAAACTGGAGCATTCTTTTGGCCTAAATGCGCGCTCGGTGGCAGCTTATGCAATTTTTAGCCTCGGTCGAACAATAACAACAATGGTGACTATAGCAACAATAAAAACAATAACAATGATAAAAACTATAACAACAATGTCGGCTGTGAGGAAAAGCGATCGGCTTCCTGCTCGCGGCTCTCAACACAATGTCTCGCGATGCATTTTTCCATTCCTTCCTTTCATCGTCCCCTCATTGCCTCCTGTTTCAATTCATTTGACTTCGACTCAGTTCATCAGATGACGGAAAATCGGCTTCGCTGCTGTCCCAGCGGCCGTCCATCGAATCGACTCGATTGGAGTCGAGTGGCCAGAGCAGCCGGAACCCATGGGACTCTAAATATGTCATAAATCACCGGAGTGCACTCGATATGCAAATGTCTAATAGGAAAAGAAAAGGAGAGATAGTGATGGAAAAAAAGAGTGAGGAAGAGATAGTGATGGAGAAAGAGTGACGTAGAAAGAGTGATGGAGAAAGATAGAGACTTCCTTTACTAGCCTTCGGTATCAATGATTCCTTTCAATCAGCGAAGTCAACTCTTGAAATGAGCACAGAATTTCAATTAAAGTTATCATTGCCTGTCGCCAATATATCCATAAATTTATTGTATATCTTATATCCATGGATTTATTTTCTCTCCTGGGGGCTCAATAAAACTCCTCTGCCCAACTTGTGTTTATTACAATTTTTTCCAATCCAAATAAACTTTACAGCTGACTTAAATCGAGAGACTTAAGCCGGAATTAAAGGATTTCGGGTGTTTCTTAATTGTCAACGCCATAGCAACAACTGAGATTTTTAGTTGCTGGCTTAGTTGCTGTTGTTGTTGTTATTGTTGCTTTCTGCATGACCGCTCCTTCGAATCCTTTCACTTTGATTTCAGCGTTTTTTGTTTCTTTATGATTTTTTTGTTGTTTCCTAATATTGTTTGCTTCTATTGCTTTGGTTTTTTATGTTTATTAGTAGTTTGATAAAGTTTATTAGCACTTTATATTTACAGTTTTTGTAACCTTTTTTGTTAAACCTTTTTGGTTATTCTACAGATTTCGCCACACTTTGCAAGAACTCATTTCGACATTTGAATTTTCGCTTCGTTCCGCAGCAAGAAACAAAATATTTGTTATTTTAATTTTTTCGTTCAATTCATATTTGAATTTGAAACCTTTCGCTAGCTCAACATGGGGCGTATGCGTTGGTTCAATTGGCTATTTTTACCCCATGTCTATCCACCTCCCTCTGTCTGTCCCTCTGTATGTCTGTCTGCCTGTGTGTGTGTCAGACAGTCGCTCGCCGTGGCCCGCTGCTCTAGTTTGTAATTAAGTTACAGCGAGTCGCTTAACTTGCTTTGCCTGTTGTTATTGTTGTAGTAGTTGTTTTTGTTGTTGTTGCTGTCGATATGATTAGTTTTAGTATTTGCTGTTGTTATTAATATGCCTTAATTTATTGAACTGCAAAGAAAACATAACGAAGAAGAAGAAGAATTACCACGCTCCGACACGCAAATTACTAGTTTACTTTTCTTTGAAGTTAACTTCGCCATCGAATCGATATGTGGAGTTGTTTTAGTTACATATATTTTACTTTGTTTCTTTTCATATTTGTTTTTTTTTAGTTTTTTTATATTTTTTATTGTGTTATTTTTCATGCAAAAATATTCACCAATTGCGCAATTGAAAAGTCGTTGAAAAATTGCAGCCGCAGCCACGAAATCTGAGTTAATCCCATGTGTTTAAGTTCGCAAACACTGTGTTACGAACCACACGAGAAACACTTGGATTTAATGATCGTCTTTTTCGATCACAGCTTAACCTTAAATGCCTTTTGGGCAATGTTTTGTGTGGTTTTTAAACATATGTTGGGTTTAATTGTTTCATATTAAGCAATTTATATGTGTTTTCTATGTTTCATGTTCATCATATTATTAATACTAATTTGGGGTTTAAAAATTTTTAAGATCAATTTCGTTAATTTTATTGCTTTTTTCTATTTTTTAAGATTATTTTATACAGTTGTCTCCCAGATTTTTAACAATTTGTAGCATTTTTATTATTTTTTTATTACTACAATTTTCTTCTTGTCTACATAATATTTGTATTTCCTTTCGAACCATCCCCAACCAAATGAAGTTGGAGTCTGAATCGACTCCTTCCATGCGGAACTATGTCCATGTCGTGCCACGCCTCCTCAGCCATTGTTGCCAAAGCATTTCGTTTATGCTCGACTTATGTTCATTTCTTGCTTTTCGATGCGGGTTTCTTTGGCCTTCTTTTAGTTGGACTTCATTGTTGTTTAATGTGTTTGTTATTGTTGTTGTAAGACGACTGCACGTCTGCACAGAAATTTCAAATTTTTCGCCTGCCTGCCGTGTTCACGAATCTCTCGTCGTTCCCCATGGTAATTTGCTGCAGCTGACCATTCGTTAACTTAATTTCCTTTCTAAGCAGCCAAACAAAGTCGAGATAACACATCGTTGTTGCTGGAGGTGTTTCGGTTGCCATCGTTGTTTTTATTGTTGTAGTGCTGTGAACTTCCTACTCTGGTTTGCGAGCTTCCTGGCTGCAGGGTTCGTGGTTTTCCTCACAAGTGCACAAACCTTTCGCTGCAAGGAAGGTTTAATTGAAAGGTGAGCGATCGAAGGAAGTCGATGGCCGATAACGAAAACCTTGTTTCGAAGGTGTCGATGATGTTGGCGAGGCCGACGGCCAGACTTCTGGAGCTTCCTGTCGGAGGGATTGCAACAGAGTTAATTAATATTTGCAATAGTCGAGCTCCAGCAGGGCACAGGAAATGCATGAAATCGAAAAAAAAGTATCAGAATGACAAATGTTTGTGGAAATCCATTAAAAGCGACCGTTTTGAAAACTGCACTCTTAGCCCAAAACATCGCCGTCGTCCGTCCGCAAGTCTGTCGTCTGTCTAAAAGGCATTAAAAGAACGTGAGCCTCACGATTTAATGGCTTCAAGTGTCCATTAGTGGCCTGTGGCCTGTGGCGCGTGTCTCGTGGCCATCGGCGACCAGCGGCAGCGACTTCTGTCGTCCGCTGCGTGGCTCGTTGTCGTTTTCGGCCTCAACTGTGACTGCGATTTTGATTAACGTGCGCACGAGTTCAAGTCTCCGCTCTCGAATGCGTTCACATTTCATTTTTGCATAACATCAGTTTGGGGTTTTTTTTTCTTCATCCATTTACCATGCGTCTTTTTAACTATTTTGGGCATTTTGTTGAATTTGTTGTTAATGTTTTGCTTTAGTTTTTCCTTCGCTCTTTACGTGCCTTAGTTTTCATTTTGGTATTTTTGTTTAAATACAGCTCGACTAATTCCCCAAAAACCCGTCGTAAATCTGACGTGTTACCAGGTTGAGGAAAAAACCAAAGTGTGGAGAATGAATTACGATTTTGAGAAATTCCTGCACATATGGCCGGAGCAGCACGAGGCGTATGAGTGATTTTTTATTTAAATTTCCATTAGAGATTTTACCGCAGCGCATGCTGTGAGAGCATTTAAAATATTTCAGATAAATACAAGTCAATTCGAATCAACGCGAGATTTCTGCGATTTGGAATATTTTTGGTTTCCCAAGACGTATGAGCGACTTTTAATTGAACACTGATAATAAAAGAATTTTATGGTAGTGGAGATTTAAAATCGATTTAATTATTGCATAAAAGAAAATCCAAATCTTAAAAAAAATGTTTATTCAGTACAATTTTGTATCAATGAGATAGAGAGGAATTTTATTTATAACAATGATTTAAAATGTTTGTATAAAAAATATATAAACATGAAGGAATCTCCCAAAAGTCTCTTTAACTTCCTTCGCTTTGATTTCTTCACGTCGTATGAGCGACTTTTTATTGAATGATCGAACTGATTGATTGAGCTATTGACAAAAACTACCAGATTAGACTACTAGCTATAACTACTTTTTGAAATGGGAAGTGTCTAATGAAGTGGTGTCGGTTAATTGTCAACAATTAATTAATTAGCGAAGTGTGAAATCATCGAAGCGGAAAACGAAAGTCAGTTCAAATTCGAGTGAGTGAGATAAAGAAAGAGCACGAGTGGCGATTGATTGATATGATGCATCAAATCAAGGCATTTCCACAAATGCCAGAGCTGCAACATCAACAAAAACAACCCAATGACAGGTACCGGGTGGTCCGACATTTGACGAGGGGAGGGGGGAGAAAACGAAGGCGATCGAATTCGAGTCGGATTCAATTAAAAATGAAGCGTTGCCGATGGAGCGATGGACGGATGGATGGATGAATGAATGAATGGTTGGAACGACTCGATTTAATTTCAGTTGAGCTCATAAAATGATACTAATTGCTATGGACTTTGTTGCTAATGCTGTTGTTATTGCTTTTATTGTTGTTGCTGTTGTTATTGTTGTTATTATTACTGTAGTTGTTGTGGTCGTTCGTGCTATTTTTTAAACTGTTTTGAGTTGCAGCTGGAACTGCTGCCGGATTTTACAGCTGGACATGCAAATCAAGGAAACACTCGGAAAAAGTGTCGGTTGTGATTGACTTGAAAAATGAAATGAAATCCCCACGGCAAAATATGTCCAGCAATGAGGAAATACAGAGCGATATATGAAGTCTTGAGCGGAAGATATTGATAGTGAAATTCCTATTGAAATACCTTAAAAAATTCCACAACAAAATTCCACGACTTTACAGCTTTTGTAATTTCCTCCAGAAGTCCTCTGATCTGTTTAAACTCCTAAACTCAAAATTATTGATTGATTCTCTTCTTGAACACATAATTTATATAATTTAAATCTCTTTGGCAAAATCTCTTCCTGCGTCCTCGAGGGAAATTCATCACAGATCGAGTATCTAAATCTCAATATGAGATGCATGTCTGTGCCGGCTGAATCGCGATTTCTGTCCACATCTGCGACTAATTTCTATTGTCGGCAAGAGTTTCGCCGCTTGTCCAGCCGGCGATTGACAGATGGCGATAGACGTGGACCGAGGCCTGGACCTGAACGTGAACGTGGACATGGATATGGATCCAGGTTACATGCACAGCTCAGCGGGCACGCTTATCGATGTGCACAAATCTACAACAACAACAACAAAAATAACAACCAGAAGAACAATAAAAAAACGACAACAATGTCAAAAACAACCACAATATCAACAACAAGTCCAATATTAAAAACAACCATCACAATAACAACAACCTCAACATAAACAACCAACTTAAATCCTTGGAGAGATGAGGAAAAAAAAACAATATCAGGGAAAAAAATTACAATAAAAAAAATCAACAACAAATATAACAACCACAATGCATGACCACAACGATTTATCGCTCGAATCCTCCTCGAGACAATCTTCACAAGGAGGAAATAAGATTGCGAATGTATCGCAGAGATACGCGCGATTCGTTATCGCTGACGATGGCGAAGTCGACGGCGACGACGTCGAAATTTGCCAACGAACAACAACAACGACAATTCATCGACGATGCTAATCGGCTGACACGAAAATAACAACAAGAAATCACCAGAGGCCTCTGCGAATCCATCCATCCATCCATCTGTCCATCCGAGGGTTCGTCTCGTATCTATGCATCGGGCAGATACTTTCAATTATTAGTTCATCGACGGCAGCCTGCGATCGAAAAAGTGTTGTTCATGCTGTTGTTGTTGATATATTTTGTTTGCGCTCGTTTGACTCGTGTCTGAGAATCTAAATAACCACACTACATAACAACAACAACAATTACAACAACACGATAAAAAAAAAAGAAACATATGTTAAACTCACTCGAGGCGTTCATTAAAACAACAACAAAGTATTTCGATAACAACAAATAAAACTACATAAAAATCCTGCGTTCGAAGTCGATCAATTTTGAAATCAAAATTTTCGTTTGAATTAATTGTTGTTGTTATTATTATTGGAATATAGGTTGTTGTTGTTTTTATTATTGGAATATAGGTTGTTGTTGTAATCTATAAGCACGCCATCAAAATCGAGTGCAAATTACGCAACATCAGCTCCATTTTTCCCATTTGCATTCAACCTCCGTTCAGCCTCCGACGGATGCCAACGATTAGCAGATCGTTGCAGAAAGGATATAAATTGTTGTTGCGTGGTTGTTGTTGTCTGATTGTTGTTGTTGTGTGGTTGCTATGGTAATTATCGGATTTACCAATTTGTTGATTGCTGGATTTCGATTTGATTAATCGAGCAATTTGCTAATAAAGAAGAAACAAAACTAGATTGAATTGTGGATTAATTGGAGTGTGGAGTTTTAGTTTTTTGAGTCTCATGTTTTATTTTGATTCTGGATGAGAGATATACATATTTTAATTGAATAGTGAAAATGATGAAATTAAATAAAAAGCATATTTTTCGTAATATAAATTTCTGGTTAACTTAATTTCTTCATTTCATCTTTTTATCTCCTTGGTTTCTTTGTTTCACCATCGGCGGTTTAGTTTTGGTTTTGGTTTCATATGGGCGGCGTTGACTAATTCAAAAAAATATGATGAAGTCCTCACCATGACTCGATCATCGCTCGCTGCCAAGGAACATGTGTGAAGGGAATTGACTTCTCTTCCTCTGTCCATCTCTCCCGGCGGCAACTTATGTGATGTGGGTGATTCACACCGAGGTTCCCGCCAACGAAATCGTGTCAGCATATAAATAACCTCTTGCTTATTTCGCAGAAGAGACTTTGTTGAAGGTGGCGTCGGCAGATGGTGGCCAAGCGATAACCTCAAAAGCAGAAGAAACAGAAGGTCTGCACCCAAGAAATGGAAAACTTAATTCAAAACAAAATCATTCCAAAAACAAAAAAAAAATCCCAAACAAATACTTCTTTAAACACATAAGTCCACTAGAGAAATAAATGTCCGGCAATAAAAAAAGAAAACATTGAAATAAATTTTAATTCAAATCAATTGTGGTCCGCGGCATCAGGCGTGACAAAGCGGCCAATTGTCAAGCATGATTTCGCATGGCTTACGTGTGTGTGTATGTGTGTTTGTGCGTGCGTTTGTAGTGGTATCCATTACCACTAACGACGACAGCGGCAATCACAACGACAACAACAATGGTGTGCGCATATTGCGTGACTTTTGAGTGCGTAGAAAATTCGTTGAGAAAACAAAAAAAAAAAACAATAACAACAAAATATAAAAACAACAAAGAATCCGATCTAAAGAAGCACAATAAATTTTTTGTTGATCCTTTTGTGAATTGTTGTTTTACGCGATTTGTTGTTATTTTGTGTGATTTGTTGTTCTTTTGTGTGATTTTTTGTTTCGCTAAAAATGTTGTAGTAGGCTTTTTGTTGTTGTTATTTGTGTTGTAGTTAATTATCAATTACATAAGCTGGGAATTTTGCGCATGCAACGACGCACCCTGTGCTGGAGCAACTGCGACAAAGACAAAAACAAAAGACAATAACAAAAGACTCAAGACACGAACTCGCCGACTCAGACTTCGTTGATTTGTTGTTGTCTTTTAGTCGTAGCAAAATCTCAGATTTGCATTTACGCGAGAGAAATTCGAGCGAAATACATACATCGGAGAATTGCATCCATTCCTCGGGGTGGAGAAGAGATTGTGAGACTCGAAACAAAAGACTTGAGCAACGAACGCGAATGTCGAATTTTTCACATTCGTTTGGGCTGTGGCTGGTGTTGCCTGCTTTTCGGCGAATCGCATGTCTGACTTTCATGTCCGTTGGATCACACCCAAAATTGCTACCATAACAGAAACAACAACAACAACAAGTAACAACAACCACTATAGCCAATCAACAAAAACAACATCAGAAGCCAACTGAAGGAGGCGGTGAACGCAAACCCACGCCCCCGCCTTCCTTTGTCCTAGTTTCACTTTAGACATAGTGTTTTTGTTGTTGTTCAACCTCAACAACAACAACAGCATTGTGGCAACTCTTCGACTCCGCCTGCCCTTTGACAAGCACGAATCCAGCGATAACGACGAATCATGACTGGTCGCAACTTCGACTTCAATTTCGACTCCAGACGAAACTGGGTTTCGTTTCGTGGCGTTTAATGCGAATTTTCCGCGATAACCTTTTATCGAACGCCCCCCTGCGCAACAATGTTTTTGGCACTACAACAACAACACACTAAATTTATTTCTCTTGACTCCAGTTGCTTCTGTCTGGAGTTGATGGGAAATCAAATCAATCTGACTCTCAGAGGCTTTTCCTGATCAAGTTTCTTGTGATTTGAAATATCTTGAATGGAGTCTCATGTGATTTAAAATTTCTTAATAGCAGTTTTATATTATTTCAATTGATTTGAAAGCTTTTGAATGAAAATTTATGTTATTTTAATTCTCCTGAATGGAGTTTCTTCTGATTTCAGATCTCCTAAATAGTGTGATTTGTGATTTGAAATCTCCTGAATGAAGTTTTATGTGATATGAGATCTCCTGAATGAAATTTCATGTGATATAAAATCTCCTATATCGGTTTTTTTGGGATTTGAAATCTCCTAAAACTATGTTCGATCTCTTAAAATAACCAGAAACCATGCCATGAACTCAATACTCATCAATCGTCCTTCTTTTCGTTGCAGGTAATTTTCCCCGAACTTGTCGACTGCTCTCGATTGACGGCTGTCATTGTCTCCATCGACGACTTCGGCACAGTTTCCGCCATCATCGTCCACAAACCCCATCACCGTGGCAGTCATCGTTTCTGTCACCATCCATCGTCGTTGTCGTCGTCGCCACCATCAGCTGGACCGTCGTCTCCATTCATCGTCATCGAATTCAGAGTCGGACTCGTCGTCGTCGTCGTTTGATCATTCATTAGATGGCAATTGCAAGTCGCCTCCATATGAGGAAGTAATTAGCACTTCGTCTGCCGACGTGGCCACGACGGACAGACGGACAGACGGACGGACGGACATTCGGTCGATTAGTTGTCGGTTGTTCGGTCATTTGGACGCGCCGTCTCCGGGCCTCGGTTGCATAAGTCGCCCGATCGGCAGGCAAACGGACGACTGCAGCTGTTGCTCCGTTGCCCATTTAGTGTTCAGATCAATCAGCGGCGAAGTCGGTGGGTCGCCCTCGAGAAGAACGCTTAGAATGCGAGACATGGTGTTGGGCAAGCGGAGTCCAAAATTAATCATCTCAATAGCAATGGTGATCGATAATGGCAAGCGCAGAATTTTTATCGGTCCAAAACGATTTACAATGTGTTCAGGTTTTCCTTTTAGTAGAAAACTCATAGAAACTCATTCTTCCTTCTATTTAGCTAATTCTAGTCTTTCGGTTTTGCAAGAGAATCGATTTAATGAATACTCTTGGGCGATGAAATCGATTTGGTTTTCTAAGTAATTTCATAATTTATTAGTCATAAATTGAGTCTTGCAATAAATATCATTGAGTCTCAGAAGAAATTTTATTGAGCCTCACAAGAAATTTCTTTGAGTCCCAGTAGAAATTTACATTGAGCCTCTCAAGAAATTTCATTGAGTCTCACAATAAATTTCATTAAATCCCACAATAATTTTCATTAAGTCGCGAATTCAAGTTCAATGCAAACAAAACAAAGCGTTTCGAGAGAAATGTCAAAACGCCATTCGAGGTGCAACCGCAACAGACACAATACACCAACGCTCAACAACAATCATCGCGACGACGCAGAAGCCACAACAGACAATTAAAACGACACTCAAACGTTGACGCGCTAATTTGACAGCCACGGCGCACTTCAACTTGACATTTAAAGCACCAGCCGAAGACGCAACCCGGCCTTTGGGTTGTCTCCGTCTGTCCATCCGTCCGTCTGTCTGTCCAGCTGTCCATTCATCTCTCTGTTTTTCTGCCTTTTCATCCATCTGTCCATCGGGTCCGTCCGTCGGAAGCCCAGTGACTTTAATTGTGCGAGCCATGTCTAGTTTTTTTTTTCTCGAGCGAACACAAAGCATGGCCAACCTTTGATGCAGTAATGTTTACATGGCCACCAAGCAGTAGCGACAACAACAAATTAGGATCAACAATAACAATAACATTAAAAGAAAACAATAACAACATTTAAAATAGCAAAAACAACATTTAAAGTAGCCAAAACAAGATGAGAAGTAGCCAAAACAAAACTAAAAGAAGAAGCAACAAAATAGGAACAAACAAAAACTCAAAATAACAACAACGAAATTGGTAAAAACAACAACTAGTCGTCACTCATCAACTCAAAACTCCCATCAAATGCAAGAGAGATGCCAGGCGATTTCGACATCGAGACGTCGTCGTCACCGACTTCATTGCTTCAAGCGCCATCTATTGACCAAGGCTCGACCTTCCGAGGGCGGCCGAGTTCAAGGTCTCAGTTTTTAATGGGTCGTACTATGGGCAGGGGAATATTTCCTCGTCTTTGAACTCGATGCGAACTTTGCGTAATTTTCTATGGCAATTAATTTGTTTATTTTGAAATTGTGAATTGTGATGATGTGAAACATGATTTTGAATGTTTTTGAACTTTATAATTTTAATTTGTTTTTAAATGTTTCTTAAAAATGTAATTTTTTATAAATATTATTTTTTTTATCAATTTTCTCACAAATGTCATGTCATTTAATCGGAAAGTAAATTTTTGAAAACAATAATAAAATTTTGTATGAGAAAGTGAATTATATTTTAATTGAAAATACCAAAAATCCACATAAATTACAAAAATCTCAAAACAATCCCTATCAAATTTCATTATCGGTTAAATTTATTTTTCAATTTAATATTTTATGTGAAATGAAGCCCTAAAAAGATGTCAATATTGTTTCATTATAATTTTAAATTTCATGTTCATTTAAATCTGAAGTGTTTTTCAATTAGTATCGCAGGTTGAATTTAATCTAAAATTTAAATTAAAAATTTCAATAATTTCACGATCAATAAGCTTTCAGCGATAAAATATTCGAACTTCGGTTTTCATTAAAACCGCTTTATGAGCTTCACATCGATGTTCGGTCACATTATCGGTAAGGTGTTAATTTATGGATGTGACTGTTTATTGTTGTTATTATCGTCGGTGTTTGTTGTTTTCATAAATTTTACTGCGGTTGACATCTCGGCGGGTTTTAGCAAGATATTTATGAGCTCTTAAGCGGCTCGTCAGCAATAAAGTCATCATCATAATTTGGCCTATGCCGTTATCGCCAGCCACAGCATGAGTTGGCAACGCGGGCGGAAGAGAAATTCAAACGGAATTTCCTCGATATTTCATCAACATCTGGTTTCGATTTTATTACTTGTTTCGGGGGGAAACAAAAAACCTCGCACTTCATGGTGATGAGCGAAACAAAAGACTTCGACCTGAATCGAGCTGCTGCAGAAAGAATGAGAGAGAAAGCAATTCTGTGGCAGCCTCCTTGTAAATGGCATGAAATCGAATTCGAAACCAATCTAAATGCACTTCATGCAATAACAATAACAACAATAACCATTCATCATCACTCATGAACTTTAAAATTATTTTTTGAATTTCATTTCTTTTTTGTTTTAAAATATTGCAAGCGCCAACATTGTTCAGTGTTGCAAGCGTACATAAATTCTGTTAATTGCAGAGAAAAGGAGAAACAGCAGAAAAGAGAAAATATAAATTTGAGAAAAAGAAAAATTTTGACAAAAATCAAAAAAATTGAATAAATCTAAAACTTAAAAAAAAAAATAAAATAAAAATATTTTGTGGAAAAGAAATTTAAAAATTGTTTGTAAAAATTTCAAAATTTGAGAAAAAGAAATAGTGAAATTGATAGATAAATTACGCAAAACGTGGCATCATCGCTAGGCATTGACTGTAAATTCAACAACAATGGCAGAAGAGTTGAAGATTATGCTAATAATTAGTTTATTACCATTGTTTAATTGTTATTAGCTGTTGTTGGCACTGTACTTATTGTTGTAGTAATTGTAGTTATTGTTGCTTAAGCAGTTGTATTTGTTTTTATTGCTGTTAATCAGTTGCCATTTTTCACGCTCGTGAGCCACAGGTGAGATCTTTTCAAATGCTCTTTCATCGCTTTCAAAGCAGCAAAGCGGAAAACATTTAATTGCTGGAAATGAAGAGGCGAGCGCTTCCCAATTGGGCAATTAGTTAACAGATGCAACAAAAAAACAAGGAACAAAAATAACAACAACTACAATAGCAACAACAAAAACAAAAAAAAAACTTCAACAACATCTTTTAACAACTATTAACAACGTAATGAAGACATAGTTGACTGTGTCATGTTGTGGCCAAAATAGCAATTGTCGTTAAACCCTCGAAGCAGACATGAGTACTGCATGAGTAATCTTCGAATCGGCTTCCAATGGATCTACCCATCGTACTCTGCTTTGTCTCTATCTCTCTCTCTTTCTCTTCCACCTCGCTCTCTCTCTCTATCTATTTATCTAACCAGCACGCGACACTGTCAACCGAGGTCCGCTTGCGCAATGGGGAATTTCGGCATCTTAATTAACGTCGTGCGCCTCGACGCATTTTTCGCTAATGCAATTGTCGCGATTTTTTATGCTTTGCATAGAAGTTGCAATATATTCATTCCATTGCCAAGAGACGTTAATCGCTTGCAAGATGCGGCAGGCGACAGGATCCCAAACGCAATGCGATTAGAGCCGATGGCGACAGGAAGTCTGAGGCTTACGTCTATCGTTTTCGTTTCGTTTTCGAAGAAAAGACTAAAGGAAAAAATCTAAAAATCGTCAACTATAATCAAATGATTAAACAAAAACCCATAATGACATTTCTTCTAAGAAAATACTTCTCCCGAGTCGATTTGTATGCTTGAGGTTCCTCCAAAATAAAGATAGATAAAATTGTATTGCTCTCCACACGTGTCGTCTATCATACATCTGCTCGGATTCCGTTCCATTCAAGTTCCGTTGCTCGTAATAAAAATTCCAAAACTCGCCATAGTTCATTAAACCGGGCGACGACGGGCGTCAATTGTTGTTCTTCTTGTCGTTGTTGCGCCCAATTCGACGTTCTCTCGCTCCCTCCCTCGCAATCGTCTTACGTCATGCGGTTGCTGTTGTATCAAGATCAAAGCAGCAGCGACACTTGATCCACATCGACTCGAATTTGAATGTAAATGAACTGCCGCGGGGCGAAAGAAAAGGGGAATTTCTCTAAGGCGGCAGAACAAGAGCAAGAAATCGTTGAAACCTCAAGATAAACTTTCTCACGTTTCTTCACTTCACCTCTCATTCATTCGGTCTCTCTCCATCTCACTCTCTACCTTTATTTGTGTTCCCTTTCTGTATTTCTTCTTACCCTTTCACTCGCTCTCTTACCTTTTCTATCTAACTCCCTCTCTTCTTTTTGTTATCTCTTAATAGCGAGTGAACAAAAGACTTCAGACACGAACTACTTCAATTCAATCGCTTTCGTTGCTGAAGTCTTTTGTTTCATCTCAAGTATTTTCATTAAATGGATCAATTTCAATTTTTTTCCCCCCAACTTGATGTTGTTGTAGCAGCAACAACAATTCTCCTTTGTCGCTCATTCATTCGCCGCGCATGATTTTCCTCGTTCGTGTGAAAAACTAAATTAAACTGAAGCCTTTTATCTCAACAATAATAGCAACAACAATTGGCTTAATAACCACCACTACAACAACAGCAATGGTAACAATTGACCATGTCGACCCTTGATCGGTCCCTCTCGCTCGCACACCCATCGTTCACCACCCATGGATCGCGCCCAAGCATTCACTTTTGCTTTCTACAGAGGAGTCGTCGACGTTGTCGGCCGTCGCCACGCCTCAGCCTCGGCGGCGCGTCTGTGATTTTTAATTGGCCATAACGGACAGTTGTTATTGTTATCTTCAAATCTATTGTTGTTGTTATTTTTCTTACAACCTATGTTATTGTTGTTGGATGGACATTGAATGAAACCGTAGCAAAGTCAGGAAATCGAGCGTCGGCGGTGGCAACAACGACGACTGCGGCTGCTGCTGCCCGTCGACGTCGTGCCTCAGTTTTAATTGAGCTTAAATAAAGCACTCAAATTAGCCACCCAGCAGGGGTCGCAGGAGGGCGTCCGATGGTGGGGTGAGCAATGGGTGAGGGGTGAAGAGAGAAAGAGCGAGCACAGCAGGTCACGACGACGAGCTGCCCAAACAATGGCGAGCGAGCCTCTCGAACGATGGCGAGTGGCTCGGCTCATGATGCCGATGATTGATGCTGTGGAAGAGCCGACAGTTCGAGAGCAGAGGGTGGGGTGGAGAAGGGCGGGATTTGGTGGGGATTCGGTTCGACGAGGTGAAGGCGTCGCGAGAGAGCAAATAAAACGGCTCAAGTGGGCGGAACGAATTCCACTTGGGTTTCGTTGTGGAAAGGAAATAAAAGATAGTGATCGTTTTTATCCTAAAAATCAATTTCGATTCCAGGGAATTTTGAGAGAAAGTTCACAATTCGGAAACGCTCCAATTTTGAAATGTATTTAATATCGCTCCAATTTTGAAATGTACTTAATTTCGTAGTTGAATGAAATACTTTTGGTGCGTGCGAAAATTCAACAAATTCCAAATTGGGGTGAATCATTTCATATTCCATCGAAGGCTATTTTTGAAACAAATGCAAATTGCAAACCAAAAAAACTACATGAAAAAGGCAAAAAAAAAACGATGCCAAGGTCTTGTCGACTTGAAGCTTTCACGTAATTTACACATTTTTCATCGTGTTTGAAAAAGTTTGCTTCCCAAAAGCCCAAGAGCAAAATTCCAAGCACATTCTTCGTGTCGTCTGAAGTGCGGGGGTTATGCAAGTGGTTGGCAACTCCAGCACACGCCGTTGAAGTGGCCGCAATCACGTGCCATCGACGCGCACTTGTCATGTCTTCCGATCGATTGTCAACACGTTAACACGACATCTTGGCCAAGTTTCGATGATTGCACTTCGATTGCCTTCGACTTTCAGCAAATTACGTCGTCTCCCCCTCTCTTTTTCTCTTTCTCTCCCCCTCTTTCACTCTTTCTCTCTGTTCGATGGTGACTTATGTCGAATCGTCAATCGTTTGAAGAGAAGAAAAACACGCCGATGCTCCACAAAAGCGACAAATTATGCAATGAAATTCGCAGAAACGACAATCAACGGGAATAAATACATAAAATACATTTTTCAAATTGCGCCATTGACAGTGCTGTCATGACATGTTGGCGCTTGTTGTTGCTATCATTTTTGTTGTTATTGCTTTTTCCAACTTGTAACTGCGATTTCCGGATATCAATTGGATGAAGTATCGTGAGGAAAATCAAGGAAAAATCTAAAATTACAAATTTGGAAAATTCATTTTTATTTATGTCGATTTTAACTCATACAAAGTTAAAAAAAAACGTTTAAGAATCAAAAATCTAAATCAAAAAAAATAATTACACATTTGTTCATAAAAACACTTTAAAACTTCATCACGAAGAAATTGATACTTTCTCAATCGTGTTAAATAAAAGACTCAAGACACAAACATAACTATTCATCGTGCTTCGATCAAGAGAAAATCAGGAAAAGAAATTTTGCCAAAAAATAAAAAAAAACAACAGTTTAAGTCGAAAATTGTACTTGAAGAATTTCGGGCAAAAGTGACCAAAAGTCCATAAAAAGTATCCAATTGAAACGAAACCTTAACGTCTCAATAAATTCAGAAAGTAATCGATGCCTTTTGAGGAGAAAGAAAGAAAGAAAGAAGGAAAGGAGGGAGAAAATAAGAAAAACATAAGTCAATCCCTCAAACAACCACCCTCCGGGCAGCTTTCGCATGAATGGACTCTGGCTTTCAAGCAGCAAATTAACACTTGATGGCTTTGGTGCAATTAGCTCTAAAGCTCATTACATGCTCGGTTATGGATGATATTGTTATCGTTATTTTTGTTGTGGTTGCATGACACTTGCACAAATAGATAAACAAACAATGAACGAACAATCGAATACAATGGAAACGTATCATGACTCCTGGAGGCGAACTCGAGTGGAACCCGCCCAGAAAACGAAATCAAATCGAATCGAAATCAAATGGTACCGACCTCAGACACAAAACCGGAGACAGCGCGCACTCCAGGCACGAGCGTGTGCAGAACCAGAAACACAAACACACACACACTCTCACATGCCACTCTCTCATACGATACTTTTACTTTCGGCAATAAACGCTGACAGCAATAAAATAATTTCTGAGAAGTCATCGCTAATCATCACGGCCAATGGAGTAAAATGCGTTTATGGTTGAGGCTGGAATTAAAATTAGCAAAAGCAACAACAATTATATTGACAATAAAATCAACAATAATGACAATAATAACAACAACAATGGATATAATAATAATAAAAACAATGGAGATATAACAACAAAAATAGCAATAATAACAACAACAATGACATAGGTAATAACAAAAATAAATAATAACAAATAACAACAACAAATAACAAAATAACAAAACAAATAACAAATCACAAAAACAACAACAAATAGTCATGACAACACCAACAATACAAATTGGCACAAAGAAATCGGACATTAATGCGAATAAAAGAGCATGAATGAAGACATCCATCAAGCGAGGGTCAGTTTATCCATCTGTTTGTCCGTCTGTCTGTCTGTCTGTCCATCTATCCGTCTGTCTGCCGGTGGTCAGTTAGTCAGCTGCACGCATAGCTTTTTAAGTTCGATGATTGATGTTATTATAGTTATTTTCGTTACTTTGTTTTTGATTTCGTTTCTATTCCTGTTTTTTCGGCAACGCTCTTTCGACATTATTTATTTTATTTATAAATCATATGCAATTTTGTTGGTAATATTTTCACTTTCTTCTTTCACCTCTCGCTTCCGGTTTCATTTTCATTTGCTCACGGCTTTCATTTGTTCCAGAAGAAGGATGATGTGGGTTTTTAGAGTGTGACCAAACCGAAGTCGAAGTGAAGGGAAGACAGAAGCGAAAAAGACAAGTGATCACAGGAATAAAATGTGTAAAAAGTAGAGTAGAATTCACTCGTAAAAGACCTTGTTGAAGAACTCTAGTTGAATAGAAAATAATGATAAATAACCAAAAAGCTTTTTAAGTCTCGTAGAAGAGAAGGGCAATCAAGTTGAATGTGTGAATGAAGTCAGGCTGAACGGAAGGAATCGGTGAATGGAATGATTAATATAAACTGTTGTTGGATTTTACCAAAAATGGTAGCCACAAAAAAAAAACAAAACAAAGAGGTGGAAAAAAAAAACATTTCAATTCAAGTCTTCAACTTGGCGTGGCTTCGAACCATTGTGAGCGATCAAGCGACAAGAATGTCAAATTTGTAGCAATTGCAACACTCGCAGAGTACTGCAACAGCAACAACAACGCTAACAACAACAACATTAACACTAACAACAACAACAACACCCGGACGACAATTAAGACGACTTCGGCATTCGACAGGCCGGCATCGAAGGCAGTTGGCAACGCCTTCGAGGCCTGACGATGCTGATGGCAAGCGACATACTTGACGAGATCGAGAGCCATGAGACCGAAAATGGATGAAACGACAAAATTAAACAACAACAACTTCAACTACTATAACAGCACTAGTAATATCAATAGCAAACACAAAATTATGACAAAAATACGAAAATACGGTATATGGAAAAATGTGAAAAATCAAGAAAAAATTCTCAAAATCGATTGACTTGAAATATTTCCCAACATTGCGAGCGATTACTGGTTTTTTTTCACAATTGAGCAACGCCAATCAAATTGCAGCAAGTTGAGGGAGGGCATGAAAATAAGAAAAAAATAAAAATTAACCATGCCAACAACAACAACATTAATTGATTCGATCGGAAAGTGGACTGCGCCCAAAAATGACCCAAAAACCCCAAATGGAACAATAGCTAGAGCACTAACCAAGGCAACAACAATAAGTTAGACCCCCAAAAAACACACACTAACAAAGATCATTAGAGTAACCAAAATCCAAAAACAACAACAATATCAAAAGCATTGAGCCTGCAGCACTTTAAGTGATTTTCGATTTAAATTCGATTCAATCGCAATCGCAGGCGCTCCGATCGAATTTTCGGTTACGTTGCATTCGGATCAACCGAGGGCTGGAGTCATAGTTGTTGTTATTGTTATTGTTTTTGTTGGTGGTGGCTTTTGGTAGCCTGCCGCAGATTAGAGTCGAAAATTGCGCCTCATTTACAATTCCTCATTCCCTTCCTTCCGTCCTTCGATCCATCCATCCATCGATTGGGATTCGTTCGTTGATTTCCTGGGCTCGCGTCTCCTGTCGACCAACGACGATCGAGGTCTGATTTTAATTTGAATTTTATTTTGTTTGGTTATGATTTTTATCAACGAGCGGACAATGAGCCAATGAGCTGAAACAACAACAAAATCGGGGAAACCACCGGCAACAGGCAATGAGCGGCAACGCATTACGTTGACCGCAAACGCAGATGCAATCGTTTTAATAACAATAATAATAATAATAATAAAAATAGCAACAAAAATAAATCTAACAATACCAACAACAATAAATCTAACAATACCAGCAACTGATCAAGCAAAATTAACAAATGAAGTTGATTAACTTTTTCGAATTGTTTCTTGTAATTTTCGTTTGTTTTATTCAACAATGCATAATTGTTGTTTTCACTTTTTTTTTGATTGAGTCTTATATGTATTTTTTATTATTTTTCTATTTTTTCACTTTTTTATGTTTTTTTTTTTTTTTATTTCTTTTTTTTTTTTTTTTATTTCTTAATTTTTATTTTATTTTGCCAATTTTTTTAGTTTTTTCTTTTGATTGGCTGTTTTTGGCCAAATCGAGTTTGGTTTTTGTTTTATTGTCCGCACGAGAATGCAATTGCTGCCCCGCTCTAATATGTTGCATAATGCCGGTGGAGCATAATTTATGCATGGCCAAGTGATTTCCTGCTCGGTGGGAAGATTGCGTAACAGGCGAAGCGCGAGACTTTCGTTCAGCAATAGGACAGGATTTCAAAAATTGATCACATGCTCAACCCAAAAGAATAGAATGCTTCTAAAACTTATTCTGCTCATCTGTCACACCTAAATTTCCAAGAATAGCTTCATTAAATTTCCAATCTTTCGTAGTTGTAACAATCGATTCCTTTCTTTTCCTCCTTTCATACCTGCTATCGACTTTTTTCACTATGATTCGTTGCTTTTGAATGTTGAAAGATTCAAAAATCTTAAGTCTTAATAATTCCATGTCCATTTGTTTATTATTTCCACTTGTCTTGGGGTTCATAATCTGCTTAGTCTTAGTGTTTGTCATTCGATTTGTCATTTGATTGAAACCCAATTTAATTCGTTCAATAACGAAATTTAATGTCTTCCATTTACATTCTGTCAGAAATAATCCATGAGAAACCTTGGTTTTTAAATGCATTCAATTTCTCAACCTTTCACTTTTTGTGGAAGAAATGGAACTTTCGGATAGAATTTGGATTACTGACTGTGAATTGAATATTTTTTTTATTTTTAATTTTTTATTTCCATTTACTGTATTTTCATCTATTCTACTCTTAATTACTGAAAAAGACTTAAATTATTTTTCTCTCATTTGAAGCCCTTTTGCTCAAAATTTATATCTGATAATAGATCAAAAATTGTTTAAATCTCTCGTGCTCATCCCTCTTCTCCATCTCCATTCCTCTTTCTCCATCGAGTTTCCATCCCTCCTTCGTCCATTACTCATCAATTATATCAATTCTTCATTTCAAGTTCGTTGCTTAAGTCTTTCGTTTGAGATTTCAATGGGAGGGACTCGAGCCAATTTTTCTAAAACACACCCAGTTGTTGTTGGCTAATGATGTCATATTGTTGGTTTTGTTGTATGAAACATCAGTCATACACACCAGCAACAACAACAATAGCAGCAGCATCTTCAAAACAAATCACTTCGGTATGAAAATCAACGCCTCCGGTTGGGCGAGAAATTAATTTCAATATGTGTAGAAAAAGTTGAAGAAGAAGCCCTCACCGGTACATGGCATATAAATAATTCGATATAACAACAACAATAATAAGAGTGTAATCAAAAATAACAACAATAACAATAATGAATGCAATTAATCGTTTTTGTGGTCGTTGCTTCTGCTGCCGATCACAATGAGGGAAATAAAGAAAGATAAATGAAAAATTTATGGAAAATATGGCTGATTATGAATAATTGAAATGTGGTAAATTGTGGTGTGGTGAATAAATTTTGCATATTCACCATCGCCGCCGTCGTCATTGTCCACAACGCCTTAGTTCAAGTTCATTGAAGATGATTTTTAACGAAATCTCGGAATCGATTGTTCATCGTTCTGCTCGCCCTCAGCCACCTCCATCGATCGTCGTCTCTTGAGCCCTGCCCCGCTCCTCCTCGGCGACGATGAAAACACCTGTCGAAGCGATTGCGCAACTTGGGCTGAACTTGAGTCAAGGTCTTTGTCAAATAAACAGTCAATACAACAATAATAATAACAATCACAACAACAAAAAAGCAACCCTCGGTCTCTCCGTGAATTATGACGTGACTTTTTGAACCGCATAAATAACAGGCAGCAACAGCAGCAGCATCCACTACTAGTAACAACAACAACAAAAACAACATTAGTAACAACAACTTTGGAAGAGGCTGTAAAAAGCGTTGCCAACATGCGATGCTCAGTCGTGATGCTGTCTCTTTTTTTCATCTTCTTGTTGTTGTTCTCCTTTTGTTGTGTTTTCGGTTGTTTGTTTTTCCTTGCTAGTGTTGTGCTTGTTGTTGCTGTTACTATTGTTGTCTTCTCTGTTTATTTAGGGTGTATTTTTGTTTTGTTATTATTTTTGATTTTTGTCTTATTTTATTTTTAGTATTTTTGTTTTTTATATTTTTTTGTGTATTTTTGTTTTTCATATGTTTTATTTTATTTTGTTAACTTGGCCCGAGGGCCGCATTAAGTCAATTGCTGTGTAGCCAATATTTTTGTTGTCGTCGACGACGTTGTCTTCGTTGTTATCATAGAAGTCGTTGTTTTTGTCTCCGTCTGTATTATTGTTGTTGTCTTCTGTGTATTGCAGTTGTTGTTGTCTACGTGATTGTTGTTATTTTGTCTACTCGGTTGTTGTTGTCGTAAATCTATTGGTTGTTTGCACTCGTGCAGCATTTAGTGTCATGCGTGCAGCACTAATTTGTCACATTTTGTGTGTTTGTGAGGATTTCATGGGGATTCATTAGTTAATTTTTGTCATATTTTTTGAGTGAGCAAAAGTATATGACTAAAGTTTACGAGTTCACATAGATGAGTAGTCAAAGTCACGGAAATGCTTCCTGTCTCATATTAAAAGAGAGAGATAGAAGAATAAACTACAAAATGTGGCAAGTAGATGAAAACAAAAAACTTAAGATAAGAACTTGGAAGAATTTTTGTACAATAAAATTTCAATTACTCTGGATATGAAACTAAAATAATAATTCATCAAATTCTGTTTCGTTTTTGGATTTTAGAAAAATATTTCTACTTATATTTTTGTAAAAACAAACAAGTTCAAAAATATATAGATGTACGTATATCATTAGTCAAATTTTTGTAAAATTTCTGAAAAATCACATCGACAGTCATAAAATTCCGAAATTCATTGGCAAGTTCGAATTCGAAAGTTGCCAAATTTGATGCAGTTCCATCTGCAAAATCACCAATCGCTAGGAAAGAAAAACGCGTCTCATCAAAAATGCAAATGCATCATCATCTTGACTACGACTTCGATCGTTTGCAATTAGTTGTCATTAGTTGACTACATCAGACTCTGCAGCGGATGCCACCGATGCGAATTTCAATGCAAAGATCATAGAGTGGTCGTTGTTGTTATTGCTGTTGCAGTTGTCAAAACAGAAGATGCTGCCGTCGGGCTATGATTGGATTGGGTCGTTCAACTGCGCCTTATTTGGCCAGAAACTATAAACTTGCTGTCGCCGTCGCCGCTGCTCGAGCACGAGTGCACATCAATCGGCATCCGGTTGGAGGCGACTCTCGACGCATCCCCGCCCCCTGCGCCACACGCCCCCTCGAAGTGATGCATGTGGTGGAAACCACTTACGTGTGACGTTCATTATATTCGCTGTTTTTTCCATGAAAAATTGTTCTACATCGAAACTTATCGGCTCTCTTGATGTGTTTGACATTTTCACAGCGAACAGCCAGACGTCGTTGGCGCTGGCCTTCGCCAACAACTGCCAACCACAGAGGTTTTGGCAACAAATTTATCGAAATATAGTGAACAAAAATAAATTAAGAAATAAAAAATTAAATACGAACTATAAAATGTAATAAAAATGAATATTAAAATAAAAATATGAATATAAAAAAACTTAAATTAAATTAAAGCACATATAAAAAATATTAAAATTAAAAAGCAATTACAACAAAAAAATATTTTCTAAAACAGCAAAAAAAAAAGAATAAAAAAGAGGCAAAACTCGATATCGCGCCTGCAATTTTAAGGCTGAAATTTGCATAGTAATTGCCGTCACTTGAAGTCATTGTAATTGGCCGCAATTGACGGTGGACGCAGAGCAATTGCTGCCAAAAATCACGAAAGTACGGTGCAAACACATAAAGACCCAAGAAAAATGCTGCACTTTCAAGGCCAAAAGCCAGAAAGGTATCAAATGAGGGCGCTGGAATTAATTCATTTTTAATATCAAAGCCATTATATTTTTGTTTCTTCTATAAACAATGGCCTGGAGGTCTCCAACAGGTCTTTGGGAAATTCGGCAAGGCTTCAAGAGCTCGATTTGTATTCGAAAGAACGAAAAAAATCGCACAAATTTCGTAATAAATAGTTCTGGTATTGTTGTCTTATAAAAAAAAAAATAATTGTTTTTTGTAATATTTTTTCCTCTAAAAAGATAATGACAAAGTTTTTGGAAATGAATTTTCTCATTATTTTAAAGGGAAAATTAATATTTCTCATCGCATGATTTTAGTTTTCCATCAACTTCCGCTCCATAAAGTGAGCATAAACAAAAGACTCAGGCGACAAACTTGACTGAAACATTCGCTGCGAACTTCTTGAAGATTTGTGTTATTGTTTTTTCCACTTTGAGGGACAAGACAAACAACAAAATTTCTGTAATTTATTATAATTTCCACCGCGAAACGAGAAACGCGAAAAGAACCCAAAGAAATCTGCACCAAGGCCTCAAGGCAAGGTAACTTGTCTGAGTTTTAAATTTGTTATTCTACCTATGGTTGTTGTTGTTTTTATTGTTGTAACTGTTATTTTTGTATACTCTTGGGTCTGTTGGATCTGGTGAATCTGTTGTTATTCTTGTTATTTTCTGCGATTTCCCTCAGATTCCCTAACAAAAATTCTTTACGAAAAAAAAAACAAAAACATAAACAGAGACATTTGTGGGTCTTCGACGACAGGTAAAGGTTGAGCTACTCTACAACAACAACAACAAACACAACTAGAAAAAACTGATATCATGCCCAACAACACTAACAACAACAATGACAACGTAAACAAATCTAATATGAACAAAAGTAAGAAAGAAAAAAAACAAGAAATTTGTTTGCAATTCACTTCGTTCACTTGTCACGCTCTAATTTTCATACCCATGACATGAGGCGGCGAGTGGCGACTGGCAATCGACAACAATCACTACAAAAGAAATAACAACAACAAGATAACAATAACACTAATAACAACAACATCAATAAGAACAAGAAAAATAAACAAACAATTTAGCACGCATTGTTGTCTTTGTTGAAAATGTCTCAAATGTTGCAAGCAGAATGCAAAACAAAAATAAAAATAAGAAAAATAACAAAAATAAAAACAACAAAAATAATAATAACCAAATTAATAATAACAAAAATAGCAACAACAAAAATACAAACAAATTATAGTAACAAGAAAAATAAAAACAATAACAGAATAACAACACAAATGATAACTACGAAATGAGAGTCAGTGCAACAGTTGTTGTTGTTATGATTGTTGTTCTTGCTATGTTTATTTTTTTGTTTGTTATGTTTATTTCTCTTGTTGTTGTATGCTTATGGCATTGACGCAACGATGGTTAACACTCCCCTATCAACAACAAAAGATTATTTTTTGCTGACGCAATGCATTTCAATGTTGGTCTAGTGGTTGTTGTAATTATTATTGTTGTTGTTATTGTAGGAGTAGGGCACGCATTCTTGGAAAAGAAATATATGTTTTGTTATTTCCTTCCCTTTGACTTGTTTACTCTAGTTTAAAAATTAGAATCAGGTGCAAAAAAACTCAAGACTTGAAGTTGTTTTTATTGCTTTTGCTATTGTGTGAATATTGTTTTGATTTTTATACTATTATTGCAATTGTTATGGTAATAAACGCATGTTCATTCACTTGCCAACAACCAGATGGCAAAATGCTAATAACGTGTTACTCCACGGCGTATGAGCAACATTTTTTTTGACGGTCAGAAATGTGTTTAAAAAATGTTTTATTGTAAGCAGTTATTTTAATAGATTTTAGAAAATTCGAATTGAAAAAATATATTTTCTCAAGAGCATGTGCAAAACTTCACAATAACAACATTATCTATAGCAACAACAATAGCATCCTAGTAACCGAAATTCCATGCTGTGGCATTTGAGATAAGGTCAGATTCGCCAAATGTTGCCAGATGAGTAGGTTGCAACAACATCAAAATACAAACAACAACAACAATCATAACATCCAAAGCCTACTACAATAAGTGATAAAAACAACAAAGAAAATAACAACAACAAAGAAAATAACAACAACGACCGAAGATGGAACAA
Organism: Coelopa frigida; assembly: GCA_017309665.1. NCBI lineage: Eukaryota > Metazoa > Arthropoda > Insecta > Diptera > Coelopidae > Coelopa > Coelopa frigida. The sequence continues at coordinate 19,239,264 of CM029565.1, read as the reverse complement.
CTACTACAACAACAAAAACTAAGCCCGCTCAACAAATGAAAAATTCTATTATAAGTTCAAATCCGCCAACAACATCAATAGCAACAACAAAAATAACTGGTAGCCTTAAAAAAACAAAAAAAAAAACTAAAAAATAATCTAGACAAGCCTCCCAAAAACAAAAACAACTTGTGATCAGCATCTTCGAATGCATCCATTGACCTGTTTTTTGCCGCCGACGTTGACTGCGCTGCCGTTGTCGCTGCTTCTTCTTGTTGCAACAATAGTTGTTGGTGCTGTTGTTGCCTTTGCTCGAAGCTGTAATTCAAGGCGCACTTGTTGTAGCTTGAGTTGTTTTTGTTGTTAGTGTTGTTGATGCTGGTGCATCCGTGCGATGTGGCGAGCTTTGTTGTAAGATTTCCAGTTATTGCTGTTGTTGTTGTTGTTTTGAACCTACTGAAAGATGTTGCCGTCATCACTGAGATAATGACCGAAAGAAAATTCGTATTTTTCACTCCTTTTATGTTGGTTTCTTTTAAATTTCTGATGATTTTAGGCGCAGTTTTTCAAATATTGGAATATTTTTTCATTGAAAAAATATTTTTTATTTATTTTTTTTTTTAATTTTAATTAATCATTGTAATGAAATCTTTTTTTCTTGTTGAACCATTGAATTTACTCATTTACAAGTTCAACCTGTTGGTTGGATCGCGTTGTCAATCATTTTCTTGCTGCATTTTTCAATCAGCAACAACAATCAATCAGTTAATCTGAACAACAAGCAACAAGTGGCAACCAATTTGTTGCTCATCTTTGACTCCTCCTCCACCTTCTTTGCGATCGTAATCAATTCGTGTCAAAGGTTCACCAAGGGATCGATGAGCTCTTGTAGCAACTCATTACGGGCTGCCTCTCAATCATCTCGCCGGCGTTGCCATCTCTTTGTTCGAGACATGGACGCCCTCCGAAGCTCTTACAAATCATTTCCAAACTCACCTCTCAGAGTCAGAAGTTGCGATCTTTTGATTACATTTTCCGATTACTTGTGTAAACAGCGAGGGCTCTTTAACCTTCCAATGACCTTTGCACAAAGCTCATCTTCTACCTCTACTTCATCTTCTTCATCATCTTCTTCTTGACTTCGTTGTGGTTTCTCTGGTCGTTTCGTAGTCCGGAGGCTCCACCGGACTATCGCAGAATCTTCGATCGTTTCGAGAGGGATTTAATTTGCTTAAAGAATAAAATTATATTAAATTAAAAGCTTCAAATGTCTTTAATTGGCATTCAAAATGGATTTTATATGCATTTGCATTATTTCAATTTTTTCAAAATACTCAAAATAGTAGAAACATTTTTAAATTTTAAATCTATGCCATCAGATAAATGTAGCTTCAGCCGATAAACATAGTTTCGAATAATCGATATTTTATCGATATTTAATTTTATTATAATTATCTTATTATATTAGAATTTCGATCTCTTTATAATTTTTCTTTTTCTTCAAGATACCTTTGATATTAACAAACGACTAATATCTATTATCAAAAGAATTTTATCAACAATTTTGATCATTCTAATTTTCTTCTCTTCCCCCATCTCTCACGTTTTCGAGAGTTCAAAATCCGTATCATCTTCAGCCTCTAATATAAATCATTCACGATGTCCCACACTCCATACCACAAATTTCCCACACTGACCTATGGACGGTCATTACACAGAAGCTCCCTCGACCTGGTTCACCTTGAATTATGATCGAAACTCCAACGGTTTTGAAGATGTCTCTTCTCTATATCTGTCTCTGTCTTTGTCCAGAGACAAAATGAAAACCGTTTCCATTATCATTCAAATTCGATCACATCGTGGATCGTGCACTCGAACAAAAGGTCACGTGACTCTAGGCCATGTGTGATGAACGACGATCGACAATGCACCACCAACATGGACAATGCCAGTGCTGCCAGATGCGCAGTCATCTGTCGCCAACGTCATTGACATTTACGACGATCGCTCGGATGGCGATGGAAACGAGATATCGATGCATCGGCGGAATATTGAACATAATATTGAACGCATCTCTTTCTGACTTATAGTTTTTCAAATGTTGTTTCTTTTCTCTTATTTTAGTTGGCAACGTCGATGCCCAGACGAAGCGCAACTCGCGCATCACCAGCTCCCGCTCGTTCGGGACGAATGTGAAGTCCTCGGCCTCGAACGGGGTCAGCTTCGACTGCCCCGAGGAGTTCGGCTACTACCCGCATCCGACCGACTGCACCCAGTACTACGTGTGCGTGTTCGGCGGCGCCCTGCTCGAGAGCTGCACCGGCGGCCTCATGTACTCGCACGAGCTGCAGACCTGCGACTGGCCGCGTAACGTCGGCTGCGAAGTCGCCGACAGCGGCGTCGTCCAATCTCGCGGCAGCTCCGACTCCCGCAAGCAGCAGCAGCAACAGCAACAACAACAGCAGCAGCAACAACACGTCCCCAGTCGCGTCCGCTTCGGTTCGGCCTTCAACAGCCCGTCGTCGACGCAGTCGCCGAAGCCGACCGTGCCCCAGCAATACCACCGTCAGCCGCCGCAGGTGATCCAGGCCCAGGTGCAGACGATCCCGCCGCCACCGGAGCTGCGCGTGCCGCCCAACCCCGTGATCACGTCGCGCGGCCAACCTAAGCCGCTACTCGACTCGCAGGAGGACATCGCCAAGGTGGGTTTCATTCATAAAACAAAAAATAATTAACATTTGATCGGGAAAACTTATCTTAAAAAGAACAATCAATATTTTAAAAAAAGATCGATAAAAAATGTATCGAAAAAATCGACAAAAAAGTTATCGAATAAATCGATAAAAGAATTATCGAAAAAATCGATAAAAAATTTTATCGAAAAAATCGATAAAAAATTTATCGAAAAAATCAATAAAAAATTTATCGAAAAAATCGATAAAAAATTTATCGAAAAAAATCGATAACAAATTTATCGAAAAAATCGATATAAAATTTATCAAAAATATCGATATAAAATTTATCAAAAAAATCGATAAAAAATTTATCGAAAAAATCGATAAAAAATTTATCGAAAAAATCGATAAAAAAATTATCGAAAAAATCGATAAAAAAAATTATCGCAAAAATCGATAAACAATTTATCGAAAAAAACGATAAAAAAATTATCAAAAAAATCGATAAAAAATTTATTGAAAAAATCGATAAAAAATTTATCGAAAAAATCGATAAAAAATTATCGAAAAAATCGACTCATAATTCTATTCCTGATAACTTGTCAATGTTAATCAACGTCATTCTCATCCTCTTCTAGTTATACGCCGAGGCACACGAAACGCTGCCCCCCGTCGAGGAGGAGGAGAGCGACCGACAGCAGCGCGTCTACCGAGGCCAGCCGAGCACCGTCAGCCAGGTGCAGCGCGATCGCGACGGCATCATCCACCAGGCCAGCATCAACGCAATTCCGAACCATGGTAAAATCGGCTCCTACGCCTTCGGCTCGCAGTACAGTCCAAGGTGAGTTGTGGGCGTGGCTCCGATTGGTCCGCTCTTCGTCCGTCCACTCCGTAGTGCTTCTCACATATTTCATGCTGCTTTCTCTCTATCTCTCTCTAACTTATCTATCTATCAATCTAACTAAATCACATTGATTATTGTATTCTTTTGTATTCGATTTGAATGCTAAATCAATTATTATAATTATTGAATTCTCTTCGAAATTCTTTCGCCACATGACGTAATTCGAATTCGTAACTGCATTATCATAAACTGCACTACAACTGCAACATCGACTGTGACGACGGTGACCACGACCCGAACTTCAATTGCTGCAGACCCAAGTACGTCGACCTTGGCCTGGACCACAATCGACTGGATGACGAAGACGTCGACAATCGCGACGATGACAATGAGGAAATTGGCGCCAGACGCTCGAAGAGAGAAGTCAAAATGGAAACGAAAAAAGATATCAAAAGAGAAGAAAATAACGAGGGGGATCAGGAAGGAAAGACAGAAACCCAAGAAGAATCGAAAACTAATGAGAAGGAGGTGAGAATTGAGGCTGAAACAGAAGATGAGCCGGAAACGGAAGACATACCAAAAACTGACACTAAATTGGAAACAAACAAATCGGAGCCTGAATCCGATAAAGGATCAATTAATACAAAAACCAACGTCGAACCTAAAGCTGATGACGAGCAGGAAACAGAAGTGATTCCAGAAACTGAAGCGGAAGAAAAGGAGGCCACGATCGATCTCAGTGGGAAAGCAACAAAAACCAAAGACACGAAAGGACCCTCGGGCCCAATCATAACCAAAAACAGCAACACGTATAACTATAAAGAGGAGACGATCGAGGAATCGACCTCTGATGACGATGACAAGACCGATGACGATAACAAGACCGCTGATGATAACAAGACCGATGAAGATAACAAGAATGATAATGATAACAATAACGATGACGTCGTCAATAAGAAAGACGATGACAAGAGTGATGACGATAACAAGAATGATGACGATGACAAAGAAGACGAGAACGAAGACGATGACACTCCAAACATTGCTCGTATGCTGAACATCGATCCATACGACGATGATGACAACGACACCGACCCCGATATGGACGACGACTCGGCAACGGCGGAGTCGGTGCGCGCAACGCGGCAACTGCGACCACTCGGCCGCTCACGGTATCAACTCTCGGGGTTGGGCGGATCCAACTATCGAGCGATCGACTCGAGTCCCTATCAGCAGAGTTTCGCGTTTGGGCCATACAACCCATACCTGACGCCGCCCTCTACCGGCCACGGCTACAACCAGCTGAGCCCCGGCTATACGCAGCACAGCCACAACCATCCCCATCATGCACAACATCACCACCAGACGACGACGTTCCACCAAGCGCCGCAATCGCAACAGTCGTTCGGTGGCCAGAAACCGAAGGTCATCTACACCGGGTACAATTTGTCGTTGCCGCCGCCACCCTCGGCCACGGCCATCGAGACCGACTTCCGGCCCATTGCCGGCAACTATTATCCCGATTCGAGCAACGGCATCGGCGCCGCCGCCGGTCCCGCCACAGCCTCGACCACCCTGCGCCCATCGTCGTCGGCGTCGTCATCGCTACTCAAGCAGACCGAGCTGTTGCCCTTCCTCCTGCAATCGCTGAAGGCCATCAAGGATCAGCGCAAGAAGCTGCAGGCGGAGAATTTCTCGTACTTCCATCTGGAGAACTCGGCGCCAACGACGGCGGAACCTCCAGCGATTCAATATTATCATCAATCAAACAAAGCGAACAAGGTTACGCCCAGCTCACACTACTCCCCCTTCAGCACGGTGGGTGGATTCTACAACAACAATAACAACTACAATAGCAATAACTACAACAACAACAAACATGTTGAGCCCCTCTACCATCACTCGTCGGGCATCGATTACAAACCGACTCCAGGCTACACACCGAAACTCGTCTCGCACTATAGCTTTGGCGACACGACGCCCACCTACACGCCCCCGACCACGCCCACAACGACGTCAACGATCCGGCCGCCGACGAAGACGAAGCTGCCGACTCCGACGACGACCACCGAGAGCAACTACTTCAAGTATAATATTTTGGCGAATCAGAAGATGAAGGGCTTCTTCACATCACCGAAGCCGAGTGGAAATTTTAACATCGTGTCCGCACCGAACCTATCGTCGTCGCAGTCTTTCTCATCATCGCCGTCTCACTCATCATCGCTGTCGCCATCCTTCTCATCGTCGTTGTCGCCTTCTTCGTCCTTCTCTGCATCGCCTGCGTTCTCGTCATCGACTTCGTTGTCACCCCGACGTCCGACGCCGGCGACTCCGTTGAAGCACGAGCGCTTCCCCGACTTCTCCAAGTTCCCCGTCGGCATCTCGTACTCAAACATGTCGTCGACGGTGCCCGAGACCTTCGAGACCTACTCGACTCTGGTCACCTCCACCAGCGCCCCTCTGAATTCGATCCGGAGCACGCCACGCCCTCATACCAAATTCAACAACAATAATAACAAGAATGTTCAATTCAGTCTGCCCGAGTTCATGTCGAGTCTGCAGGCCTCGGACATGGTGAATCTGAATCCGACGGTGATGAATATGCTGAAGTACTTCAAACAGGTGGGCGTGGCGGGGACGGAGGGAACAGAGGGAGGCGAAACGGGCGGCAAGGTGAGGGTGAAGAACACCCGAAGACCGGCGACGGTCACAGCGACGACCCTCAGTCGGCCCTCGTACCAGGATTCGTCCAGCGAACGCCAACGGAGGCCAGGGTCTGGATCTAGGAGACCCTCGGTCACACGTCGTCCCACGAAGGGCTACGAGAGCTTCATCAAGAGCATCCCTGCGCAGGCGAACAGGGTGCCGACGACCTATCAAGGCACCGTCACCAGCAACGCCGAAGTTCTCGACGACTATGACTACGAGGGGGAGGGCGGTGAAGTCGACACTGATGGCGATGATGATGACGACGACGATGATGACGTCGACATCCAGCCACCGTCGGAGATGCCGCCCTTCATGCCCATGTCGGAGACGATGGCCCCACCCAGGCAGCAGCCGTACCCAGGAGGCGTCCACGAACCGACGACGACGTCGAGCCCGAAGACGAACTTCATCACGGGATTCTATGAGGCCACGACCACGAGACGTCCCTACTTCGGGGCCAACTTCCAGCAGTTCTATCAGCAGCAGAATAACAATAATCAGAATAGCAACAACTATCAGAATAGCAACAACAATCAGAATAATAACAACAATCAGAATTTCAACAACAACATTCCCTCCTTCATCAACTTCCCCACGGATATCTTCCAAGACCTGAAGCCACAACTGCCGCTGGCGACGCCAACGCCGACTGCGACGTTGACGCCAACACCGACGCCGCCGGCGATACGGACGACGTTGCGCGCCACCCGCCCCACGAAGAAGCCGACGAAGACTCCGACGAAGACCACGACGACGAAGACGACGACGACAACAATGATGACGCCGGCGGCGATGTCAACGACGACTGAGCCGTCGACGTCGACTGGACGCATGCGCTACACGGTGCGGCCGCATCGGTATCGTGGGCAGAACAAGTTCAGCAAGGGGACGGCGTCGAAGACACGAACGGGTCACCGTCACAAAACCAACGGCAACAAGAGTAGCAACAACAAGAACAACAACAACAGTGACAGCGTTAATAGTAACAACAACAACAACCAGATTACCAATAGCAACAACAACAAGACGGACACCAACCCGCACAGCTACAGGAAACGACCCTCAACCTCAGCCCTGGGATCGAACAAGAACCAGAACACAAATCTGAACCCGAACGTGAATCCGAACATGGACATGGACAGTGGCCACAGGTAGAGTTTCCTTGGCCACGCCTGCTGTGGGCGGTGACCACGAGCTTTAGCTTCTGATCATGAGCTCCTGGTTTCCGGCCACAAGCACGCGTTGTTTTTCCCTTTATACATTTGTTTTGGAAAATCCTTCGTGTGTTTCGTTTTTTTCCCGGAATGTTTTAGTTTTTGCCCGGAATGTTTTAGTTTTTGCCCCGGAATGTTTTCGTTAAATGTGATTAAAATTAAATTCGTTTCAAGTAAACTAAATTAATAATCGTGTTCAGATGATTGATGAGCCTTTGTGGACATGGTAAAAGGAGTTGTGGTTGAGAGCAGGATTTCCTATATAGCTTTAAAACTTAGAGAGATGTGATAAATATCTGTGATATATTGTAGAAAATAAATTAATGAATTACTAGTTTCACGAATTCAAATTTTAGGAGAAAAAATATTACTAAAGTCTATAAACAAATGACTACTACTAATAATGTATTTAGTATCTACTATCAATATCCAAAGTTTAGGAATGTGAAAATAGTGTAGGAAAATAGTATTATACACAAATGTGTATAAAAAGTGAATAGGATAATCAGAGATATATTGTATCAATTAGTCGTAGAAAGATCTCAGAAATGATAACAAGTAGATAGACAAACCAATCATACACGTCAAAAATTTAGTATAGACTGTCAGACTTCTAATAGAATAAATTTAAATCTTCTTCATCACCACTTCTCTGCCATGATCCATAAAGGCTCAAAACAATCTCGTGGTACCAATGAAACAAAAAGAGTTATGACACAACAACTACAAACAACAAGCAAACAAACAACAACAACACTCTACCTATGTAAAACCATTGAACATACTACAACCAAATGTAAATAACTGTTTATACGATCTGTGTAGATATACATGTGTATGTGTATCAATGGAAATAAATCCCCCCAACAAATGTACATACAGTTTGATCCAACGTAACTTAACGAAACTTAACGGAATGTAACGTAAGAAAGTGACTAATTAGACCAGGAATGAACGCAAAATTCTTGAACTTGGCTTCCCATCTAACCTCATTTTATGCCCTCATACTTACATCTATCAACCATCTACCTATAAATCTATCTATAAATATCTATCCCACTAACAATAGTATTCTGCCTATCAAACTATCCTGCGATTTATACATCGATATAGAAGTCTTTATTCTGATAAATGATGACTCTATTAAATTTATCTTTATCTAAAACTCTATATCGATTTATACATCATTCTATGTATATTCTATCCTTTCCGGATTATCATTATCATTATATATATAGAAATACGTACTATAAATATATATTTTGATCTGATGTCATTCCACTATATTTAAATATATATAATTTCTTCTTTCTCTCTCTCTCTCCCTCTTTTGTACATATGTTTTTATACCTAAATTGATCATTGTTTTTAATCATTACCTCATTCGAATCCACCAATTATTTGTAAATAACCTCAACAACCATGCATGGGTCTCACAGAGTCGAGTCACCATCGACATTGGGATCGGGATCGTCGAATCCGGGTGCATCCGGTAGTATCTTTGTACAGCCCCAGAGGGGGACCAAAGTTATTATTGAGACCATACCGAGTCGTAGTTATTACAATGCATCCGCATCAAGTCAAGGGTATCAGTCACAGTTGCAACAACATCAGCAACAACAACAACAACATCAACCACAGCAACAACAACAACATCACCAACAACAGCAACAACAATTACATCACCAATCCCAACAACAACAAACACAATCCGAACCAAGCTCATATGATTCCTATTATTCTGTTTACGACGACGATATCGATCTATATAGGGATGTTGAGTATCACCAGCAGCAGCAGCAACAACATCAGCAACAACAACAGCAGCAACAACATCAGCAGCAACAACAGCAGCAACAACAACAACAAATACCCAGTAGACAACCACAATACCAACAACAACCCCAACAGCAACAGGTGATTCGCACTCAAACCCAATCGACCTATCGTCCATTGGAGATTTTGACGACCCCAGCACCACAACAACAACAACAGCAGCAGTACAAACCACTGCCGGTGGAGAAACCAAACTATGGCAACCAACAATCGTTGATTTACAATACCGACTACGATGATGATCTGATTGCACAGGTGAAGCAACCAGAAGAAGGAGAATAAATCGAATGAAAGTAAAAAAAATCATTTATTTATCATTTCCAGATTGAGCAGGACAACGCCTACGACCAGCCGACACGCCCAGCGCCCACTCGGTAAGTACCAGTAGTATGTTCACCATCACGATCACCGATCATCATTCGACGACACCAACCAACCAAAAACAAAACCACGACCACCACAATCACCAACCCACCCTCAGTCCGCCCACTAGAACCCCGCCCCATTGCATTGCCATCGTGTGGTAACCGAAGCATTTAACACAATTAACCTAGCATATAGTCGAACCAGGACCGATCGAAGTAGCATATTCACATCAATATATAGTATCAATCTCGATCGATTGATTTGACTCCTAAAGGTGAGAAGTCTTTGGATAGGAAGGAGTTGTCTTCGATCAACTGGTTTCGTGCCAGTTGTGATTCGATACGGTAGGGCAGGGAGTATAAAAAAAACCGGTCCCCATCACCCACCACCGACCATCACCACCCGCCCCACTTGACCACACCCACCAGCATCATCACCACCACCACCCACTTGTGGGCCTGTGGAGATCAATCGTGAACCTGAAACCAGGTCAATAGTTAGGGTGAATTAGGTCCTCAAACTTAGAACCAAACTCACCACAATCTCATGTCATACCCGAGTCACTCGACCCTTACCACAGCCACCAAGACCACAACCACTACTAGCCACCAAACCCAAAACAACAACAATTGGCTATCAATTATCCCCCCTCTCTTTAATTCTTTCTGAATAAAAAATAAATAAAAAAAACTCTGCAAAAACATCAAAATTTGTCCACACTTTCATTAAACTCCGGTGTCCAAAAATAAACCTAGGCAAACGCAACAACAACAACGAAACCCACAACAACAACAACAACAACGAAACCCACAACAACAACAACGATACCCACAAGAGCAACAACAACAGCAGAGAGTTATCATCAACTCCTCGCCGCGCCCCCCAACGACCCGATACAACGATCAACGAAATTTCTACTCAACCCTCACAACGACACCGGCCACGCCCACAACGTCGTACGTCTCGCCCGCCCCGTCGCCCTTCGCCCCGCCCTACACGACGGCCGACGATGATGCTTCGTACGGCTACGACACATCCGAGGAGTACGTGGAGGCGGCCTTGGGAGGCGTGGGCGCGGCCGACTACTACGAGGAGACCGAGCGTCCCGCCCTCGTCGTCCAACAACCGACGAAGACGTCGCGCTTCCCGACGACGTACGGCCCGAGGCTGGTGGCGACGCAGGAGGCGGACGAGTACAACGTGATCGGGTCGACCTTCCAGCGGGGCTCGACGACGAGGGCCATCGGTGATGATGATGATCTGGAAGATGATGTTGATGATTACGAGATCCATCGGAACGCGGTGTTGCCGACGACGAAGTTTGTCAAGTCCACCACAGCCACAAGATTCACTTCGACTACACCGAAACCGAAACCCACCACAACGACCACAACAACCACCACCACTACAACAACAACAAGTAAACCGATCACTAAAAAGACCACGCCCACCACAACAACAACCAAGAAAACCACACAGATCGTTAAGACAACAGCAGCAACAACAACTCTCTCGTACAGGTATTTTCGATACTACGTTCCTTCCTTCGTTCGTTCGTTCGTTTGTTGGTTGGTTGTAGAGCCTTACAAAAACAACAGCAACAACATCAAAAGTCCTTTGAATCACATTCTCGCAGCTTTTTTCACCAAACAACCAAAAAGTTAAGAATCTCTAAATTGGCCCAAAACATGACCAAGAGCCACAACGAGACAACACCAAACATGGCTTAAACACACACACACACACCTGCCCTCATTCACGCCAATATCTTCTACACACTCATCGATTTCATCACATCCACCCACACTCATACGCTCACTCCATCGCTCTCATTTTCACCGCCACGCGCGCTCTGAGAACACTCACTCGCTCTCTGTCTCCCACTCTCTCTCTCTCTCTCTCTCTGTCTCTTACTCTATCTCTCTCTTTTACACAAGCTTTTGATATTGTCTCGGTCTCTGGAAAGAACTCTTCAGGGTCTCTGGAAAGAATCACGTATTAGGATCGTGCTCGAGGACAAAATCTCAATATAGAAATCCACTCCAGTATGAAGAAAGTTTCTCCTCATACCTATATTACATTTTAGTGTTCAGGAATCTATACCAAAATCCTTACAGAAATCTACGAACCTAATATCTCTACGAACCCATATCTTAAAAAAACTCTAAAATCCACGCATTTCTAAAATTCTTTAAATTCCTCCCATTTCTTAAATATCTAAACAAAAATTAAAAAATTCACCCATATCTCCCCTTAGAACCCCACCCAGTCTAATCTAATTCTACAGAAGTCTCTCCTTACGAACGTCTTGAAAACCCCACAGGTTTCTCCAATGAATACATAAACCATCATCTCATCATGCATTGAATTTGTGTTTGTGAATTTTTAGACGGTATTGCATGAAATATTACCATTGTCTTAATCCCGCCCCCCAGAATGAGCATGTCTACAAATCAGATCGTAAGAGAAGCATGTGCATGTCTTTGTGTTGTCTCTCTTTAACTATAGGAAATCAGTTTCAGCATTGCTTTTAAATACAATTTTAAAATATATGAACTAGGTAATGAACCACCGAAGAGCTCGAAAAAGTGGGTTGAGCGACAGTGAATGGAATTTGATTTTTATTGGCCCTAGAATTATATGGCCCCTAGAATAAATTTCTCAATATGATATATTGCAATAATCTCGACATAAACCTGACAATTAGTCTGATTTATAGGAACATACTAAATTTTATTTTCATTTTAGAAATCCTTACGATTTTTATTGCTATGAAGATATTTTTTTTTAAGATGTCCTAAAAACCTAATGAAAAGTCTGATCAAAATGATATTATGAACATGTTTCCTACCTTATAATGTTGAATTTTAATTATTTATATATAAATCGTCTGATTTAAATTATCTCTTGTTAAATGATGATTATGAAAATAATTAATGTTTTTGTTTTGTGTCTTCCCCGATTCTCACTTGACCTTGTCTTTTGTCCCTTTTTCGTTCACTCTACCTGCTCCTAAATACTATTAATTTCTATCCTTGTTCTTCTTTACCTGCCTTCATGTCTATGTTTCTCTCTTTCTTTTTCTATATCTTCCTCTCCCTGTCAATTTGTCTTTCGATCTCCTACCATATATATCACATCTATCTCTCTTTCTCTGTCAATTTCTCTATATCGTTTTCAACTATGACCCGATCTGTCCCTATCTTCATCTGTCTCTCCCTGTTCCTCTCTCTCTCTCTCGCTCTCTCCCTCTCTGCCACCCCTCTGTCGTCTGTCTCCCTCGCCCCCTGCTTCGACTGCTTCCACTCACGATTTCACAGATCGCAATCGCCGCAAATTGATGCAGATGATCACGAAATTGAGGAAATCATCATAAGTCTTGGCAAGCCAAGGACGAGTAGTAGAACTAATAATCAAAACACTCTAACAACCGGTAGACTATCACCATCACCACTGCCACCACCACAAGAACAACAACAACAAGAATTACCAATATTATTATCACAACAACAAGAACTAGAATTAGAACAAGAACAAGAATTCATATCAAATGCGATCGCCAATCGCAACGAATCGTTTCTACTAACATTAATGGCAAATGTGGATTTCTCCAACAGATCCAAACAGCATGCAAACAAAATTCACAAAAAGTCCCCACAACAACAACAACAACAAACCCCCTCACCCTCATCATCACCCTCACCACAATCCCACCGACTACCGACCACCACGATCCCATCCCACATCCCACGATCCACAACAACAACAACCACCACCACGATCCCAACTCCAACCGCTCCCTCGAGACCCGAGTCCCTGATCCGTGTTGTCGCCCAGACCCAAAGTCGTTCGGTGGTCAGCCAACAGACACCGCCCTCCAACCCGCATCCAACAGCCTCAGGCGTCCATCGTCACCAGAGTCAGAGCCAACAAAGTCAGAGTCACCATCAACATCAGGTTGAGACAATTTCGGATGCCAGTCAGAATATCAACATCGTGCAGACGGCGGAGCCACAGCGCGGAGGCAACAAATACGGGGGCGAGGGCTTCGGCACGAGTCCGCGAAGCAACCTCGTGCGAGCGAACACCGAAAAACCATCGCGAACAAAGAATTCCGAAGCCTCATCGTCATCATCGGTGTCCAATGAATATCGAGGAAAGTCGGGTGCGAAGACGTCGTTCAAGGATCGTTCAAAGGAGCGTGCGTCGAGCTCAGAAGAGTCGACAGCAGGCTACAGCGATCTGCAGCGCAAACGTCTGCAGAGCTTCGTGCTATCGGATGTGGAACCTCAAAGCTTCCGCCCTCCAGCCACGTCCTCCAGCCACGGTCGGGGGACGCCAAGAACTCAAGCCCCACAGGAAGAAGCCGCGGAGGATGAAGGGCTTTACTTTGAGATCATGAGCGGCGCCAGCAGCAGCTCGTCGAGTACGAGCACGACAAGTCGATATCCGCGAACTGAGTCGTTGGTCGATGGGAATAACTTCAAGTACAGCCTGCAGACAGGATCCAATGGGTTCAGCCTGAGGGCTCAGCAACCGGTTGAGGTGGAGGCACAGGAAATTGTTGAAGAATTTGAAGAACCAGCGTCGCCCGTTGAGGAAACGTCGCGCCCGATCTACGAGAGAAGGCCGACTGCGGTCACGGCGAATCCACAGACGATTCCGACGACGTATAGGCCGACGACAGTCCCAACAACAACCACCACCACTCATAGACCAACAACAACCACCACTTATAGACCAACCACAACAACAACAACAACGACCACCACCACCAGGAGACCATACATGGCTCCCTTCTACAGAACTACCGAGGAATCCTTGAGTCTGGAGGACGAGATCTTTGTGCCCACGACATACGCCCCACCCCTGCGCGTTTGGCGCAACGGACGCCCGACGTTCGGACGCCCGGAGTCGACGACGACGGCAGAGGCTGAGCAGCCACGAACCACGACGACTTCGTCTACAACGACAACAACCACGACAACGCCAGCGCCGACGCCGACGCCCACACCCACAACGGATCGACCCGTTCAGACCTTCACGGCTCGCGCTTCCATCTTCAAGGATGGTCTGAGCAAAACGACGGGCATCCCCAACAGTCGCTTTGTCTCGCCATACAAGAGCCTCGAAACGATCTTGCAGGAAAAGGACAAGGAGGAGCGCTTCAGCGTCAACGCCATCCGCAGCAGCACGTCGAAACCGCGCACTCCGTCGCCGACGCCAGCCTACGCGCCGAACACGAGCGCGAAATCCTTCAAGCAAAGTTACTTCCTGATCACGTCACCATCGCCAATGACGACGACGTCAGCGTCGCTGCCAGTGTCAGTTTCGCTGCCGTCGCGCAGCATCAGTGACGCCATCTTGGCAAGCATGACGAGCAGCGGTGGTCGCAATGCAACGTCTGTGGCTCAGCTGCAGAGCGGCTTCGGCGCGGCTGCAGTGCGAACAACAGCAACAACGACGACCGCGACCGCGACATCGACGACGACGTCTACGCCAACGACGAACGCCATGTCCACGGTGCTGGTCACCTCGGCACTGCGTCTGTCGCGACCACGACCCGACTTCGACGGCGGCGTCGTCGCCCCACGCGGTCGCTCACGCTACACGGCGGCCACACTGTCGGCACCCGACAACAACAACGATGAGCCGACGACATACGCCCCCAAATTCCGATTCCCAGGAGCAGCCGGATCTTTGGATGCCACGCCCACTCCGACTCCAGCCAAGGCCGCCGCCTACCGACGCAAGGCGCAGCGGGCTCGCATCGCGACGTTGCCGAGTCAACGCGGCACCGCGGCGTCGGCGCAGAAGGCACGTGAGAAATATCAGCTGTTCAAGAGCGAGCAGCAGCAGACGGTGACGCCGAAGTCGACAGCGACGCAGACGCAGAAGTCATTCCACCGCAAGCCGATCGAAAACGAGGCGACTCGACACGAAGAGAACAGATCGAGAATCGAAGTCGCTCGACCCGAAGAGAACAGATCGAGAGTCGAAGCCGCTCGACCCGAAGGGGACGGATCGCGAGCCGAGGCGACTCGAGAGAGTGGACCACGAGCCGAAGCCCTGATCGCCTACCCGCTGGGCCAGGGGCGTGGCCAGCAGGACAACAGCATCGAAGGCCAGCGCGGGTCGGCGGAAACGTCATCGGCCGCCGCCGTCGAGCAGGTGGTCGCCATCACCGACCGCCCGCTCAAGCATTTCTTCTCGAATTCCAAGTACCGCCAGACGACTTCGGAGCGCCATCTGGCGGAGAGCCTGCAAAACGCCGGCTACCTCGTATCGAGCACCAGCTCGGGCCGACCGTCGACGTCGTCGGCCAAGTATCGAGCGGCCGCCGCCTCGGTGCTGGAGCAGCTGCAGCAGTTCCTCGCCGGTAGCGACGAGAGCGGCGACGACAGCGACGCCTCGCAGTTTGTCATCAACGATTTCCGCGGCGTCGGAGCCGGTGGCGAAGTCAGCGCCGCCGTTCAGGAGATCAGGAACCTCTACCTCACAACCACGACGACGACGACGTCGACCACAGCCGCCCCCGTCACCACCACGCCCACAACGACGACAACAACATCGACGACGACGACCACCACAACAACAACCCCGAGGACGACTTCCTCCACGAGTCCTCGCTCGACGTCTTCGCCGGCGACAACACGCGTCTACTCCCCGCCCACTCACGCCAAGCCCCCCAGCCACGCCTCTGAAACCGCCTCCTCCCTCCCCAGTAGCACCACACGATACCTCTCTCCCTCCCACTCCTCCGTGGCCGACGCCACGCCCTCCGCCGCCCCCTCGCCGAGTCCGGCCCCGGCCACCCAACGGGCCTCAAGAGTCAATAATGCCATCAAGACGTCGATCGCCGCCGCAGCCGCGAGCAGAACAAAGGCCGCTGCCTCTGCTGGCGCCAACGGTGGTGGTGCCGCCGCCGCTGGCACCTCCTCCTCCTCCCACCCCGTGGCCGCTGCTGTTGTCGCTGCTTCCGCCGCTGGCGCTGTCAAATGCTCCGACAGCACGTCGAATGCCAAGTGCAACGAAATCCCCTCGAGGTACTGTCATGGTTCAAAACCATCTCTATACTTTTCTCTTTCTCTCTCTTGCAATGCTGTGTTGTATTGTTTTTTTTTTAAGTAATCTTTCTTCAAAATTACCGTAGTTTCGAAATTTGGCATTTTTTCTCCAATAATATCCTAAACTCAACTTCCGCTCCTGGCTCTGGGGTCGTCCCCACACGGCCGTTCGTAATCCTCACCCGGTTTATGTCGTTTGCAAAAGCACAATAAAAAATGCATTTTCATTAAAATAATTATCTCAACACCTAATCACTAGATTTGTATTTTTATTCATTTTAAATTAAAAATTTTATAATTTTAATTTTCCTCGATGTACGCTGAAATTCTTAATGTTCTTAAAAGATTATACTATTATTAATATTCAGAATATATAGAAAAAATAATTAAAAAGCTAATTTCAATAAGAAAAATTGGTAAAATAAATTTAATTACCAGAGTTCTATTTTTTCATCAGTATTTCAAAACACAAAAAAAATTAAGTTTATCCACAACAAATAATTTTTTTTCAGAACACAAATATTTCAAAAATCAAGAATCGTTTTCAAAATATGAAGTCATAAAACAAACAAAGTCTTTTAGCTGGTGGTGGCCAAGTTTAACTAGTTTTGTTCATTTTTCGTTCTTTTAGTTGATTTTTTATTTTTTATTAGTCTTTTGTTTTAGTTGCACATTAGATCAAATAACTAGATTTTTCTCATGCTATCTCTATCCATCCTTCTCTCTCTCGCTCGTACACGCTAATAGTTTGTGTAAACATAGCATTTGAGAACCGAGAATTAAATTAGTTGTTAGTTTGCACTTTTAATTGAAATTTGCACCAAAATATGAATTGGTTTTTCCCCACCACTAACAGTTTGAGAAGCAGTAGAACGAAGCAATATTGATTATTATTAACCCTCTATCACACGATCATCGCTATAATCGACCCATCGTAGACCCATTAGGCCAGAAGGCCTCTGACGACACTATAATCGATGATCATAGAATTTGTCTACCGCATTCTTTCACTTGGAATTTGTCTAAAAGTGCCGATAGAAATTTCTTATATAGGTCATAGGTTGTGAGATGCTCCCCTTAGGCCTTATACCATTTTCCAAAGGAGGTCATCATTTCTCTCTCACCATCATCAATAATCGAATTCGTCTCAAAAGTTCTTCCCATAATTATTCTATGATAATTTCTTACCAGATTCAATATAATCTTCTCTATTGCGACTATTAATAATTAACATTTGATTTTCCTCCTCTCCTGCTCTCGGGCTATAATTTAAGATGAAAACTTTTAATTACCACTAAATTACCACCAGCATAAAGAATTGTGATAATCTTATATATAGAAAAATATGATGAAAGTCTCAGTGATTATTGTATGTGAACGAATATTATGAGGAGTAAAAGTAATGAATTTAAATTAAAAATAAAAAGACTTAGAACAACAGAGTTCACCAATAATATATCAAATTAACAGAAAACAAACTATTTACAAAAATTATTGTAGAATTTAAGTCAGCGTACATCGTCGGTCTAAACATAAAATACAATCTAGAAAACAATAAATAAAGCATTGTTTAATGAAAGTTCGTTATTTTAAACGCGATTCGAACCATTTTAATTGTGTAAAATAATCCCCAATATACGCCCAGATGTTTCCAGCTTAACTATAGAAATCAACAACAAAATCTCCTCTTGCACTATTCTTCAAAAGTAGTTCGAGCCGATGTCAAAAATATTCTACGAAAAATAAACAAATATAATGCACCTTCTACAATAAACAAAAAATACCCCAAAATTAACCCGCAGCAAGTAAAAAATAAAAAAACGCCACAAAATCTGCCTCTGTCTCACCCCTTCCTACCTTCCATGTGATATTTTCTCCTTAACGTCCTCAAATCTCTTATAACCATTATTAAAACCCCATATAATTTTCCAAAAATTTTCCTACCTGGCTTCTCCATCTCATCCAACGACCCTAACCAACCTCCATCCCGAAAAAATAACCACAAGAAACCCGAAATCATCACTTCCACACGACCAAATCACCATCTACAAAATTACACTGAGCAAAATCAAGAAATTACTGTTCACACACTTCTTGGTTCTCACTGCTTCCGCACTATATCGCTATATAGCACACATCTATATAATTCTACAGGTCATCAGTCTACGATCCATGAGACCTATAGTCATCTATCATCTATAGTCTTCTGTATGACCTATATCATTGCAATGTTCAATAGCATTGTTGTTGTTTTGTATCCTATACGGATGGGGGAAGACTATTCTTAACTATACTTTTATGTTTCATGTTGTATTTAATATTTTCTCTCTAAACACTTGCAGCTTTTTTCTTAACTATGTTTTTTGCTTTTTTCTAGCCTTGTGTAATTATTGTAATTATTTGTAAATTGCAGTTTGTAAATAATCTCTAATCACTAATTTATGGGTTATCGATTAAGCCTATCATTGTACAAAGCCATCATTAGAACCACATTAGTCAACTTAGTCTAACTCATTGCTATTAGTTTAGATATTAATATAGTCTTAACATTATTTTGTTTGCAACGACATCTGTAGAGTGTTGTTCGATATGTTTGTATTATGTTGAAGTACTTTTGTATTTATCTTACATGTTTGTTATTAATGTCAATGTTTGTTTTAACCTTTGTACTCGATCTCAATGTTTTTTTCTATCGAATCTTAAATGAAAACCGTAACTCATATGAAACCTTTTAATCTTTACAAAAAATTTACGCCCGCTCTAGAACCAATACCAATGGCAATAGAAATCGCGGAGGTTCTCACTATGCCAACCAAGATCGCGATCTCCCAGCCCCGGTGACCAGCAATCGCGGAACCCATCCTCCGTAAGTGATCTTCTATTATTTATAATTAATTTTGGAATTTAATTTATTTTTTGAAAACCCACGCAGTCGGACTCGCCCCACGTTGAAGCCCTCTGGATCGATTGTGTCGAAGGCGCAGGAGTTCGTCGACATCTACAAGAACCCACCCTCGCGTCCCGAGCCCCTGTACCCGCAACCGACCCCCGACAAGGCGGCCGCCAAGTGCCGCAAGGACGTCTGCCTGCTGCCCGACTGCTACTGCGGTGGCAAGGAAATTCCCGGTAAGCAATCAAAACCCTTCGCCAGGTTTCTTTTTCCTTCCACCAGCTCAACGTGTGAACCCACCAAAGGATTAAACATTTTGGCTTTGACTTCTTGTTTTGTGGAAACCTAAAATAAATCTCTTCGGAGCAGGAGACCTCAAGGTGGAGGAGACGCCTCAGATCGTGCTGATCACGTTCGACGACGCCGTCAGCCAGCTGAACATCGAACTGTACGGCGAGCTGTTCGACAACGAGACGCGCAAGAATCCCAACGGTTGCCCACTCCGGGCGACCTTCTACGTGTCGCACGAGTGGACGGACTACGGCATGATCCAGGATCTGTATGCGGACGGACACGAGATGGCCTCGCACTCAGTGTCGTAAGTTTCGTTGCGAGCAGCAGACCGACCGACCTGCATCCGCATCTGGTCCATGGCCCACCCCTGACTTCTCCGCCGCCCACTCCAACTCCTCCTCTCACTTGTACTATTCGTCATCGCATGTGTTGAAAGTTTTAGGATCTCTTCTCATCGCTCTCGTCCTCGTTTTTCGTTTCTAGTTTTTCTTTTTTGTCGGTTTATTTTATCGTCACTGGTTATCGTTTATCGTTTCTCGATATGTTCATCTTCTCTTTCAGCGATCGATTTTGTAAAATACCAAAAATTTCTCATCAATCGATTTATTCTCTTTTTGCTTTCATGTCCCTATCACATATCATATATCCAATAACCACATCACATCTCATATCGAAAAAAAAATCGAAAAAAATTCCACAAAACCACCACATATCGAATTGTTATCGATTGCACGATATCAATATCGATAACGCGATGTAATGTGTGTGTGCGATTAAAGGCGAGCTGCCTGTGGAGACCGTCCCACAAATCGTTCTGTTGACCTTCGACGACTCGGTGAACGATCTGAACAAGCAATTGTATATTGATCTTTTCGAAAAGGGGCGTGTCAACCCCAACGGCTGCCCGATCACGGCGACCTTCTACGTGTCGCACGAATGGACCGACTACAGTCAGGTCCAGAATCTCTACTCCGATGGCCATGAGATGGCATCACATACGATATCGTAAGTATCAACTGCATTATTATAACAACAACAACAAACAACAAACCAACAATTATTGCAACAATCTATCTGCAACAACAACAAGTGACAAGCACACACAACACCATTCGTACAGAATGAGTGAGATAGCGATATACTATAAAGCACGCCTCTGCAGCGCACCAGTAACTCTAGAAACTCTTTGTATTTTGCGATTTTCATATATTCATCACACACGAAATTCACCCTATAAGCAACATTTTTTCAAATTCAACTCATTAAGTTTATTTATAGAAATTTTTAATTCAAACACACAAACTTCACTATATAGATTATATTTTTTCCAATTAAATGATCCCTATAAATTCATTTATTTTATTTTATGGATTTTATTTTTGAACATTTTTTAATTTTATTGTGAAATTCACCTCATAATATTTATTTTCCAAACACCACACTCTTCTCATTTTATGATATTCACTTCACAATAGCTTTATTTTTTTTAACACTATAATTCAAGCCCACATATACATACACTAAAACTTTATATTTATTTTGTTATTATTTTTCTTTATCCAAAATTACATTTATTTTTTTATTTCCTTTATCTAAATGAACTCGATTCATAAGAATTGTATAAAAAATACACTTACCACACTCACACAGTCCACGGCCCAACTAACACTGTCGCTCAAAAATATTCGCACACTTTGATTTTTGATTTTCTGGTCCTTTAAACTTGGCTTCGGTTTTGGTTTTGCGAACCAGAAAAAACTTCAAATTTCTAATACTCTCTCTAATTATCTCCTCTCCGATAAACAGCCACAGTTTCGGCGAACAGTTCTCGCAAAAGAAATGGACCCGAGAAATCGCTGGCCAACGTGAGGTTCTGGCCGCATACGGAGGCGTCAAGTTGTCCGATGTGCGTGGCATGCGAGCCCCCTTCTTGTCGGTGGGCGGAAACAAGATGTACAAAATGCTTTACGACTCGAACTTCACCTACGACTCCTCGATGCCGGTGTACGAGAATCGTCCACCCTCGTGGCCCTACACCCTTGACTACAAGATCTTCCACGATTGCATGATTCCGCCATGTCCGACGCGATCCTACCCGGGAGTGTGGCAAGTGCCGATGGTGATGTGGCAGGATCTGAATGGCGGCCGCTGCTCCATGGGTGACGCGTGCTCGAACCCCAGCGAGGCCGATGGCGTCTACAAGATGATCATGAAGAACTTCGAACGTCACTACACGACCAACAGGTATGTGGAGATAAATCAGGATAAAATTGCGACCTTGTATAATGTGGATTTACTCAATCCCCACAAGCTCCCTTCGGTCTGTTCTACCATGCGGCCTGGTTCACGCAGCCCCACCACAAGGAGGGCTTCATCAAGTTCTTGGACGCGATCAACGCGATGCCCGATGTCTGGATCGTCACCAACTGGCAGGCGCTGCAATGGGTGCGCGACCCAACCCCCATCTCCAGGATGAACACCTTCCAGCCATTCCAGTGCGACTACTCGGTGAGTCGGTCTTCCTTTTATTTCTCGCTCAATGTGCTAATGATGTTGATTTCCCCTCAATCAGGATCGTCCGAAGCGTTGCAACAACCCGAAGGTCTGCAATCTGTGGCACAAGTCGGGCGTGCGCTACATGAAGACCTGCCAGCCATGTCCGGACATCTATCCGTGGACCGGCAAGACAGGCATCCGCTCCTCGCGCATCGACAACGAAATCGATGACTCGACGACGACGACGACATAAGGTGTTCGCCCCATCGTCTGTCTGTCTGTCCGTCCATCGATCATCGCACCCTCGACGCACAAAATATCGAGTTCACTCAACCATTGTATTTACTTCCCTTTTACTTCTTACTTTTCTCTACTTTCTTACTATTTTCTTGAACTAATCTATTCACAAAATAGTTAGCAAAATAATTTGTTGAATTAGTGCGCAAAATTTATTGAATTCGCAAAATTGAATTGATGTATAGTTTGATATATTGTTTGATTGATTATTTATTCTTGATGTTGACGATGAAAATTGATATTTATTATTTTGTAATTATTCGCAATTCTTTTCTCTAGTTTTAATTGAGCAACATGGCCAACCCTGAGCGCAATATTAGTATTAAACGTATATTTTAGTTTGTAAGACAATCGATAAACGATAAATAAACGACAAATTCTCAAATTCGCAATATTTCTGTAATTATTTTTTGAGCGAATAAACACGAGAGAATAACTCACAGAAAATTAACGAATTAACGTAATATGAATAATTGTAATTGATGTGATAGAACAAACAAAACCACATACCAATCCATTCACTACTCCTTAATATGTAAGCTCTTCTTTAGCAGTAGAAACCACTCCTCGAGATCATTCGAAACTTCTCTCAATCTGTAGTTTTCTAGAACTCCTTCTTTTTCTTTTATCTTTCCTTTCTTGGTCTATATTCTTCTTGTTTCCTCTTGTCAAATATCTCTCTTTTTCTTCTATAATTTTCATTTCAAACCAATAATTAAATATTTTATTATAATGTCATAATACCAATTCCTCAACTCTTTTTTCTTAATCCATGGACCTTTATAATCTTTTCTACTATTCTATAATACTTTATATGCTACTCCGTCAATCAGCCCTTTTGTTAATTAGTATATTCTCTTATCAGCAACTCTGATCTTCGTTCTTTAACTCGTCTTCTATCACTATCGGTGACTTCACTTTCTGTCTAAATATTTTTCTACTTTTGCAGAATACTTCTTACCTTAAAATATTCATTGCCTATAATTTTCTTACTTCAGTCTAAACTTGAAACTTTATTTTCTCTCTAATAGTGAATAGCAAATTCTAATTATTCTAACTATAATGCATGTTTTTTATATCTTTATAACGTTATATCTAACTCTTCTATACTTTATATCTTAATTATATTTGTATTTTAAAACCTTCTTTAAATGTCTACCATTTGCATTAAAAATTTCGTTTTCATTCTGTGAGCAATTAATTTTGCTGAACCTTAAACTTCTTGTATTCGTTATCGTAGATTGTAACTGAAAATTCACTACATTTGAAAAATTTATAGCATGTTTCTCACGTTCATTACCTATGTAATTTTAATCATATTTGTAATTGTATTTGTTATTGTAATATGACTACTAACACTTTAGTGTAAATCGAATTGGAGTTTGAGCCAAGTTAAGGGAAGTCCTAGAGTGTTACAGGGTAATTAAAAAATATATACGAATAGAAATACACAAGTACTCGTTAAGTAAATGAAATACTGCCTGCAAGTAGCATTGAATGCTGAAATAAATGATAATACAGGAAAATAGTGAAATAGAAAGCTAAATGTAAAAATAAGTCATTCACATGAGAGCCACGTTTAAACGATTGCCAATGTTTTGCCGTTTAACGAAACCCAGTAAATGTTAATGTAAAAATGTCTGTTTTATGTAAAAATTAAAAACTATGCAAAATATAAGGATAGAAGGACACATATACTCAAACACACCCACACAAACACACTGCTCACACACTCTTAAATGCATGCAGTTCGCATTTGAAATTATATTCCATAAGTTATTTAATTTTTATTTTTTATTATTTTTAAGAAAAAAAACATATTTTTCAAGAAAATCTTAAAATTATTTCTTATCAAAAAATTGCAAGTATTATTTGAAAAAACGTCATTGATAAAAATTTCATTTCATTTCATGACAAACTCTAGTTGAAATTTTATCGAAACAATTGATCAAATATTTTACTGAGTGAACGAAGTATTTTGTGCTGGAAAATCGTGTAAAATTAACTAAAAATAAATAAATAATATTAATAAATAAAATAATACTATGTGTTTTAATTGAGTCACTTAGAGAAAGTTATCTTTAAGTATATGGGTATTAATTTAAAGTTCTTTAAATTAAAGTTCTTGAAATTCAATTCTTCGGTTTATTCTCTACTAGAGTTTCCTTTGTACGGTTGCTGACCTTTCTTCCGTTCGCACGAACCTTACCTAAGCCTTAAAGAGTTGCTATCCGTGATTTCTTCCGGCGTTCCACTTTCTGACTCCCATTGATTGAGACCTGATTTCGCTCCTCTATTAAAAACGCCCTACTTTTTTCAAGTTCAATCCAAGGTAACCCCATCCTACCCTTCACAAGAGAGCAACCACTCCAACTGGCTGCAGGTGTTCGCAGTTAAATTATAAACCGATATCATAAACAACAACAATTGCTACAACCAGACGATGGGCCGTTAATTAAGAGGTTGCGACCCATGGCGTGCGAGTTGCTCCCGTTAATGATAATTCGCAGGACGAAACCTCCTCCGCTGGGCGATAAATATCGCTTTGTCGATGATAAAAAA